>JAWWEV010000039.1:2696165-2799319 GCA_035583235.1 Hafferia zeledoni | reverse complement strand
CCTTTACCAGATCATGGCACTCAGTGCCACGGCCAATCTCAGTTTAAAAACCTCCATGGATGGTGAATCCACCCCCTCTCTGGGCAGGCCATTCCAATGCCTGAGCACTCTCTCTGCAAAGAATATAAAATAAATGTTGATCAACCCAAAACTATGGGTGTTTTGCCGTCTTTATCTTAGGTTGATGTGACATTTCAGCTTCAGTTTTGTTTCATTTTCCTTCTAGTATGGGAGTGTCAAGAGCCAGAAATCCCTCCACAGACAATTCAAACCCAGGTCTCCCCCAGCAGCTTCACTACAGGAAACTTCCCATGCACACATTACTGAAATCAGGACAAGAAATTTGAACCAGGCTCTGGGGAGGGTGGAAATACCAGGGCAGTGGGTGCCAGTTCAGCCAGTATCGGGTAGACTCAACACTTGTGACCCTTCCTAAAAGAGGGGCTGCGACAACCATTTTTTTCAGGGCTGAAGGGCAGCTTTGCAAGCTCAGATCTCCTTTTCCCCCCACAGAGCTCAGCCAGATCACCCAGCAGCACCAGATTGCCCTTCAAAGATGTCATCACAAACTCTGTAAAAAGGCTCAGCTCCCACAAAGTAGATGTGAGGACATGGTGCCCCATAAATGCTCTGGCCAGCACTCTGAGCCATGCTCTGGCCACATGTGGCTGAGCCCTTTGCCGAGCACAGGTCAGGGGAGCTCAGCCCTGTTCCCAGTCTGCAATCACAGCCAGATGAAAGTCTCCCTCTCCCCGCACCAGGCTCACAGCTCCAGTTACAACACAGTTAATCCTGGAGCCAGTTTGACATTGCAGCTCGGGGCTGATTGCGTGACCCAGTTGTGAGACAGCGAGGCCCCGCTGAGCTCAGAAATGTTAAATACATTGTAATTGGACCCCCGGTGCCTCCACTTTTCTTCCGATGAAGAGGCCCTGGTAAGTGAATTTTCCAGAGCGTTCCTGTGCCGTGGCCCTGGAGTGCAGCTGATTTTCAAACCACCACTGACAGAAGATTTGGAAGCTCTTCCCCATCTGCAGGGTGGTCTGGGTTGGCCACATCAATTGCAAAGTGAAGGAAACCAAATCCACCCGTTCCTGGTTTATCCCAGTAGGAAACGGGAGTGGGGATAGATAAGGAGTGAACTCCCTAGGGAAGGGAGGGGAGTGCTGTGCACTCCCTGTTCCTACTTTTGCTCTTTGCTGTACCTTTCATATCAAATCTTGCCTGTGATGCTGCCAGTGTGCAGGGTCTGGTACCTCCACGGCCATGGGGCAGTGCTCCCAGGTGATATTTTGATATAAAAATTAGCACCTCTCCCAGCTTTAAAACCCTTTTGCTCTTTGCCAGTGCAGGTGAGTCCTTCTCTCATAGCTGGCATCCTCTCCAGAGGGGGTTTGAAGGCCATTGTCACAAAATCAGCAAACTGGGGCAAAAGACTCTGACAGACACACAGACAAAGGAAAGAGATGCGAAGGGAGTTCTGTGACAGCCTCACTTTGCTACCAAACACTCCCAAACATTGTGAGGACAAACCCAGCAGGACCGTGAAACATCTTCTTCACCTCTTGGGCACTTTAAAAAAAGCCAGTTTGTTCTCCTGAAGTTTCCAGACTCACAGGTCACAGCCAGCAGGTCAAGCCCTTCAGAGAAAGTGCCAGACAGGAGCTGCTCACTGGTATTTTGGGCACAGCTGGGGGGACACCGAGTCCAGTGGGCAATGAAGAGCACCCACATGAGAAGGTGACAAGCTCCAGGCATTGTTACAACATGGCTGTTGTGGGTTCAGATTTGGTGGCCATCCATGCAAGAGCAGTTTTGATGCTCCTAAAAATCCTGGAGCATCTTCCCTGGGCTGTGAGGTCCGTGGGGCCTGAGCCAGCTCCCAGTCCCTGCACCAACAGGAGAGCTCATGGCTCCATTGTGGCTGTTCCTCTCTGGCCATGGGAGGGTAGGACATGTCCCAGGGCTGGGCTCAGCAGAGAAGGGCTGCCTTGACATGATACCCGAGGCACTTCAGGGAGGGAGATGTTCTTGTTGTTTGCCTTCCTTTGAAGTAAAAGCCCTTGAAAAGGAAGGAACGCCAGAGCCTTCTCCAAACACACTTAATTAATCCAACTTGTCACATTAACAACATCAAAAGAGGGCAACTGCAGCAGAGTGTGGGCCTCATCTCACACCCACCAAGCCAAGAGGGCTCTGCAGAGCTTCTCCCAGAGTTGGGCTGGTTAGCTGAGGAGCAAAAACTCAGGCAGCATGCAAAGGACTCAGGGCACCAGTTGTGCCTCGATGGCATTTGTACAGCATTGTGGACAACAGAGCCAGGTCCCCACTAACCATGTGTGGAGCCCACTGGCAACACAGATGGCACAGAGTGTTCTCAGCTGTCCTGCTTCCTCCAGCTGGGAGGTTTGGTTCCCCCTCAGTGTATCCATATCCATGAATCTGTGTGTGCCCTTTCCCAGGAGGTGTAAGGGACCAGTGTAAGGATGCCTGTTGTGGTAACTGTACCCAGGTCATGCTGCTGTCCTGCTGTGCACCACTGCAGGCAGCAGCCAGGTCAGAGAGGTGGCTCTCACTGAGTGGGGCTGAGCCCCCCTACCCTGGTGCCCAGGCCCCCAGACCCTCCCTGCCTCCCTCCCAGTGGCTGACCCCAGCTGATAACCTTGGAAAGCTCCCTCTGACCTGGAGGAGCTGGGAGAGGGAAAGAGGTTGACTTTTAACCCGCTGCTGTGCTTCATCCTCCTCCCAAACGCGCTGAACTCCCCCCTGCTGCCTCCTCTCCACCACAAACTCATCCATCTTCTGGCTGCCGGAGGGGCTGCTGGAGCTGGAGGCCTCCAGGTCTTCCCACGATCCCATCTCAGAATGAGCAGGAAAGAGCAACCTCAGCTGGACCCACAGTTCCCTCCTCACCCTTCATGGGTCACTGCAGGGTGATGGCACCCCAGCAGCAGGTCCTTGGAGGGGCTCGGTCACTCAGGGGGACCTGGGTGGAGCGGAACAGCTCTGACAGGGCTGCTCAGAGATTAAACCACAGACCTTGGCCAAGCCACCAAGTGAGACAGACCCTGACCCCTTCCCCCCACAGCCTGTCTAAAGGGAGCCCCACACTCAGCCAGGACCTGGTGATAAACTCAGGACTTTGATGTGGAGGGGGAAAAGAGACATCCAGTGCAGCCTCTTATCTCCATTTTCTCTGACCCTGCTGCAAACAAGTGGTGTGGGAAAACACTTTCCCAAAGGCATCCCTGGAAAGGAGGGGCTGGGCAGAGCCTGGGTACCCCAAGGGCCACAGGACAAGGGAGCTGTGGCTGAAGCCCAACAAGGCACGAGGTGACAGCTGAGAGCCACCCACCCACCACTCCAGGCCAGGCACATCCCCAGGGCCACGCAGGAGCTCAGACACAAAGCTGGGACACACAGACTGATCAGAGGAGACTCCAAGTGATGTTGTGGGACCTTGATCCTCCTGCCTCCTTCTGCCCTCCTCTGGTGTCCATGGGAGGTTTTCCTTGGATCATTCTCATCGCCGGCTAAAGCCTGTTTGTTCACGAGGTGGCAGAGCTTTAACAAGCCCCCAGCATGGCAGGGATAATTACCTTGTGCTCCAGGAACTGCCCTCATTATTTGTTATTAATACTGGACAGAGTGTTCCCTGCCCAAAAGAAATCCCAGCCCTGATTCTGCCAGGCACTCCGTGGGAGTCATGAAAAAGGATTTGCAGCATCTTGGACTAAATACAGACTGTGATGAGGAGAAAGAGAAGGAGGAAGCAAGGCCAGGAGTTGGGAAGGGGACTGACATGCATGTGGTTCCTTGGGCGGAGCGGGAGTTGCCTGTACTGCCTGTGCCTGCCTGTCCTCTCTCCCGGCTTAGGAAGGAAAAGCACACCCCACTGTGGCTGTTCCTGCACTTGGAAGGGCTGTTGGCATCCCAGATCTCACTGATGGAGAGATCATCTCAGCTCCTGATGCCATTCTTCAAGGGGTCCCCAGGACTGTCCAGCTGGAAAACCCTGAAGTGAGGAATGAGGGGCTGGGAACTGCCCTTCACATGGCATTGCTCTCCAAAGGGAGAGGCAGCAGGGAGGAAAAGAAGAGCTGTTGGTGGGAGGGGTTTCCCTCCTTCAGCCTGTCTCCTTTGGAGAGTCCAAGATTCTGGAAAAAGAGTGCTCTGGTGCAAAAAAATCAGTGTATCCCCTCTGGCCAGTGCAGGCAGAGATGGCTCTCCAGGGAATGTCCTTCTGCCACTGCTGCACAGCTGGGTCCCCACCTCGGGGACACATCACAACATCTGGGTGCAAAACACAGCAGGGAGAGTGCTGAGGGTCCAGAGATTTGGGGGTTAGGGGTTTTGGGTTGGTTTGGGTTGTTTTTTTGTCACGGTTTTAAACCTTGAAACATTTCGGGAAACTTTAGAGGAGAAACTGTATAAAGCAAAGAGGAGCAACATCTCCAGGCGACAGGAAGGGGGAGTGGGAGAGCCACGTTAGCAGGCACTGAGCACTTTAAGCGCTGAGATTTCTTTGGTTTTACAAAGAAGAGGTTCAAAGTTTGCCAATGTGTGAAGCTGTCTGCTGGCATGGGTCAAAGTGAGGCAGCAGCTTCACAGGGAAAGGGGAGGGAGGATGGATGATATAAAAACATTGAAATACTTTGCATCAAGGCTTGCCAATAACAAGTTTAATTCTGGAGCTGCTAAATGTTTTGTTTCATCATTTTGTTTCATATGAAACGTGCTTTTGGTGAGCAGCATTTTTTCACTGAGAAATTGGTCCCAGCCTCAAAAAAAAGAGAAAAAGAAAGAAAGGAAGGTTTTCATTTCATGTGCAACACAGAATTTGCACAAGGAACCAGAAAAGGAAACATGGCAGAAATTCTCTCCTTGGGTCTGAGACTGTCTGACTTTGTCCTTGTGGTTTTTGGTTCTGCTACAGAGCAGAAATACCCATTTTTCCCCCCATTTCTCTCTCTGAGCCCTCAAGTACAGCCTTGCCACAGACACTGGCATGGGAACTCAGAGCCTGGCAGTGCCCATGGAGCTGCAGTGGGGTGTGATTCACTCCCTCTGGATGTTGCTGGTTAAGATCCCTCCCCAAATCCCAGCTCTCAGCTGAGGTTATTGCTCTTCCAGGCTCAGCCATGTGTTTCTGTTTACTCTCTGTGTGTGCCAGCAGAGCCTCCACATCCTCACACATCATGTTTGCATATAAGCTGCAAATTTGAGTTTGATTTGGTGGGCTGGAGCCCCAGGGGCCTCTTGGATGCCTTTGAAATAGTTGCTGGGTCTGAGAGGTCTCTAATGCTTGGGGATGTGTGGTCTAGGAGAGGTGCTGAATGGGGGGGAGTGTGGGAAGAAGACCAGGAGGAAAGAGAAAGGAAAAGGAGAGGAAAAGGATGGGAATAATGAAGAAATTCCAGGGAGGAGAGGAACAGCATCCAGCATAGTTCAGTGCCAAGGCCATCTCATGGTGGGAACATGGTCCCCCACGTGGCACAGCCAGTGCCCAGGTCACAGCACACACAGACACATCTTTCCATATCCTTTCCCAAGGGATGTACATGGAGCTCAGCATTCCAACAGCGAAACTCCCTCCCTCAAGGCAGCAGAGACAGACTCGTCTCTGGCCACCCAAGTCCAGCAGTGACCTCCTGGTCTCATCCTCCACTGCAATCTGATGGCAGCTTTTGCAGATCCCAGCAGCCCATCCCTGTCCCCCCACTCTCCCCCAAAGCCGCGGGACCGCCGTGCCCTCGCATCCTCCAGCGCGCCCGTCTGAAACACCCAGCAGGAGGCTGGGAACGTTTGGCTGCTCTCCCAAGGAGATTTTCCTTCATAAAACACAAGGCAGGCGGGGGCTTTTCACATGCAGTGGGCACGACTGAATCCCTTTTCTCAGCAGCCAGCGGGAAGAAAATGGAGGGGGGACAAGAGACGGGACGGCCACTGCCTTTGTTCAGTTTTTGAGGCAGAAAGAGGACGTTTTGGGGGGTTTAAAGATATAATGACAGGTCTGAATGTGGTGAAGGAGCACCATGGGGTGGATGGGCTTTGGGCTGCCATGGCTGGGGACAGGTGAGGTTTGGTTGTCACCGCTGGTGGCTCTGGGCAGGGCCATGGCTCATGCAGGACATCCATAGGTTTGGGATCTTCCTCTGGGCTTGCCCTGTTTCACTCATGGTTGGTGTTCAGGGGGAAACAGCCTGTCCAGGGCAGTGGTGGAATCACCATCCCTGGAAGTGTTCAAAAGGAGTGTGGATGTGGCAGCTGAGGGCACCACTAGGTGAACATGGTGGTGCTGGTTTAATGGTTGGACTCGATCTCTGAGGGCTTTTCCAACCTTAACAAACCTATGATATAATAAATAAATCAATCATACATACATAAGTAAAACCAACACTGTCTTTCACTTTGGTGTTTCTGCACTGCCTCCCCACAAGAGGGTGAGGAGTGAAGACCCCACTCCTGCTCCTGCCCTTGGTTCTGGCTTTGCCCCCTCCAACCCTGAGGAGGACAGTGCAGACAGGGACAAGGACAGGGACAAGGCCACCACCACCCTGAGGACCCACCAGGCAATGGGGCCAGCCCATCTGTGTGTCACTAGATGGCAGCTGCACCTCAGGAATGGCCATCAGGGTCTGATGGGGGTCAGCCTGGGGTGTCCTGTCCTCAAAGGGTGACCTGGGGGAACTCCTGCCCCAACGGGGCAGCTGGAGGGGCCCAGCACAGCCCCCCATGTCCCCCTGACACTTGTGTCCCCACAGGCACCAGTGGGGGCCATTGTGGCCATGCAGGAGGAACTTCTTTCCCTGTTCACTGCAGCTTCACCTTCCAGGACAATTCCTGCTGGTCAGGACCTCAAGTTGCACCAGGGAAGGTTTAGGTTGGATATTAAGAAAAATTTCTTCACTGGAAGGGTGGTCAGGCTGCCCAGGATAGTGGTGGATTCCCCATCAACTGATGTGTTCAAAAAAATATGTAGATGTGGTGCTTAGACTTGGTTTAGTGGTGGGCATGGCAGTACTGGGTTCATGGTTGGACTCAAGGGTCTTAGAGGGCTGTTCCAACCCTAATGATTCTATGTTTCTATGAATCTAAGATCTCTGCATTCACATTGTTTTCAGGACATCTCCAGCACTCCTCACGTGTGCACAACATCACCCTCTGTCTTGCAAAGCTTCACTTTCTGTCTCCCTTTTCTACCCTCAAATCTGAGTTCATTGCAGCCCAAAAATGCTACTTTTGCTCCCAGGTTAAAAGAAGCACAAATTCATCAGAATCCCAGGGAATTCATCAACCCCACTAAGCAGCCCAGGCCACAGTCATCTGCCATCCTCGGAGCTGCCTATTATGTATGTCAAAGTTGTGAGCAAAGTACACTCAGTTGGAGAAAGACAGACAGGCTTTGAGGTAAGAGATGCTGGGAGCATTTTCCTGAGGGAGTCCTAAAACAGAAACCCAGTATCTTCTGGCTCAGGAGCAGACTCACGTGGCAGGGTAAAATACCTCCCTCTCCTTGCCAGACTGACATATTTTGTAATTCACTGCATTTTAAACAGGCAACACCTTGTTAAAAGTGAAGTCAGACTGCCTCAGAAAGGCTCCATGACATAAACCTGAAGGGTGTTGTGAGGTTGTCCCACAGCTGCCAAGCTGATCCCAGATGAATCAGGACTAAACCTGTCTCTCCCCTGAGGTTTCTGCATTTTACCAGGTGTTGAGATAACTCCTGTCCTCGGGTTTTCACACCTCCTTAAAAAGGTCATTTGGGCACATTTCTGACCTCTGCTGCTCTGGGTTCACAGGTCAAGACATCCACTCCTGCATTAATTCCCCTGAAGAGCAGGCTCTGTGTCACTTAACCAGGACCATCCCTTCCATGCATTTCCCTCTGCACCTCCCATGTCTTCTGGAAGCCTTTTAGAGCTGCCTACTGCAGCACAGAAGTGACAGTGAGACAGCTCACAGCCTCCTGGGAGTGGTGTGAGCATGGAAGTCCACCAGCAGGACATTTGGCACATGTCCTACAACCATCAGCCCCTCAAAGCCCATCCAGGCTTCCCTCTGCACAGCTCCTTCCTGCAGGGCTGCTCCTGAGCCACAGCTCAGCCTGAGTGTGGCTGAGGTCAAAGAACTGCATCCCTCTCATTCCCCCTCGAGGAAAAGCAGATGGAGAGATGGAAAAGTTCTCATCTCATGCTTAGACCACCCCAGGCTGAAGAGTATGAACCTCCCACGGTGGTCTGAAACACCCTGCAGCACCACAGAGAGAGCCCCTCACAGCACTGAACTCCCAAATCTGGGCAGATGCAGGCAGGGAGTGTGGATGTGCATCCCACTGTGGCAGTTTGGGACCCCCATCCATGGAAAACCAGCAGTGATACCCTGGGAAGTACACAAGCCTCAAAAATGGAAAGCAAACACCTCTCTCAGCAGCACACATCCCCCAGTATGGCCTCCAAAAAGCTTCTGTGCTGCCCCACTCTCACACACATGCCATGGTGTTTGTGTTCCCAGCATGGCCAGTTCCCTCCAGCACCTGGGCCCACTGCAGGACAGACCTGCAGCTTTAAGGCACAGCCAGGCCGTGGAGCAGGTTGCTCCTCCCAGCTTCCACTGACCTGCCAGAGTCAACTTAGCTGAGAGTAATTAGTGTGGTTATCAAGGGAAGAGGTGGATTAATGTGGGAAAGTCATTGATGAAGGCAGAGAAGGGCAGATGCTTTCCTGGAGTCCCCAATCAATACAGACCTTGGAGGATGAATGAGGGCTTCAAAGAAAAGTGAACAATTGGATGCTTTTAGCTCCCGGATGGCTGCTCTGCCTGAAGCAATGAGTGAAATATGGCACAGGGCACCCTGCACACTCTGCCAATTATCCCTCACTTGTGCCTCAGAAGGAACCTCTGCCAACCAGGTGCCCATGTAAGGGAGAAGGGCACTGGTGGGGTGGGATGGAAATGGGCACCAAGGATGTGGAGGTGGCTGTGAATCTGAGTTGAAGTCCAAATTCCTGCCCCCTCTAAGCTCTCTGTCTCTGCCCCACATCTTCCCTTCCTGGCAGGGTGAGTGGACACCAACCACATGAGTGGGGCTGTCCATGACCATCAGTGTTCAGGGCTCTCTGAAACAGCCACAGCCTTGAACGTGTCCTGTGGAGGGCAGTGGACAAGAGAAAACCATCCTTGCAAGCCCAGGTCCTCTCTCACAGTCTGAGCAGGATCCACCAGCTCTCAGCCCCATCCCCCTGCCCTGTGCTGTGCCACAGCAGTGCTGGAGGGCTGTGCTGCCAGTCACCACACAATGTGCCAATGGCCTTGCCAGCGTCCACTCCCTCTGCTCCATTTCACTTTTGCTTTATTGTGCAATGCAAAGATATAAAAACTGGGTCAGGAAGAGCTGGGAGGGGAGAGGATGGAAGGAAGGAGGGACCTGCAAGGTCAAAGGCTCTGCTGCAGCCCCTCGTCAGAGTGGGACAGGGATGCCAGGCTGGTGGCCAGCATGGCTCCTGTGAGCCACCACTCCTGCCTGCACTGAGTGCAAGATGCACATGGACATGTCCCTGTGCCCAAAGCTGGTCCCTTTCAAGGCAAAGCCTTGCTGGTCTCTAAGCTGCAGAGATGTTTTTTCGTTGCACTGAAGGGGAAACTGAGGCACGGAGCAAGAATCAGCCTGCCCAGAGTCAGCAGCCTTGGCAGTACCTGCTGGCACATGGGTGCATGGGCCCTGGCACATGGGCTATTGGCAACGGCCCTTTGTGCCCTCCGGGTGGCAGCTGGTGCCAAAAGGGTACGGCCACTCACGGCAGGTGGAGCTGGCTCCCTGTGTCCCAGATCCTCGTCATGAGGAGCGTGGCTGAAGCTTGGGAGTGGACAGCAGAGCTGCCCTTGACCCCGGTGCCAGCAGGGCAGCACTGCCCATCCAGGGCTCACCACATCCCAGCTCCAGCCGTGCCACCGGCCCGCAGCACCCAGCAGCTTTACTCGAAAGCCAAGCGGGGCGGGACAGCTCTGCAGAGAGGGAGCAAAACCAAAACAAATCGGAGCTTTTTTTTTTTTTTTTTTTTTTTTTTTGCGCTCCCGGCCCAGCTCCTCCTCTGTCATCTCCGCTGGAATGTGCCTCCAAATTCCTCGCTGGCTCTCTGCGTGCTGCTGCCGGCTTTGCCTCTGATTGTTTGCAGCGATTGCGCTTTTCCCACACTCCAGATCATGGCTCGGAATCACCGTGGCTCCGTGCCGGCTCCGGATCACCCCCAGCACAAAGAGCCAGCGCAGGCTGAGGCGAAGCGCAGTTGCCGGAGCCGGCGGGTGCAGCGGGCGCTGCGTGACTCGGCCCTGAATCACACCTGAGTCACACCAGCTCAGCCTCTCTGATCGCAGCTCAACACCTGCATCCCTCATAAGGGCGACAGCAGCCGCCTCCCTCCCCTTCGCCCCACGTCGGACACCGCCCCGGGGCTCACACAGGCTTGACCAAGCAGGGTGTGGGCAGATGCTGGGTGAGCAGGGTGGGAGGGAGAGATGCGGCTGCTGCCCTTTCACGTGTCCCTGATGGAATGATTCCAATTCAATCGCCATTTCACAGTCCTGGCACAGCACGGTCCCAGTTTCAGGTGCGCCTCTTCCCTGGTGTGGGGGCTGCAAAGAGTGGGATTTCTTCACTTTGGGAATACTTTTCCATCGGAACACCTGGACTTTGCTCTCTGCAGCCCTTGGAGAGGGAGGTGGGTGGCTCCAGGGACATGTTTGCCTCCCACACTTTGTTTTTCCTGGCTGGGGCCACATCCCCCTGCCTGGTGTCACTTCCCTGCTCCACACACTCAGGGCAGCTGCCATTTCCATGTGTCTGGACACAGCCTCATGCTCCAGTGCTGGGACATCACTAGCAGCAGGATGGCTCAAAAAATGGCTGAGACCAGCTGTGCTTACACAGATCCCTTGTCCATCCCAACTCTGAACGTCTGACACCTCTAATCTTGAATCCATCTACTCTCACCATGGCATCAGCTGAGCACCTGGCAGCTCCTTCCAACGCCCCAAAACTCCCTTATCTGCATCATAAAGTGGGGAAGAACCCTAAGGAGATGTGTTATCTCCTGCAGACAGGTCAGGAAACACCTGGGAGTCAGCGGCCTGGATTGACATGTTGAATTCAGGCTTCCCACAGCTGAAGCAGCCTCTGTTCACTCCCATTAATGGACTGCATTTTACAGTGACTCCATAAACTAGTTAATCCTTATCTGCAATTTATAAAAGGATAAACTGCACATGATTAAGACCATATTGTGTAAGGCTCCAGCTCCAACAAAACAGCATTGCAGCCTGCAGCTCCTCCAAGGAACCAGCACACAATCCCAGGTCCCTCAAGCCATCCAGGACCAGAGAACAGGGGCTTTCCAGAGGTCCCCCACAGTCCTGAGCACCCTCCAGTCTCCCATCTCCCAGCCCTGCTCTAATCTCAGGGCTCAGCACTGTGAGCATGAATAAACTCACCTGTTATTTGCAAACAATTCACCCACAAGTACTCGACAAACAAAAACCTGTAATTAAGCAAATAGCACAAACCCTCTCATTGCACAGCACTGCAAACTGGCTTCTGTTTGAGTTGTTTTATTGCAAAGAGTTTTAAATCACTCTTTTTATTTGAGATGAGGTAAAGGCTAAACATATTAAAAAGAATCAGGGAAAGAATAGCTGGATGGGTGCCTGCCAGGACTCTATCTCAGCTTTTCTCACAGGAAACCCCCCTAAACCTGCTGAGAACTCACAGCATCGCCTTCTGTTCTGCTCCTATCACAAACCAAACACAGTGGAAGGTGAATGTAAACAGTTTCTTCAGCCCGATCAAGTCGCCAGATGCCAAATTAGCGCACTGAGTTAAGCCTCGGCACTAATTGTGCCGTTTGTGCGACGCTGGAGCAGGAGGTGGCTCAGCACATCATCCCCCCAACCCTCGGGGGGGACAAGGACTCCCAGCACTGTGAGTGGGTTCTGCCGCCCCAGAACAGCACTGGGAGGCTGTGGATGAGGGATGGGACAGGGTCCCACAGGAGAGAAGCCTCCTGAGAGTAAAATCCCACTCTGGCACCCCAGTCTGGGGACAGGGAAGAGCCACTGCAGACTTGCCCTGGAGCAGCTCCCCAGAGCAACACCTTGCCCCTCAGTTCTCCAGTCCTGGCTCCTCCAGAGAGATCTGGTTTCTTTGGGCACCAGGACTTCTTCTGGGGCAGCAGCCAGTCGGGAGCCCCTCTCCCCCAGCCCCAATCCCTGTCACAGTCCTGCTGGCTCCAGCGCTGCTGTCCCAGACCGCCAGAGCTTGACGTTCCCCTGCTGCTGAGCACAGACAAACTCGCTGCATGTGCTGGCACGTGTGGCTCAAACCCAGCGTCGGTGTCACCCCCGGGGGCTCTGGCAATCCTTATCACGTTTTCCTTGTCACTCCCTCCTTCCCCACACAATGAAGGTCAGGGTGCAGAGAGACATTTAGTTCCTTGCCATCAAAACAGCCGGGTTTGGGATTTTTTTTTCCATCTTCCTGCCCATCAAATCCCATCAGTTCCCCGTATCCATCAGCCACCCGTATCCAGCAGCTCCAAGGCGAGGTGGCTGACAAGGTGTGTGGATGTTGGATGGGGCAGCCCCGAGCCAGCCCTGCAGTTGCTGCTCCATAGCAAAGCCCTGTGCTCTGCCCTGCACGGATGGGATCCTGCTCACAGACTTCCACTCGGGAGAGCCAGGAAATGACCAAACTGGGAAATTAATGTAGTCAACAAGCATTTGCAGCTTTGCCTATTTTTTTACTGCTTAGAGTGGGGTTTTTTTTAAAGGCTCAGTTTTTTCCAAGTGTTGGAAAGCCTGCCCCAGAGCAAACCTGCTGGGACAGCCAGGCCTGGGGGAGCAAGAGGGTTCTGGTAATTTTGAAATAAAACTATTTCTTCTGTTAGGAAAACAAGCACTAGGCTGGCCAAAGACAAATACTCTGTTTGCTTGTAACGCTTTTGGCACCAGCTGGGGCTTTTCATTGAACAGCAGCTTCTCACCTTGCAATGCTCTTTAAATGGAGGGTGCTGGCTTTTTACTTAACCTGAAATCAAATAAAAAATGGTTTCACTGGTCCCAACAGAACACATTTTAATGTTGGCTTTTTGAAGAGAAACGTCCTTTGGCTGTGTGGGTTTTGCACAAGACAAAGTAGCTTCTTTCTTCCCCCACACCCCCCTTGGCCTCACTCCCAGCCCTCAAACCACCCCCACCCCATGCCCAGTGCAGCTCCATCTACTCAAGAGAGTGTGGGGCCAAATCCAGCCTCCCCTGAGCCAGGAGTGACAGTCTCAGAGCTGTTTGCTGCCAGTAAATTTTGGGCATGTAGGCGGTGGAATAAGAGGTCAGAGAGGCACTAGTGGTGTCACTGCTGGTGTCACCTCGGAGACACTGCGTGGGGAGCTCAGCCTTCTTATTAGACAGCAGAGCACCCACACGTGAGAAACTATCTGAATAATAAGTGCGTAGGAAACCAGGCGGGTTTCCTGTCTTAGCCTGGCTGCTCCTGGCACTGCCTCGTGCCATAAGCCCATCCATGCCAGCCCCCATGCAGTGTGGCACCACAGTCCCACAGGCTCAGGGCAGTTCTGTCCTGCTGGGGGGCATTGCCAGCCAAGCTCACCATGGTGCCCATGGCTGTGCAGCTCTGTCAGGAATCACTGCAGTGTCACATAAAGCTTTGCTGAGCTGCTTTTTTCCCCTTGATGATAAAAGCATGTTCTTGGTCAGTACCCAGGGTCAGGTTCTCCATGAGAAAGGGGATCCATCTGATAGGATGGAGGCACAAGCTTCTCTGGGAACTGAGGGATGGGGCATCTCCTTGATTTGGGTGTAGTGAGGGATGTGAAGGACCAGATTGGTGATATTTATGATCCTGGTGGCACAGACCATCTCCACAAACTGCTGGTGGCAGTGCTGGGGCCAGGAGGGTGCAGAGCAGGGTGGCTGGGTTTTCAAATCCATTGGTTTATGGAGGAGCCAGCAAGGGAGGGGCAAGGAGCAGCCTGCTTTGTAATTGCATTAATTACCCAGGCTTGCTCCAAGCAGGATCCCTCACTGAGCACACTGCCGTGCTGTCCACACCAAGGTAGGTGCCTCATCATCCCCTACCAGGCAGCTGTGCCACCATCTCCTCCTGTCCCCATCATCCCAGCAGGAGCATCCAGCCAGGCCTGGACCACAGTCCTCTCCAAAGGTGGCTCTCAACCAGCCTCCCTGTTCCTGTCAGACATCAAAGGTCACATCTGGAGTCACCCTGGGTGTGCAGCCCTGGACCTGATGACTTCTGGGAGAGGTGCAGAGCAGTCACACACTGGTTCCTTGCAGGCTGTTGGGAGTGCAAGGCAGGGATCCTGGTGATGCTCAGAGGGGTCACCAGGGTCCCTGACTCCTGTCAATCAACCGGGATGCTGCTGTGCTTTGCAGGACCAGGCAGGGTGGTGTGTGTGGGATCCGGCCCCGGGGCATTTGCTCAGCCCGTGTCCAAGTGACGCAATGGAAAGCAGCAAGCAGGAGCGTGCCTTGCCCCTACTTGCAGCTCTTCCAGCTCTAGGGCTCGATGGTGGAGATAAACGGCCTTGATGGGACGGCAGGACAAGTTCCAACACTGCTTCCCAGTGTCTGCTGCCAGCTTCGGAGCGTGAGAAAATACCGGGCAGGGAGGGAAGGATCAGCATCGCACGGATGTTTAGAGATGATTGATATTTTTATGGTGAATTTGGGATTTTTGGGTTCCTTCATCCCTCCACGTGGCAGGTTCCGAGGCTTGGGCTTGCACGCACGTGTTTGGCACTGTGCTGCCCACAGCTGCTCAGTGACATGCCAAGGGCTGGGCTGCACCCCAGCTTCTCACCCCTGCACCCACAGCTGGGTGCAGGCACCCACTGAGACCATGAATAGCTTCAGCAGCCCCATCCCTGTCCCCACCAGTGCACCTGGCTGAGCCCTCAGACCATCAGGTTAGGATGGGCCCTCATAACTAGTGGGTTTGAAAGTAAATCAAGCAAAACACCAATATCACAAGTCCTCCATAGATGTCAATCCATCTCCATGTCCAGAGAAACCTCGGGGTGTCTATCATGGGTGTCTACCCATCTCCATGGACAGGCAACACAAGGCAGGGGGCCTGCAGGGAGCAGGAGCTGCTGCTTCCCTGCCCACAGTGCAGCCAGCTCTGGGACTGGCCACAGGATAGGGCTCTGGTTAAAGAAACAGCACAGACACTCATTGCATCTCAAACAGGCAGTGAAATAACCTTTCTGTGCAGCTCTGGGTGACAACGCCACGGGGATCAGAGGGTCCCAGGGCAGCCCCACTCCCCTCCCACTTGCTTTGACTGTCTGATTTACAGCAGCTCTAGCACCTATTGAGAGAGTTATTCCTAGGGGACCAATTCTCCTGGCCACCTGGGAAGGACCAGACTTTTCCCGGGATGTTCTGGGACATGCCATTCTGCTCCTTCCACCAGTGCTCACTTCATACCACCAGGGAGACAGAAACCAGCCCAGGGAACACAACTGTTCTTTTCCAGCAGGTTGTGGGACATGTCTGGGCATAAACCACCTCCTGCTGCAGATGAGGAGCCACTGTGTGCTCCAAGGGATGCTGCCTCTGTGCAAGGGACCTGACATGGACAGGAGCTCCAGGACAGGTCCCCAGTGGGGCCTTGTGCCCTTCTGGATCCCACTGGAGAGGAGAAACCACAGAAAGCAAGGTTAGCTGCCTGGGAAATCTCCCTGCCTGCTGTGCTGCATCCCTTGAGATTGTCCAGAGGAATTCAGCCTGATTATCATTAGAATAAAGGCCAAAGGAGCCCAGACCTCCCTGTCTCCC
This sequence comes from Hafferia zeledoni, assembly GCA_035583235.1. Lineage (NCBI taxonomy): Eukaryota > Metazoa > Chordata > Aves > Passeriformes > Thamnophilidae > Hafferia > Hafferia zeledoni. The sequence continues at coordinate 2,783,449 of JAWWEV010000039.1, read as the reverse complement.
TGCTCTCAGGTTCCCACCATGGGTCTGGCTTAGGGACCTGCTCTGGGATAGAGCTGGGAGCTCTGCCTTGTGCAGGATCTTGCTGTGGGGCACACAGAGCTGCAGTCAGACGTCCTTGGCTGATGTGAAATAGCAGAAGGGCCACAATCCCAGGCCCTTCAAAATCAGCCACAATCCAGTTCTCTGTGACCTGCCTCACCATTGCCACATGAAAGTCAGGAAAAGAGAGGTGTGAAAAGGCATGAGCTCCAAAAAGGTGCAGTCTTGGTCGTCCTGGAGCATCTTGATGCTTCCACAGGGACGTGGGTGAGGAGCACATGGAGCTGACTGGGTTTCTGTTCCTTCCCAGATCTACATGAGGCTACAATTGCAAAGAGGGAGTTTCCTCTAAATAAAGATGAGACTGACCACAGACAGCAGGAATTGAACTAAAAAGACAGTCTGTTTCAAAATTAATGTCCAGAGCAGTTGCCCTGGGCAAGGAGAGCCTTCAGACAGGCACTCCCAACCCAGCAGTGCCCCCAGCAATCCTTCCACACCACCTGTGGGTGCTTTAGGAAAGGGGGAGGTAAATTTACCTGGGTAATTGGGTGTTCTATCAATTAATTTGAAACCTGCACGTGGTTTCTATCATTATTTATGTCTGAGTGTGCAAAAAAACGACAACCACGCACCTTGGAAGCCGGGCACGAGCTTTTTGCCCCCGGCGCTCCCAGCAAATGCGCATTTCCGACGGTCCCGGGGCTTCGCTCCTGCCTCCTTATCGGAGCCGGGACGCGTGTGGTTTTTTGATCCGGAATTGTGGCCCCGGGCGCTCCACCTGCCGGGTCGCCTCGCCACTCCCCGCGGAGGAGGAGGCTCCACACCGTGGGATTTTCATCCTACAGAGCGGCGGGGAAGCGGCTGTGCCCGGGCACGTCCCTGCAGCAGGCAGTGCTTGGCTCCCCCGGGCATTGGGATGTGCAGCCCCGTGGCCATGAGCTCACCCCGGCCACTGATCCCAAAACAGTCCTTTCCTCTTGTTCTCCTCAAGCTGGGACCTTGAAGGATCAGAGTTCTGCTTGGAGGTGGTGGAGAGGAGCCCAAATCAGTGGGTTCTGCCCTAAAGTGGGACTCAGAGCCTGGGCAGGCCAGTCCCTCACATTGCCCTCAAACACTGCACAGCCACGCTTTAACCCTGCTCTGATCCCTCTCCATCCCCTAGGCTGTTCCCTTGTGGGCCCCAAAGATTTCCATGAGGGATATGACCCTGCAAAGACCTCCAGCCAGGCTGGAGCAGAGGAAATATTTATACCCAACTGTTAAACCAACGATTTTCAGAGAATTGATCTGCAGGTCCCTGAGTGCTGCAGCCTGGCCACATCCCTGAGTCAGTGGTGCCAGCAGCACCCAACCCTGCAGCTGGGGAGCTTGGCAAGTGCCCCCTGTCCCTGCCACCACTGCATTGGCCCAGGGCAAGGGTGCCCATCATGCAGCACCTGACACGGGCACACCTGGAAAACCCCAACCAGCCATGCCAGCACAAGCAGAGGGGACACTGAGAACTTCCTTCATGTATTCATGCCTGCTCTGCACCATGAAAGGACTCCATGCCACCCTGGATGAAAGGGGGAGCAGTGTGGGGCTGGGCCTGAGGTGCCCAAGCCAGGGCAATGCCTTGGAACAAAAGGTTGGAAGTTTAATATTACACCAGGAAAACAACTCCTTGGAAACCTGCCACCGTTCATAAATAAATATGGGATGAGCCCTGACAAGTCCAGCTCACAACTCCAATGATCCAACCGTTCTTCCCCTTGCCCTTTAAAAAGCAGGAGCATCCTCCAGAGAGCATCTCCAGGATCAGGGACTGTGCCAGGCAGACAGCTGCTGTACTGGCCAGGGAAAGTGCCATTTTCCTGGGTGACTGACTATGGCTCATGCTGGCAAAGCCACCACACTTGTGGCCTGACTCCTTAGCAGAGCCCCTTTGCCCATCCCTCATCCCCTGTGCTGGGCACTAAGCACATCCCTGGAGTGGTGTGAGGTGACCCTTCTCTGGGGAATATCCCTACTAACACTACCAAAGGATCTCAGGGCAAGGGGAAATCCAGGCTCCAGAGCATGCTTAGCCCCTGGGAGCGGTGACTGACAGTTGTCAATCAAAAAAATAACACAATGGGGGCTGGGAAAGGCATTTTGGGTGCACCTGGCCTCTGAGAGGGGCCCAGGCCAAACATCTGCCTGCCAGGCTCCTGATAAAAAATGGTGTTTTCATAAAACTGAGATTTTGGGGGTGGGGGGAGGTGACATTTTCAACAAAACTCTTCTCTAGTGCTGGAACAGCAATCATTTTTATCACTTTTTGGCAGCCAACCAGATTTACAATGGCCTTTCACTGAAGAAACAGAGCTTGTGTTTGTTTTGGGGACATCCACATTCCCAGGGTTTGACAGAAATGACTATTTCCCTCTTCTTTTCTTCCAAATGTTGACACAGGAGTGAAACACGGCCTTTGCTGCCAGGTCACCAGCAAAGTTGGGAAAGGGAAATGTGTGTTGCTGGAGGAGAGTCCGGGATGTGCCCCTGGGATGCTCCACCCGACCAGGATTGCTCTGAGCTTGGAGCAGCTGCTGCACCAGCACCACATCCCATATAGTGCCAGGGGGTTTGCACGGATCCTCATGGTGGTCACAGATTGGGACAGGCAGTCATGGCTTGGCAGAGACTTCTCAGCCACCTCAGTCTCCATGTCCTGAGGTACCACCACTGCCCAACCCAGCACAAGGCACAGATCCCTTGGGAAAGGGAGTTCCTGGTGGGACAGGGGATGAGGAAGGCATGGCCTAGGACCCCCAAGTTTGAGGAACCTGAGCACTAAGCCATGCCCAGACCCTTCTGTGCCCTAGAACCAACCTGCAGGCAACCTCAGTAATACCCATGGGTGAAAGACTCAGGTCTGGGTTTTAATGCATCCACTTAAAGCAGGGAAACCCAGTTTCTCCCTCAACCTCTGCTCACCCCTCCAGCTCTGCAGCAGCCTTTCCAGGGAGCCTTTGGGGCTGCTCATGGCCCTGACACCCTGCCCTAGCCCCCAAAAGCATGAGCCTGTCCCTCCCTCCAGCCAGGAGCCATGCTGGGTGGTGGGAGAGCAGAGGTGTGTGCACCTGCCCCTGGCCCCAAGGAGGTGAGCAAAGACATGAGGGAAAAGCAAGGATGGACTGGGGGAGCAGCATCCCCTGGCTGGGAGGGAGAAGACTGGAGAAGGACAAGCTGAGGGATGTGTTGTGAACTCACCTCTTGGTCCTTGGGAGAGGGTATGAGGAGGATGAGCCACTGGCTGCTCATCTGACACCCTCCCTGCACTGAGGCTGAATCCAGCTGTGAGACAGGTGCTGCTGGGAGGCTCTGGGCCGACCCAGCATGTCCCTGCACGCCTGCCTGTGTCTGTCTCCTTCTGCAAGAAACTGGGACCAGCACCAACATCCCCTTTTCCTGCCCACAGCTGGGTGCTTGCACCCCCAGGAATGGGGAGAGCACATCCCACTGCCCATCAGCTGGCCATGGGCAGCAGTTTGCCTGCCAGTGATGTGTGTGGAGGTGCCAGACCCATGCAAGGATCAATTTGCAGCCGGGGGGGGCGGGGCTGGTGGCTGGTCCTCAGTGGAGCTGTGGGTTTGCATCTCGACTCTTGGGGATGGTGGTTGCAGACCCAGGCCAGAGCATCAGGGAGCTCCCAGGACTCTGCCCACCATGGCAAAGCCCCGGTGCTTGGGAAGCTGGAAGCACCCTTCCTCTGGGAAACACTAGTGCCAGATTCCCAGGAACTTGAAACAAAGCAAATCCAGTCCAAGACACGCATCTCCAAGCTCTGTAGCTGGAGGGCACTGGGGGGAGCTCAGGGGGGAACAAGACAAGGGGAATAAAACTCTTTTTTGCAGCCAAGTGCGCGTTTTCCCAAATCCTCTGCGGCGGTTGCATCAGAGGCTGTAATTACCCAGACTTGCCCTCTCTGTCTGCACGAGGCTGCTGTGCTGGATGCTGCCCCACACTTTGAAGTCACTCTTCGCAGCAGGGTGAAGGTTCATTAACTCTTTTGGAATGAGCAGGGAGACCTCCATCGTCTCCTGGATGGTGAGCAGTGGGAGCACCTGCAGCGTTGTGCTCAGAGCTCGGCCTCCATCACTGTGGCCACCAGTGCCAAACATCAGCGCCAAACCCCCAGTCCTCCCACAGCTGTGCCTCACTAGGACCATCCCACCGTGCTCCTGTCCTGCTGCCAGCCAGGGAGAAGTTATCCCAGTGAGGGCAGCAACCGACCTCCCACTGCCTTTGGAAATGGTGGCCAGTGGCATGGCCGGGCCCAACACAGCGTGCCCGGACGTGTCAGCAGATGGCAATGTTTCTGTGCTCTGCATATCTCTGCTGGTGGCTCCTTTTCAGCCCACAACCCACTATCAAACCTCAGCAGTATCAGCAGGACCCTCCCATGGAGCCCAACCAGCACCCAACCCCGAAAGTCCAGAGCACCAAGGTTCAATGATGGTAACATGCCCAAACAACTCCAGCACCTTGCTAGAAGGATCTCCCACCCTTTCTCCTCCATCCATGCCCAGGACACAGTCATCTCATCCCCTCTGTTGTGGCGTTGCTGTTTCTGGTCTCAGCCCTGGCCAGGAAGGGCAGAGGCAATGACAAAAATAGCCAACAAACTGTTCAGTGAAGCTTTTGCAGGCACTTGGGTGTGGTGTGACTTTTGGGCAAGAGATCAGGGGTTGGCTTTTTCCATCTGGCACTGCTCCCCTGCACTGGCTTGGTTTGGCTCAGCTCAGCTCAGCTTGGCTGCTCCAGGAGCTTGGGAGCAATAGGACAAGCAAGCAGAGGCTGGGAACAGAGGAGGAGGTGGAAGAAGGCTGTTCCGGTGGTGGCCTTAGTTAAATGTCAGCCAAAACATCCCTGTGGGGAGTTCTGCAATGCCAGGTGTGAAGGGCAGCAGGTCAGGGCTCGGAGCTTCCCGTCCTTCTCACCCTCCCCCGGCCAAAGCCAGCCCTGCGCGGCCGCCGCAGCCCAGCCCAGCCCAGCCCGCCTCGCTCGCAGCAGCACATTTCGATTTCCCAGACTTCCTCTTTCGGGTGAGATTTATGAAGGTCTGATCACAGCAATTAGGAACCGGGAATGACCCAGCGTGGCTGCCCCGGGGGGTAAAAATAGCCCTGGCTGGTGACTCATCGGCTGTGGTGTGGAGCCCCGAGGCTGTGGACGCTCTCCAGGCTGGCGATGCTGCCACACAGCCCTGTGTCACCCGCGCTGTTCCAGCCTGTCCTGCAGATGTGTCAGGAACCTGCTCCCTCCCACCAGATTAGCTCAGTGGGAAGGTGCTGGGACTATCGAGCCGTGCCCAGGTGGGGCAGTTTGCATGTTGGGATGATCCAGTTGTGGCCCACCTCTCTGGAGCTGATGTCCCGTTGCAGGTCTCCACACACCCTGCGAGCTGAGCCCTGAGTGCAGCCACATCACTGCACCCAGCTTTTGACAGCACCTGGCAAAGCCTGCCCAGGGGTGCCCACAGATGGGGGCTGCTTTCCAAGGAGCCTCCCACCCTGCTAATGGGAAAGCACCATGACACTGAGCACCTGGGAGAAGCCAGGCTGGATGTTGGGAACGTTTAGGGATTATATTTTACCTCCTGATGTAAATGCCTGCACCCCAGCAGCCCTGTCCCTCCCTGCCCGCAGGCTGGGACTGGAGGGGGGCCAGACCCTTCATGTGGGTACTGGACGTCCCTGCCATGTCTCTGTGCTGTTCCCTTTCCCTGTCTGATCCCATCAGGCACCAACCTTTGCTGATGTGACGCCCCGAGCAGTCGGGCACACTTGACTAAGTTGTGTGTCAACTCAGCCGAGCAGAAGTGTCTGTTGAGGGTGGGTGTTACCACAGGGCAATGTGTGCTTCCTCCAGGCAGACTAAAAATAGATGGCAGAGCTCAAAGAGCAAGGTGCTGGATGCATCTCTGCAGTGCAGGGCACAGGGAAGGAGTATCTGTGTAGACAGTGCAAGAACAGCTTAATTCAATGCACCCTGCGCTCCAGTTTCGGGACTCCCTTTTGTTTTCACAAGACATTTGCACTTGAAAAGCCACTGTCAAATTTGCATGCACAAACATGTAGTCAGACCAGAACCGGGAATGGTGCCCTGTGCTTTCCAGAGCTATTCCCCTGCCTGTTGCACACCCGGCTTGCGCACCCACAGAGCAGCACTGGGCTCCCAAGCTGGCCCAGAGCTCCTGGGGAAGGCCATATGGCACATCCACTGTGAGCACCGTGAGCTGAACCCACATCCCATCATGGAGCACACAGCACTGCCCTGCCTGGTGATTAATGACCCTCTGCTGAGATTTCCCAGAAGGAAACAAGCGTCTTTGCATTGGAAGGAGCTCGTTTCTAATGACACGGCCCTGACAGCTCACGCCATCCATCGCAAAAGGGGCTTTGACCATGACCTCCCACTCCGGAGGCCAACTTTGCATTCCTGATTTAGGAAAAGCACTAATGCCAGTTCCTCCAGTCACCAGCCCTGCAGTGTCCCAGGACCACTGTGGAACTGGGAGCAGCTCAGTGCACAGCACCCTGGAGCAGAACAGAGCTGATCCCTGGCTCAGCCTTTCGCTCCTTTGATACCAGCAGCCCTCCCGCATGGTGCTGTTCCCTCGCGTGGCTACACGTCCCCAGCTGAGCCACCGAGCACACCAAGCAGCAGCAGCAGCAGCAGTGCTGGTGCCAACTTGTGTTTAAAGCCGAATCCTCGGCGGCTTAAGGGACCTGTGTGGTCTGAGCATCACTTCAATCCGGCCCCACGGGAGCTCACTCCCGGCACACGAGGCTGCATGGAGTGAGTGGTGCCATGCCAGAGCCCACGGGGAGCGGTGCTGACTGGGCTGGAGGTGCTGAAAGGAACCAGCTTTTGGGCCCTTTGCCTGGCCAGGGTCTCCCCACACACATGGTTTGTGCTCTTGCAGCATGGAGCTGGTTTTGCATCATCACAGTGCCATGTCAGAGGGGAAATAGGGGAAACCACAACCTTGGCCATCCTCAAACCATCCCACTGTCTTGGCTGCTGCCCATCAGGCAAGCCACATCCAGCCTCATGCACAGGGAACATTTGCTCCAAGTCCTTTTGGTCAAGCACAGAAAGCTGGCCAAAACTGGAGAGGATTCATGCCAAGAGCTGATCCTCTCTCAGTCACTGCTGGAAGGGTTATCAGGACAGGAGTGAAATCTGGAGCAGAGCCGAGGTGGGAGAGGTGTGGGAACACAGACAAGGCAGAGTTATTTCCCCTGCGCCGCAGAAAAGTGAGGCAGGAAAGACACACAAATAGACATAATTGAGGCTAAATGTCTTAGGTTTTTGAATCAACATGCACCACTGAGAGCACAATCAAAGGCTCTTTAGTAATTTATTGACTTACCCTGAAGTAAAATTATCTTCGTGTATTTATCACACCCACACCCACACCCACCCCTTCCTATTAGGTAACTGAGTCCTTCCAGACTGCTCAGCTCCCCAGTGCCGTGTGCTGGTGGGAGGATGGGATGTGGAACAGGGAGCTCCATGCAGGAACCAGCCTCACACCAGTCAGATGCACATCAGTATCCATGAGAGTGCACATTTGCTGCCTGCCCGCTGCTTCAGTTCAATGAACATGGCCAGATCCTCCTGCTCCTAAACTCGGATCAGATCCAAACACAGCTCCAGAGACATTCCCAGATGGGTTGGTGCTTTTGCAAGAGCCATGGGAATGGGGGACAGGGAGATTCCTGGCTTTGGCTTGGATGGATCAGCAGCACCATCACGTCTGTCACACCCTCTGTACGCAGCCCAGGAGTACAGAGGCTCATGCAGAGCAAAGGGAGATGGTACAAAGCACTAGGGTTTTGCATCCACCACCCCACGATGTCCCAGTTCCCTGTCATGGGTTGTGTTTGCCCTCCCTGCCCAAGCTCAGCTGAGCCCAAGCAAACTCAGTGCCAGGGTGACTCTTCCCACTGCCAGGTCAGCCCAAGTGACATCCAAGTGACGTCTCAGTCTCATCTTTCCAGGCAGAAAGGGGAAGGCAGAAACGAGAGACACAGCCACAGGCCCCGAGGTCAGGCTCAGTTTCAAAAGGCACGTGCAGGTTTTGTGTGCTTGCAAAACTTCCCCATCCCTCATCTTACGAAAGACCCTCCGCTTGCGAAACAGTGGGGCTTCAGGAGCACACGACAAAATAAACAAATGGTAAAGGAAAGCCCCACTCAAGGTGTCAGGCTTGCAGTGGGGGTGAGTGCTGGGCTCTGACTTCCCCACCATGCCAGCAGTGAGGGCAGCTCGTGCCTCAGTTTCCCCCTCAGCTGATGCCATGGGGCTCAGGCTCCAGCCATGCTCTTGCTCCCATGCTGGCATCCAGCCCTGGCCTGAGGGCTCAGAAAAACTCTCCACCCCACACTGCAACTTCACAACACTGATTTTTATTACTGGCAGATGAGGCAGAGGGTTGAAGGATGGAAATCCTGCCCCTGCATCCCTGGAAAGCACCAATTGTAGCTGTGGACAGCTGGGAGCTGCCTCAGGATTCAGGTGAGCCCATCACCAAGGCTCAGGTCTGTGGGTGCATCCCAACCCACTGCAGGTGGGCAGACACTCCTTTATCTGGCATAGCCACAGTCCTGCTCTCAGAGGATCTCCAGAAATATAAGAAAAGCCTTGCTGTGGTCTTGGCCAACTCAGCCAAAACCAGAAGGGCCTGTGAGGAGTGGGAAAAACACAAGAAGACATCCAAAGCCATAACCAAACAGGAACACATGGTTGCAAAATGGGCCCAGCTCCCGCACATGGGAAGATGAATCATCAGGAGATGAATCTTCTCCAGTGGGAAACCCCAAGGCTGGGCACAGTCCTCCCACAGGGCTTCACCACATCCCAGGGTGCTTATGGGGGGGCGAAAGAAGTTTTACAGCCCAAGGACTCACTCCTATGCACCAAGGACAAAATGTGGGGTGATGCTAAGCCAGAGGGATGCTCCAAAGGAGCACAGAGGCCATGCAGTCCCTGGCTACTTCTGAGCATGGAGAGAGGTGCAGGTCCAGCCTGACACACAAACAGAGTGGCCACACACAAACAAAACTCCCAGGCTGAGAATTGGGGTGTTTTCCCCCTGCTTTGCCCCAGCCCTATCGCCCAGAGCCAGCATGGGAAACTGTGAGTGCAAGGGAGAAAGATAGAGCCCAGGGGGAGATATCGGCTGCACTTCCTGAGCTCTGCACAGAGCCCTCCACCCCAGCCAGCAAGCGGAACCTGTGGCTTGTGGGGCCTAGAGCCCACAGCTCATCTTCCCTGGCAGCAATTAGCCTGATTCAGCACCAGAATTTCATGTAGTGACAGAACTAGAGAGCCACAGCCCTCTTGGAACAAAGCCTGGTCTGTGCATGGACATAGAGATGCTTCTCCCAGGCTGGTGTTAACCCCAAAGAGGAGTGTTGGTGGCCCCATTTAATTTGGGTTTCAGGCAAACCTCGTGGCTGGTCCTGAGTGGAGAGTGTTTGTAGACCAGTGCTGTGACACAGCTGGGAGTCAGGGCAGCCTCAGGGCCTCCTTCAAAACTGTTTGGATGTGCCCATAACCATGCTGCTCATGTGGCCATGAAGCTGAGTAGTTCAGGAGCCAGCAAACCTCTGCCAGACACTGTAATCATCTGGTGCAGGTACCTCACATCACACTGCAGGAAGAGTTTGGCCCCAAAGTCCCTCAAAAATTTCACATTTTGAGCAAAGCAATGCCTGAATCTCCCTGTTCTGCCAAGGAGAGAGAAGAGCAGTGTTGTGGGTGTGAGCATGTGCAGGCACAGGTGAGTGGGCAAGGACGAGTGATGTGCAAGGACAGGTGAGTGTGCAAACCTCAGGACATTGCTGGCAGCAGGCAGGAGGTCAGTGCCTGAGTTGAGCCCTGTCCCGTGCAGGATGTGAAGTTGAGGAGCCAGGAAGGGACAGGGGACGGATGCTGGCGGCGTCCCCAGTGACAAACCCGACTCTGGGAACAATCACCCGCCACTCGGGTTGGGCTGCCGTGAATTATGGACACCTCCTGTGGCTGACGCGCCGGTCCCCGTGGCAGAAGGCACTGCTTGGGTTCAGCCCCCTCATCTGCCTCCCCAGGGCTCCCCAGGGATGGCCAGCCCTGGGAACTGGCACTTCACAGGAGGACCCACAGCCTCTGCTCCACCCTGGCAGCCCCACTTCCATGCCCTGTGGTGAAGCACAGCACCCACATTGTATTGCAGAGCCATCCCGAGATGCTCGTGCTCCCACTGGAGCCCACGGGAGTCTTGCAGCTGGGAGAGGGCAATCAGCCCCATAAATCCATCACCCTTTTACTGGAAAAACGTCTGGGAAGGAGATGTCATTATTCAAGTCACTGGAGTGCCAGGCTCAGCTGTGGGGACAACAGCAGAATGGCATAGCCCTACCCCTGCATGCAGGATTCCTCCCTGTTGTGCAGGATTCATCCCTATCCCAGGGCCAGGGCATCCCGTGGTTCTCCGCATGGATATTCCCATGATGGATTACACCAGAATAAATCCTGGGTCTGAAGCAGTGGAGAGCCCCACTCAAGGCAGCTGGAGACAATCCCTGGGTGAGGAAGATGTGTGGGGGCAGGAAAACACGAGGCAGGGAAATGTGGCAGCACTGGGAAAAGCCAGGGTTTTTTTTTGTTCTTTTATTATTGTTGGGGGTTTTGTTCTTTTTTTTTTTTTTTAAAAGGTGCCTGGGAAAGGAAGCGATTGTTTGGAGCAGATCTTGATGGCTCCAGGCCCCTCATTGGGGAGATAACCAGGCACAGCCCCTCCGTGGCGACAAGCTCCAGCCTGGCCCCAGTGGGAAATGTCCCACTGCAGCTGGGCAGCTGTGGCAGGGTCTGGGGGCTCCAGCACCAAAACCCACCCCCCACCACCCTCTAAGCCAGAATGACTCGGGCAGAGGTTGTGGGGGGAGCAGTGGGGTCCCCCAGCAATGCCACCCTCACAGCTGCTGCCCCTGGAGTGTCTCCGGGCCATGTCCCCAACTCAGCCCTGTCTGCCTGGGGCTATTTTGGGGGTAAGAAGGAATTAGGCAGCTTTAGCTCCTTTCTGATGTTGTTGCCAAAAATCTTGGCTAAGCGTATGTAATTAGGGGCTCCGTCATCTTTGGAGCTGTTATCCCCCCTGCCTGGCGCTGATTTGCAATATCCATGTCTTAAACACCACCAGCCTGGACCTCTCCTCTGCTTCCCACCATCTCTCACGGCTCAAACAGGAGATTAGGAAACAAGAGAGGGGTCTGGGGCCTCGCTGTCAGCCTGCAGATAGGGCCGGCTCTGCTCTGAGGAGGGAATTATTCTGGGTATGAATTATGTCATTTTCCTCTCCGGAAGCAGTGCATGCTCCCGGGTGTCACAGCTGGTGGTGTGGAAGGGGAGGCTCCCTGCCCAGCACGTCCCAGCTCCCCGACTTCTCCGGGTCCCCATGCCACGGGGAGAACAACGGGAGCAGCCAGAGGGGGAAGGAAAATGAGCAGTGGCTTTTCTTCCCTCTCCCCTCCATGCCAGCTGCTTGCTGCCCGGGAAGGATGCGGCCGCAGTTGTGCCGGGGCCACGCGGGCTCAGCTGTGCCGGGGGCACGGGAGATGTGGGGAGGATCAAAGGCCCCCGAGCCCCTCTCCCAGCCCCCCCGGGGAGCACCCACCAGGGTCTGGGCTCTGTGGAACTCGGAGCATCCCAAGAATCAGAGCAAGTGGTGGGGGGCTGCGTCCCCCTGTCCTTGGAGGGGCAGTTAAAGATAGAAATGAGGAGAAAGAGCTCTCGGATGGGACGGGAGCATCTGCCCTGCAGTGAGCCGAGCCAGGTTGGGGTGCAGCACCCCGCGCCCTCACCAGCACCCAGCAAACCAACCAGGCACTGCTGAGGAGCGACCAGCAGCCCCCAGCCTTGCGCCTCATCCCAGCCCCTGGGGCTGCTGTGAAAGGGAGCATTTAGGGCCGCGCTGGCACCCTTGGCAGGCGCCGGGGCGGGCGGCCGGGCCAGCTGCTGCCGCTGGCGCCAGAGCCGGCGGCGCGGGCTGCGGGGCAGGTGGATGGCTGGCTCGGCCGCCTCGCTCCCCACAAAGGAGCCCCTTTCTCCGGGCAGGATCGGATCTGAATGAATCCTCCTGATTTATTTGGCGTTGTTTCCTCAAACGGTATTTCCCCCGCGAGCGTGTCCGTGCTGCCTCTCCCCCTCCTGCCGCTGGCACGGGGCTGGTGCTCATGGAGGGGTGGTGGGTGAGGGTCTCTCCGGAGCACACAGCTCTGTGGGATCGCCCCTGCAGATCCCTGGAGGAGGGGACACCCAGGCGTTTTTGGGGAGAGGCCAAGGTTAAGGCTAAATGGTTTGCTGGAGACCAAAGAAGATGATGGGCACAGTAAGTGTGCAAGGAGTGAACTGCTCATAGGACTTGCTCCAGAGGTTTGTGTTTACCCAAAGTGCTTCAAGAACTTGCTGTGTCCTCCATACATTATCCCTGTGTGCCATGAAGAGTGCTGAGCATGCAGAGAGAGAAGCACAGCAAAGCCCCACTGTATGCCTGTGGGATCACATCCTGCCCACCCAGCACCCTGACCCTGGCAGCACCCAGGGGCCTCAGGCTTTGCAGGAGAACTCGGGCCCAGACATGAAAAGGGCTCTATGCTTTCCCTTCCTGGTGTTATCCCAGCACAATATCAACTAAAAACCACTCTGCTTAAGGATGCAAATGCTGCCTGGCATGCCAAAGCAGAGGGAGGGAGTAGCCCCGTCTCTCTCAGGGAAGGCCCAGATCTGCTCATTTCACTATCTCACCCTGTCGGAAATCTTAATTAAAGTCTGCCTTTGATTTGGGTGTTCTTCTGCACCCCGTGCAGCTCCTGCCAGGGTGTGCAAGCCTTCCCCAGCACCCACTCCCTCCTCCTGCTCAGGGGAGCACCCCACACCTACAGATTGTGGGGGTGGTGGTAGGAGAAACCCCATCAAGTCAGTGAGTCCCTGTGCCCACATGAAAAACAGTGCCAATCTTTGTCAGCTGTTAGGGCTAAGGACTGGTGGGAGTCTGGTGGATGTGCCTTTTCATTCACAGATTTTCCACTTTGGTTGGCATCCACCTGGCCGGCCACATGTGGCTGCCTGTGCTTTAAAACCAAAAAGAAAAAGAGAAATAATCAGCCCTAAGAAGTTGCCTGGGCTCAGTGCTGCTGTTTGCACACCCTGATGACAGATGAAAACCCATCCATACTTATCAGAGTCACCTTCCTCCCCACCAGAGTTCCCCCCAGCCCGGCTGACTTTTACCAGGGCAGCCCCCCCTGCTCGAGACACGCTGCCTGCAGGGCAGTTTCCAGCCAGAGGGAGAAGCAGGGCGGGTGCCTGACAACTCACAGATGGGGCACAGCAGCAAAGTAGGACAGCTTGGGGAGGCAGCTCTGCCTCTCCGGCCCCATTGTCCCCTTTTCTTCGCGGAGCCCCAGCGCGGGAGGACGCGGGGCTCAGCATCACGCCGGCGGGTTTCCATGGCATTTCCCTGCCAACCCCAGCCAGCGCCTGCCCCGCTCCCGGCCCCTCCGTGCCTGCTGCTGCCTGAGCACCACACGCTCGGCACGGCTGAGCCTCCCTCCCTCCAGCCTTTCCTCTGAGCTGGAGGATGAGCAGCCGTTGGGGAAGGAAGCGGCCGGGAGGAATTCACTGACCTGCAGTCAGCTGCTCCAAGGATGTGTTTCACCTGCCCGGTGCAATCTGGGACTTTCCTACCTGGCTAACTTGGACCAAGCACAGGATCAGCTCGTTTGCTGCTAATTTGCTATTTTGTTCCTGCTGCTATGGCAAATATTTGTGTGTGGTATGTGTGGAGAAGTTCCTCCTTTGTTCCACAGCCTCTCCCTTTGCCAGTCCCTGCAGCAAAGGCAGTCTGGGCTGACTGTTGATGCAAAGTGGTTTGGCAAGGAAGATCCTGTCTCTCCCCAAAATCTCCATCAGTGATGGGTTCAGGATGGCACAAAGCTCCACTTCCCACCTCTTCCCCTTTGCACAGGCCAAGGGAAGAGGCTGAGCAGGGAAGTGAAAAGTTTGCTCTGTAGTAATTCACAGCCAAGTTTACAAAAGATTTCAGGCATGCATTTCTGAAGACTCCACTGTAGCAGAGCCAGAGGAGCTCCTGCTTCCCAAGGCATGGGAACAAATAGTTCAAAGACTCTGCACTGGAGGCCTTGATGACCTGAGAAACCCCCAAGTCTTGGTTCAGGACACCTGGGCTTGCTGGAGACATGCCCTGTCCCAAGGACTTGTCCCTCTTGCAGCCAGTGTGCTGGAAACAAAGACTTCATGGAAAATCAGAGGCTTTTAGTGGATCCTGAGCCACCTCACAGCTCCTGAGGTCACGCCCAGCATGGGCAGTGCCTACTGTTGTGCAGGGAGGGGCTGGAGGGATGGCAGGGTTGGCTGGGAGCATTTGCACACCCTGTTCCACCCTGTGCTCCTCACAGAGCTCCAAAACGAGGGCAAGCACCATGCCAAATCCAGCCCTGGAGATAGAAACCAAAATTCATTTGCTTTGTTAATTACCTAATTACACACGAGATAAACAGCAGAGAGCATCTCCCGGCCCTTTGTTGGATGTCAGATACCTCCATCCTCAAGCCCACCCATGGCACAGCAGATCGATTTTGGGGTGCCTTGTGCACTGGGCACTGCTGTTGAGCTGGGCAGCCCTCCAGCTCAGCTTCCAACCAGCTCTCACCCACCAGAGCCAGGAAAGGAAATTTGGCCTCCAGTGCCTCCAGTTCTGACCACTGCAACCAGGTTCTCCTCATGGAACTACAGCTGTGAGCTTTGCAAACACCCATCTCCCCACAATGTGGGCCCGAGGAGTCTGGGATGCACCACCCCAGCGCTACAGGTGCTTCCACATCCACCTGCTGCCCCATCTCCCAGTGCTGAGACACAGCACAGCAAAGGGCGGCTTCTTCCCCACACCCTCCTGCTACCAGGATGTGCCTGGGCACATCCCCATCGCCGAAATGCAGCCACCCAAAACTCGTTCTCCTGGAGTTCAAATGTGCAGAGGTGTCCTGGGGCACATGGAGAGGGGACTGTGCTGCCTGTGTGGACATGTCACCCACGTGTGGGGTCCTCAGGCCTCCATCAGGAGCACTAGAAGCCCTCGTGAGCTGGAAAGGAAGGATCCCAGCTGGACTGATCCCAGCGCCCCCTCCAGCACGGCCAGGCCTCCCCATCCTGCCAAAAACACCCCATGCTGCCCACAGAGGTGTGTGGGCAGGGGGGGGTTGGTGCCGGAGGTCCCCAAGCTGGGCTGAGCACCACATTTCTGCAGACAGGCTGGTTTCATGGTGTGGGCAGGATTCCAGCTGGGGCCCAGCCAAAACCAACCCATTCGTTACAGTCCGGATCTCAGGCTGGGCTTTACAGCACCCGCAGTCCCAGAGCAGAGGGGCGTGTGCCCAGGCCTGGCTGACCCACATCTCCTGCCCTCCCCAGTCACACATTGCCTGTGTCCCTCCAGTCCCAACTCTGCCAACAGTGCTACAGCTCTGGTGGGAGAACAGAGGGTGGGGTTGCACTGATTTAACCACGGGAGACACTTTCCTGCTCCAAACAGCCGGGCTGCTCCCAGGAAAGCTTCATGGTGGAGGCACAGCCGGTGCTCCTGCTCCCATGTGGACCCTCAGGAACCAAACCCCAGCCCAACGTGGTGGCAGCTGGGAGAAAACAAAAAAGGTTCAGGCTGGAATTGGAGGCATGAGGAGTAGGGAAAGACATGTCAAACCTTCCCTCCACTGGGATCCTTATGGTTACCACTAAACATCTTTGGCAGAGACGTGCCTGTTGCTCAAGCGACTCCCCGGCCGTGCGGAGGCTCCGGGGGGCCGGCGGCGAGCCGGGGGCGTGCAGGAAGGCAGCTTAAATTACCCCAACGGCCTCTCCATAGCCAAGACTTTGGAAAGACTCCCCGGAGCCTGGGAAGGGTCTCTGCCAGGTTTGACCTCATGTCAGTGACACTCTGGAGTGCAGACGCTCTCCGTTTGGGGTTCCCGCAGCAGCCCCGCAGCCGCCAGCCCGGCGCGGGACGAGGATCCGGTGATGCGGGGCAGCAGAACCGGCGGCTGCGGAGGCACGAGCAGCTCCCGGCTCGCTTCCCCGGTGCTGGGATGGCTCCAGCTGGAGCGTGAGCAGCTCGGCGCCCCGTGGCCACGCCGACGTGCGGGCAGCCGGCCCCGGGAAGGGAGCGCGCTCCGGCCGGGAGGGGGGAGGATGCGGCACAGCTGGACGCGGCGGTGGGACTGGGGATGGAGGCACCAGCAGCCCAGCTGCCGTCCCGCAGAGCAGGGCTGCTGGAACAGCTCGGCTCCCTCACTTTTCCTCACTGCAATTTCGGATTTTGTGCATGGAAAGGCAAGAAGCGGCCCCCAAAAGTTTGATTTCCTCCGCCTCCCCCCCCTCCCTCCCGCGCCTTCTCGCAGCAGCGCGAGTTGAATTTAATGTTGTTAGTCAGGCAGTGCCTAGCTGGCTGTGCCGCTCTGCAAGCTGATGGGGAAACCAATTGAGGGCAAAATTGCTGCAAACAATTGTCCTTTTGTCCCTTTCCCTGGGGTCTGTCTGCCAAGGTTAGTGGAGCTGAATAAAACTCACTTGAGCTGCAACTCACACAACATACCAAGGGCTCCTTTCGGGGCTCAGCGGGGCGAGAGGAGGGGGAGTGTGGAGGAAGGGAGGATGGAGAGCGGGAGAGGATGGAGAGGGGAGGACACTGCTGGGCACTGGGATATGGAGGTGGGACAGGGAGCATCCTCCTGGCCCCAGCTTGGCCCCAGCTGTCCATGGCCAACCACCAGCAGTGACTGAGTCTCTGGGACTGGGGCTGCATCGGTGCCCAGCTGTGACTCTGCTCACCCTCTCAGCACCCCAAAACGGGCAGTGCTGCCTGCCTGGGGAGACTGGTGGGGTCATGGCTCCTCTCCCATCAACCCCTGACCAGTGCCAACCCAAGAGCAGTTTGGCTGGTGCCTCCTTTGCACTAAGGAATTGTCCCTCCATGCCTGTGGGCAAACCCCTGTAAAACACACGGAAAACGATGCCTCCTCCGAATAAATAATAGCACACTTGTTTGATTTCCTGAGCACAATAATTAAAAGCCTGAGGGCAGGAGGCATTGTCTGAGAGCCCCTGGGACCCAGCTCCCTCAGCTGACTCTTTACATTCCCCCAGTTATTCTTTGCGTCCTTTTTTTAGCTTTTCTGTTGGCGAATGAAAAATAAAAGCACTTTTTTCCATCAATCTGGCTTTGTTACTGGAAGCTGATGCCTGAAAAGAACTTCTGTGGGGTTTTTTTTCATGAGTAATGAGCACCTCTGTTCTCTCTGCCCGAACATGTATGTGTTTTCCCATGGGGATGCCCCTCGCTTCCTCTACCCCCACTCCTGCAAGTTTGTCCCAGGAGATTTCTTCTGCTATCTGTGTGATGTATTAGGGCACAGTTGGAGCCACTTTTCTCTTTCCCTGCCATGTCATTTGTCTTTAGGTTTTCCTCAGCTGGCAGGTGGTGCAGCATGACCCTGGTGGGATGGTACCAGCAGGCTGGAGGCCCAGGTGATGGGCTGCTGGACTTCTAGGCTAGTCCCATCTCTCCCAGTCCTATGGGATACAGTCAGGGAAAAGGTGGCATTTCAGGAGGGAAGGAGCAGAGGCTCAACCTCACCAGCACCTGACCCATCTCTTGATGCTCCTCTGCAGTGGGGTGCCTTGATGTGGAGACCCTTCAATCAGAGGGGCCAGGGTGGGAAGATGCAACATGCAAAAATAATATAGAAAAATTATACTAAAGCAGGGCTGGTTGCTTCCCAGTTATCATTCCTGGGTTTGTTTGCAAAGCTGCACTGGGAAAAATCCAATTTCTGGGACCGTCTGGGAGCTGGTTTTCTAGGAACCAGCTGTGGGAAGGATGAGGGACAGGCAGGCTGGTGGCGGCTGTGCCACCCTGACGAGAATATTTCCCTGCCAACACGGAGCAAGTTTCAGTTCCTCCTGGGATCGGCTGCTCCAAGCAGAGTGGGGCTGTTCCCCACCTGTCTGCACTGGCAGAACCAAGAATGGCACATTCCCATCCCTAGGATGGGATCCCATGGGGAGAAGGGGCTGGGTCAAGAGTGGAGTGGGGCTGCTCCAGCTCCCAGGATGAGCATTCCCACAGAGGACACCACTTTGGGTATTTTTATTCCCCCCTGGAGGCCCTGATTTGCCAGTGGATGTGAAATCTCTCGCCTGTCTGTGAAGAGCAGCTGGGATGGCCACGCCCCACTCTGTGTCTTTGGTGCCTCAGCATCCACATCCATGTGGTTACCAACTCTGGCCTGACTAGCCATGAGCCAGAGGAGACCAAGGCCTCGTGCCAAACATGTGTACACCCAGTCACCCCCCAAAATCCTGCAGCATCCCTGGGACAAGACAATAAGAGGAGGCAACATCAGGGCAAGAACACTGGGAAGGGCCAGGGTGTCCCATCACCTGGCCACAACCTTAGAGATATTTTGCCTTTCCATTTTTAGCTTTGCTGATGAGGAAAACCAACAAACACCCCCAAAGGAGATGTGGGGAGGGGAAAATGCCTAAAAGTGAATCAGCCAAACCCAGACACCACAGTTTGCAGCCAGTAGTGCTGGGAAGAGCTCAGTGTGCGCTGCCCCATCAGCTCCAATGTGGCAATTAGGTGCATCTGCCAAGAAAACACCCCCAAAACTCCAGCTGAGAGATGGTTAACCAGGCACAGGGTTGGTGCTTGGTTTGGTGAGGTGGAAACCAGAGGGGCCTGCAGCAACCAGGGGGAGAACGATATCTAAGCAGATGTTTGCCAGAGCTGCCCAACTTGACCACAGAGCTATGCTCCCCATCAGCCCAGATGAGATTCTGATTCAGAGTGGGTTTGGTTCACAGTTGTGAAAAGCAAAAAAGACAAAACGCCAAAACATTTTTTTTTTACCCCTTTTTGGCAAGTTTTGTTCTGTAAAACCCCTGAGTGCTGTAGTATTGTTGTCTCTTTCCAACCCAGAGGCTGCCTTGTGATTTGAACCATCAATGAAAGCTGCTGCCCTGGCCACAGCAAAATGAGGGGCTTTCAGCACCCTGAATGTGTCGTTGGGAAGTTGCCATCAAACGCTGATTAAAAAAACACAGCAGGAAAAAAAGCCAAAACAAAGGCAAGAGTACAAACAGACAGGGCTTGGGATCAGACCGAAGGCAAAGAAAAAGGGAGTTATGAACTATATTTACTCTGCCCAAGATCCTTCACTGCCTTCACTTCTGTGTGTGGTTATTTATTCACCAAGGGCCAAATCACAGGAAGCGCTCAGAGCCGGCAGCTCCCGGAGCCACCACAGCTGCCACGGCAATCCTGCCTCCTGCATCCCTCAGGGACCTTCTCCTGGCATGACCCAACACCAGCACCATGACTGGAGAGCACAGCATTGCCAGTGACTGCAGTTCCCACGGCAGTTCCCCCACCTCCAAATGATGGTTCCTGGCTTTTTCTAGGTGGTTTTCGAGCATCACAAGCTGCCACCACCAGCAGTGTTTCAGCAGAACAAGCTGGGTGTTGGATAATTGGAAACTGCTCCAGCACAACACCATGAGCCCAAATTTCACGTGTCCAGCCAGAGGAGGTGGGGATGGACTAGCTGGCCCCCAAAACTGAGTCCAGCCCACTTGAATTTTGCAAGGCAAATGTAGAGGAGCTCACACCCATCACTCCAGCCCAGATCCCTGCTCAAACAGCCTGGCCAGGCTACTCTCAAAAGCAAGATTAGAGGAAAATTTCATTGGTTACCTCCACATTACTTTTATCTTTAATCTTAGTATTTTATTTTCCTCCTGAAATGCCTCCTACCCCGGCATGGGGATTTCCTAGGGAGCCCCAGATGGGTCCCTGACCCTGCTTTCACCCCATTCAGGGACAGCAGGTGGGGAATGACTTCAAATGCAAAATCTCCCTTGTTTTCAGATGCTTTTTATACCTCAATCAGGCCAGCAGTGAAAGCGTGGGCAGCCCTGCCCAGCACTTCACACCCAGGTGTGTAACCCTCTGCCACATCACCAGCATCACCACCACCAGCAGCACCACCAGCAGCCCTGAAAGCCCCAGAGCTGGGCAGTGGGACTGGCCAGAGGCTGCAGGAAGGTTCCCCTGTGACTCTCTGCTGCTTTCCAGGAGGATCAGCCTCAGTGAGAGGTTTTTGCTGGTGGGGAGCCCCGTGGCTGTCAGGGCTCGACACTCCCACATGTCTCCTCGCAGGGTTATTTTTCTAACATTTCTCTTTTTTTTTCCACTCATCCGGTACGGTTGTTGTGACACTGCAGTCAGCAAATATCATTGAACAGTAGGAAACGTGAGGTTTTACTGCTTCAGTGAGATTTGGCTGATTAAAAGAGGAAGAGAGAAACCCTCTTTGAGAGGTTGTGAGGCCCTCGTGTGCTGCCCCAGACCTCCCCACACCCCTCAACTGCCTGGACCCTCAGATGTGGGTCTGACCCAGCTGAAGCCACACTTGGGGTGGGGGGGACTCACTCACAAACATCCTGGGGTGTCACTGCCTTCCTGTCACCCCAGCCCTGGGGTGGAAGGCAGGATGGGATCCCCTCAGTGTCACAGGACCTGGTCTGGGTGCTGCACCTGGGACCCCCCAAAGTCTGGACAAACCCCATGGGCTTTCTCTCTCAGGTGCTGGTGGCCCTCGCCAGCACAGCCCAGGGAGTCATTTGCTGCTCCTTTATCTGATGGGACATTTTGAGGGAACAATGTCCCCCACGGGGTGAACAATGGGTGCAGGGTGGCTCGGCGGCCGGGCAGTGGGACCCCGGGCGCCCTGGCCCACAGGAAATCCTTTTATTTTTCACTTGTGCACTGAAACAAACACAAGCTCCTGTTTATTTCCTGGTTGATTGTATTTTGGAGGATGGAGGTGGCTTCCCCAAGCCAGCAGTTTAACTCCTCCCGCACCAGCTGTGACTGTCCCCCCTCTTCAAGTAAATTGCCCCTCATGTGTTGGTCACCACATGGCAAGACCTCCCTTCCCCCTGCCTCTGCTAATTTATGTATAATTTAAAAACCTGGGGGTCATAAATAACACGTGCTGGCGTGGGAAGTCTGGGAAGTGGGAAGCCAGCCCGTCCCCTCCCATGGCCGAGGCTGGAGAGTCTGGAGCAATGTCAGGAGGGGACGGGATGGAGCTGCTGCTGGAGGAGTGGAGCGACATCCCTGGAGCTGCTGCACACCCACAGCCCAAAGCAGCCACTGCCATGATCCCATGGGGTGTCCCACTCTGGAGCAGGAGGGAAATGTGGCCCCGATGTGGCACTGGCTCAGCATAGAGCTGGTGGGCAGCATCTGTCCCTCCTTTCTCCATCCCCCAGCCCAGAGGACCCCCATCCCTCAGGTTAGGGGCTTGCACTGCCCCTCTCCCCGGCTGCTGAGCCCTCTCCTGCGAGGGAGAGGCTCCCACGGTGAGCCGAAGGTTTGCCGACCTCAGGCTTTTCTCACAGCTTCCCCATCACATCCTCTCCCGCTCCCACGTCTGCCGTTCACAGGCGCTGCTCTCTTGGCTCCCGGCCCCGGGGCCTGTGCCTGGGTGGAAACAGCATCCAGATGGAGCTATTTTTTCACATTTTTGGGGGGGAGGGGAGGAAGGTTTGGGAAAAAGCTGCCGGGACCAGGAAAGCAGAGGGAAGGAGCGGATTTGCAAAGGGGCTGGTTAGCACGGCCCTGTTTCTGTGGGGTGTGACTGGGAATGGAGGTCTTGGCAGGAAAACAGGCATGGAGCATCCCACCAGGGCAGAGTCCTGCCTGAAACAGAAATACAGCTCCTGCTGTGGGAATGAAATCAGTGAAATCCCTTAATTCCTGCCCTGGATGCCATTGGGTGATAGCACAGTCCAGATCACCCCTCCACCAGCGGGAGCAGCTGCCCAGACAGGGAGTTCAGTGCCACAGGCAGAGCCCAAACTCATCTCTCACTCATCCAGAGCCTGGAGGGGGAGGAAAAACACCCCCCCACTCCCTCCAGCCTTAAACCACATCCATAGAAAACTTTTGAAACCCCACCATTGTGCGAGAGGATAAACATTTATTGAATATTTCCTGTTTGGCACCAATTCTCTGTGAGTCCTCCACAGTCGTTTTTTTTTCTTCTCATGTCTTTAAACGAGAATTATTTGAGTTGAATGTAAAGGAAAAGTCTCCCCCGAGCGCGGAGCCCCTGGGACGGGGAGCGAAGCAAAGCCCACGTGTGTGCCATGCCTGCTTGCTGTTAGCTATTAATTTCTGTCTCCCGAGGTCTGACATGAGCAATGCATTATGCAAAGGTTGTGGGAATATTTCAGACGCTGCATCCCGGGAGAACTACAATTTCAGTTTTACAGGGTTTAGGGTAGTTTTTTTTCCCCCCTTCTGTTTCTTTCAAATGTGTTATTTCACTGAGATGTAACAGTGGTTATGATTTACACAGCAGAGGGAAGGACGAGCTGGGTCTGGCTGGGGTGGCCAAGGGATCACTGTCTGACCCCTTGTGTCTCCAGAGGTCTCCAAGGTGGGTGCTCATCAGATGGAGGAGCAGTGGTCAGACCCCTCTTGCAGTGGGTACAGGAAAAACCTGTGGGGCTGGAGTGGGGCTGAAAGTGGGGCTGTGAGCCATGGGCAGCCACTGCTGAGGCAAAAGCTGGGGCGGGAAGCTGGTGGAGCATCAGGGATGGCAATGCCAGGGGACACACTGGGTTTTGGGCCAACACCCAACATACCCTGCAATGAGGAAAGCCTTTCAAAACACGAGTTTTCCCAGGAGATAAATCTTGCAACAGGCAGCAGCTCCTGAGACTCTTCTTCTCACCACTGACCCTTGACATGTGTCCCCACAGCACCTCTAGGGCCAGAGCTGGAGAAGGTGGGGGGTACCTGGGGACGTGATGTCCTGTGCCACTGGGAGCACAGACAGAGAGGGGGCTCAGGTTGGCATGAAGCTGAGCAGGGCTTGGCCTGAAGGCAGTCTAATTCTGGCCCAGGCACAATCCAATGGGATTTATTTTTAGGCTCTGGGCTATCGCTGCTTTGGGGAATTGAATGGAAAATGTATATTTAGCTTCTTTGGTGATATGCTTAGAAAAATAAGCTCCTGTCACTGCTGTGGGTGGTGATTTGTGCCAGTCCTGCCCTCGCCAGCACTGCCAGGCCCCCAGGCAGCTGAGCAAAGCCAGGAGGCATTGCCCACCTCACGGATGGTGCCTGTGATCCTGGATTGCTTGGGCAGCACAGAGATGGGAGATGGTTTGTGGGCTTCCTTCTATTTTGTTTCTCAAAAACATCTTGTCATCCATCCCTCAGACTCTGCCCTTGCTGTGCAAAGGCAGATATTGGAGGGCAGCACCAGGCAACCTCCATGTCTCCCATGTCTCTTGCGTCCATGGGGAATCCCATCTGGCATCCCACCCAGGGGTGGATATCCCTGCAGGGTGGACACAGTCACGTAGGTCCTGCTGACGGGGCCTGGTTTGTGTTGTGCCCATGGGAAGTGCTGAGGCCTCTCTGATGAGAAAAACACACAGAAATGCATGGGAGAGAGGTGGTATTTCCTCCCTGAAATGCAGGTGAGAGCCAGAGGGCAGCATGTTATGGAGCCTTTCACACTATAAATACACAAGATACGCAGGAACCCAGGGCCCATGGCTATTTTTGCCTGCAGGAAGCAGGGATGAGAAGCAGAGCATCCCTCCCTCCCCAGCATGTGGGACGTGCCCAGAGCCAGGGCTGCTGGGCTGGGGCTCTGGAAGAGGTTCCGTGGTCTCTCTGGCAGGTTGCTGGAAGCATCTCATCTCCACAGAATGGAATTGACTGGAATAGATCCTGTGGCTGGGTAACCCCAGAGTCACTGGACCCCCACAATGGCTCATGCTCCCCAACACAGTCTGGTTTGGGGTCTAATGGAGTAGACATGTTGCTTTCTCCAGGACTGAAACAGCTCTGTATCCCCAGGGGAACTCTGCTGATTGATGTCCCATTCCCCTGGCACACAGGAAACACCATTGGCTTCACTGGCACTACATCAGGCCCATGAAGCACAGCCAGAGTGAGAGGCAACACTGGGGCTGCCTTCTCCTCTGATGGGTTGTCAGACAGCTCTCTCCATCCACACTCATCTGTCCTGACTGCCTCCTTGCTTGGCTGCCTCTTGGCTGGTATCACTTCCCTGGAAGAAGCCAAAAGCAAAAATTGCATGAAACCAGCGATGGCAAATCCCCAGCAGCAGCATCACTAATTGCACAGATGTTATCAGCCCCTCAGCAGTGCCTGTCTGTCTCTGCATCCTCTCACCTCTAGCAAATGGGACCCAGAAACATTTCTTGATCCAAAAAAAACTTGAGGCAGAGTCCTGTCTCTGCCAGATACTTGCTCAGTGCCTACATGTGTGTGTGTTGCACGTCTGTGCCTGTGGGTTTGAGTGTGTTTGTGTGCATGTGCCCTTGCAGAAAGCATATTTTGCAACAAAAGGGAATGAAATATTTCAAGAATGCCTCTTAAATCAAGTAATCTTGCGGAATTTGACAACCAAGGTCACCAATAACGTTTAGTTCTTGTTTGCTCAGTGTGGAGCCAGGGCTGGGCTCTGCCTGGGCAGGATCTTATGGCTGAGGAGGGTGCCTGGTCCCCAGCACACTGAGGAAAGGTGTGTGTCTTGGGATCTATGTCCAAGAGCAGAAATAGCTTCAGGACATGGCTGGAACCTCATGAGGAGCCCTGCCTGGGGAGCACCTCTCCTCCGAGTCCTGGCATGACCTGCCAGGGCACGCTCCACCAAAAGGAAAGGAGCAGGAAGAAAAAAAAGTCAGCTCCTCGTGATGCAGCCCTGTAATTACCTGTTGTTCTCATATCGAGGTAATTAACAATTAGGCAGCTGTCTGAATCACATGCAGAGGAACAATTATTTTGTTATTAATGGATTCTATTTAACAGGTCCTATTTTCCCAGATTTTTTTTGGTTTTTTTTTCTCCTTGTGCTCTCATGAATTACCCTAGCAATTAAACCTGCACCAGAAAGAGGGAGGAGTAGTCCTAATATTTACTGAACCTTGCAAAGCATCACATTTCTCAGCTTATGAACCTGTCACAAGTCATCGGGGGGCTCTGGCAGTGATGGGGAGCCCGTAACCTAACACCCTGTGCTGTCACCTGCGCAGACCCGCTGGCTCTGCCCTGCTCTGCCGGGAGCTTATTCATTTCACGGGCACCACTGCAGATAAAAGCCATTATTTACAGTCAGTTACATATTTCCGTTGGCAAACCTCCTCCCTCAAGAGCAGGTTTGAAAACATCCCGCTCAGCAAACCGAAGCCACACAGACTAAAACCAACGTGCTCTTGTGTGGGGGAGGGTCCCCCATGCCCACCCCTTGCCCAAGTGGGGCACAGTGGGGCTGTGCTGGGTGGCAGTTTGAGGTGTGGGGACAACCCAGCTGGGCCCCTCAGTGTCATGTTCCTTAAAGGCACTTTGCAGAGGCATCGTGGGCTCTCCCCAGGGAGTGCTGTGGGATGGAATGAGCTCCCCTTCCCCAGGCACCACATTTGCTCACACGCTGCTGTGGCCGTGCAGAGAGACATGTTAATACCCCCTGAACAATTAGGACGGCCCAGGTCCAACCTTTGAATCATTTTTCATGGGTGCAGAGGTGGTTTTGACTGCACTGCCCAGAACTCTGCAGGGACA
Source organism: Hafferia zeledoni (assembly GCA_035583235.1). Taxonomy (NCBI): domain Eukaryota; kingdom Metazoa; phylum Chordata; class Aves; order Passeriformes; family Thamnophilidae; genus Hafferia; species Hafferia zeledoni. The sequence continues at coordinate 2,757,648 of JAWWEV010000039.1, read as the reverse complement.
AGGATCTGCTGGGTTGCCCAGGGCACCCAGAGTGGGTGACAGGGGTAAGGATGGAGTGCAACAGGCACATGGGGCTAATCTCTCTCCAGGAAAAATTGAATTTTGATTTTCCCACCTTTTGAGTTTGGCTCATGCTCCAAAGCAGGAGAGTTTGACTGTCTCCCAAACCCCTGAGTCTAGGGTTTCTTTGGAGAGGGGGGAGTTTTTGGAGTTGTTTTCTCAGTTCGTTAGTGTAGACCAGTCCAGCTCTGGAGTTTGTGTTTTCAACAGAGAGCCAAGGCTGAGCCCTCACAGCCACCCTGCACAGGGCCAGGCACCTGCTCTGCTCCCACTTGTTTTTTCCAGGCACAGAGTTAGGGATTTCACTGAAAAACAGGAACTTTGCCGGACAGCAGCTGCTCCAAGGCAGTGAATCAGCTCGTCCCGCTGACGCCCAGCAGAGCCATGCCAGCACCACACTCCCATGCCCAGTGCCCACATGGTGGGGGTCCCAACATGGCAGAAGTGCCCCTGCAGCACAGTGACTTGCCCAGTGACTGTGACCACCCGCGTGGCAGCAGCGAGGGGTCTGTGGCTGGTGCCTCGGCCCCGCCACCTGCACAGAGGTCAGCGGCCACGACCAGGCGTGGACAGCTAATGCCTTTTGTCCCAGCCTGACTTTTCCCCTCCCAGCAGGATTAGGATGGGATGACCGAGCAAGGAGGCCCCTAATCCCATTACAGATCCTGGCTCAGCCCCGTCGGGCAGCCCTGGGAACTGGCCTCGGCACTGGGAAGGCAGTGGGTGAGCAAGCAGTCTGTGATGCCACCATCCCACTCTGCCCCTTCTCCAGCAGTTTTCCCAAAGTCACTCTGCTCTGTGCTTGCAGAACACTGAGCACAATGCCCTGGTATGCACAAGCAGCAGGAGACACATGGACACCCCTGACCCTTGTCAGCAAGGCTCAGCCCTCACATCCACACATCAGCAGCATTTGGAGCAGGTGGTCCCAAGTCCTTTTGGCCCATTTGGCCCATTTGGCTCCTTTCTCCACGGGGTTGCAGCTCAGCAGGCAGCAAACATTCTCCTGTCTGGAGAGAGAGTTGTTTTTCTCCCCCGACAGTTGCGAGGAGCCGTGTTTGTCTTTCTGTCCCTTCCTGTTTACTCGCTGCCATCAGGACGCGCTTTGAAGTGTTTATGCTGCTGGACGTCCGTGGGAGCATCGTCCCACAGGCTCCCACAGCTCCCTGTTCCATGGGGCAGCACCATGGCTCCATCCACGGAGTCCTGGCAGAGCCCACGTGCCACAGGGGCACAGCTCGGCCAGGTGCCAGAGCAGGAGGGAGCAAGAACACCATCACTCATGAAGCTTCTACACTCCAAAGTCCAGCCAACAGCTCAAGCCCAGCCTGGCCATGCCAGGCACAGGTTCCTGCCAGGAGCAGGGAGCTGGTGTTGGCATGGAGGTCCCACCAGGTAGCATTACCAAGTGTTGGGCAGGGGGTCGACCCCATCCATCCGGTGGGGCCAGGTGTGCACGGATTCCCCGTTGCACTCCTTGTTTCCTCCCTGGCTGTGAGTCTCCCCGCCCCGTGCAGGAGCCGCTGCATTTGAAAGGTCACTGGGCTTTGAAGTCACCGGCGCAGGGCGGCAGAGGAGGGATCACACCTTGATGGCATCTCCCGTCCGGCCGGTTCCCAGCCCGCCACCCGCGCCGGCCCGTGCCACGGGCAGAGGTGCTGCCGGGGGGTGGTACGGCACACGGCCCGGCCCGTGCCACCAGCCCTGTGCCTGCACCGTGCCATGGCAGGGACGGGACTGTCCCTGTATGTGGGAATGGGGCAACCAAAGGACCCCCAGAGCCCCCATCCTGCTGAAGGAGGCAGTGGGCAGTAGTCCTTGCCAAGCAGGAGTGACCTCTCCCTGTGAAGGGAACCCCACACAGGATTATGGCATCACAGAGGGGTTTTTGCTTATTTATTTTTCAGCCTAAATGTAAAGAAAAAAAATTGTTCTAGGAAAGCCAGTAGGTGCTATCTTTTTGGACTTCTGCAAAACTTTTGATAGTTGCTCATAGTACCCTGTGTAGGGCCAGGAGTTGGACTTGATGATGGGTCCCTTCCAACTCATCATTTTCCATGACTCTGTGGTTGTATGAAAATCCACAATGATTTTTCAGGAAAAAAATTGCTCACCTATACATCTGCCCATGAGCAGAATTTGGGGAATGGGCTCTGGGGCTCCTCCAAACCCTTTGGCACTGGTTGTGACACCACCAAAGCCCCTGAGCACACCCAGTCTGGTGGGACTCACCACGGCACAGGGCAGAGGATCCCCAGTGCCCTGGCAGAAGGGATGCACTGGGTATGATGGGGGTGGTTTCCTGGGGCTCCTGGGTGCACCTAAACCTGATTCAAGGGAGTCTCACCTCCCTTCCTCCCTCCCAGGCATGGAGCCCTCTCTGGTGGGGCACCCCATGATAACTCAGGCAGCTCCAGGAGGCAGCCAGTGCCCTCCAGCCTCTCCCCTCTGAGTGGAAACAGCATCTTTGAGCTGATTTCTCCTGGTTCCCTTCGTGTGCCTGGCTTTGATTCACAGCCGAGCCCTGTGATAATGTGGCTGCCTGGGAAGGAAGGGAGTAGAAGGAACTGGCTATTATGTTTGGCACCTCTCCAGGAGGTGTTTTTGCTGGGAGGCACCAAGGTCAGAGCTGGGTGGGAAGCATTCCCCAACAGCAGCCCTCACACATGTGCCCAGCCATGGAGTGGGGGGCAAAGGAGCCCCCACACCACCCCAGCACGGGGCTGACACCCCAGGGGCCCACAGCCCAACACACTCTGCACCAGCACAGAAGGTGCCCAGTGCCCTCTGCATGTTTTTCAGGGGGAAAGAGCCGCTTTGAAGCCGCTCTGGAAAGTGAAACATCTCCAAATCTTCCCGTTTCCATGCGGAAGGAAAGAGGGGGCGGTGGGTGGGAGCGCCCGTGAATGGAGCAACAGCAAAGGCTGGGGTGCAGAAAGTACTTTTTTACCCTCTTTTTGTAATCGCTTAAGAATTCCAGCTGGCTTCATCCTGGTGTAGGAGCTCCCAAGTCCCAAATCCCATAGCTGTGAGAACAGAGCTGGCACTGAACTGCCCCTGAAACTACCTGCCGGCCTCGGTGGCATCCCAGGACCCTGCAACCCGGGCCCCAGGGCAGGGCTGCGAGAAGGGACTTGCCCGGGTCTCCGGGAGGGATATCTCCCAGAAAACCTGCCTGAAACCCGCACAGAGCGAGTGTCCGCATGGCATGACGTCTTTCTTGAGTGTGTGCCCTGGGAGAGGCAAATCCCAGCGGTGTGGAGGGGGGTGAAACTGCAGGGATGCCAGCGTGACTTGGATGAGTTTGGCATTGCGCGGCGGTCCAGAAATCCAGTATCAGGTTCATGCCCAGGCTTGTGCACAGAGATTCATGCTTGGGTTTTCACTGCTGTGAGCGATGATTTTCGATTATTTAATGTAGATATCAGAAGAGGTTTAATCCTGGCCACTGCATGCACTCTGATGAGCAATTTATTTAGTGATGGGCAATTTATTTAGTGAGAAGATGCAAAGTGCCTCAGGAGGAAAAGGAGGAATGGAATAAAAAGCAAAGAAATGGAGGGGTTTGAAAGAGGCTCATGAAACACAGGTGCAAACATGTCCCATGTCCTCAGGGCTGGGGCAAGGCTGGGCTGGGGACTGCACTTTGAGAGAGCTGGGGTCACCACCTGCATGTCCCATGTGAGCAAGAGCTGGTGGGTGCAGAGCTACTCCCTTCTCTAAGCTGGGTGTCTGTGATACCGTGAGGAATCACCCTGGTGAGGGACAGGACAGGGTCTGCAGCATCCAGGTGCAAGCGAGAACAAGAACAGCATGGAGGGAACAAGAACATGCACCAAAGCACAAGGGAAATGCATCTCCAGCAGCCCATGCAGGGCGGGACAGGCCAAGCCTGGGGACAAGCACATTGTCACTCACAGCCCCATAAACCCCATGAGCCTCTGTTTACACAACAGAGAATGTTTCAGTTGTTTTATGGAGGTGGATGTTACAAGCACAGGGCTGGCGAGGCCAGGGCCGGGCTAAGCGACGCCTGCCCAGCACCTGCTCTCCCCTCACAGCCCATAAAGATGTTTTATTTTAAACGTGACACAGATTTTACAGCGCAATAGAGCAGCAGCACCTTTCACCCAGGTACAAACCGTGGATTTTATAAATCTGCTCCTCCAGGACGTCTCCCTGCCTGTCGCTAATCCCCGGGTGAGAGTTCCTGAGCTCATTTTACACACTGAGAAACGATGGCCAGGAGCAACCCTGCAATTAAAACCAGTTTCAGCAGCCCGTGAGGAGGAAAACCCAGCGGGTGCCAAGCCTGGTGCAGCAGCTGTGCCAGGGCAGGGACATGCATGGCACCAACTTCCACCCACAGCAGTAAGGACTGACTGTCCTCTGTCCCATCCTGATCGTGGACACTCTGATGAGATCAAATCCCACTGCACTGTTGGGAGGAAATTCATCCTCCATGGGCACGAGCTGCCAGAGGCACTGCCATCACCCTGCCAAAGGGACGGCACAGTTGGTGTGATTTATCCTATGGCCATCCAGGCACAGTCCTCCACTTAGCTATTTAAGAAAAAAAGGATAAAAAAAATCAGGATTTAGACCATTCTTGCAAATCTAGCTTAATTTCCTTGATGCCCAGAGAATTTAATTTTAATCCCATTATGGAGCACCTTTTGGATAGTAATACCTAGCAGGCTCCAGGACCAGTGAATTTTTTTCTGTTCAGACTTTCCAGGATGCTCTACCCACTTTGATTCATGCTTAATTACTAAAAATGAAGGTTTTTTAGAGTGTGAATGAGGGTGGGGGTGCATGTACCAGCGTGAGGAGGGCTAACCCCCCATGCTGCTCCCAAATCCAGGCAGCAGAGCAATGCCAAGCCAAGCATGGCGGGGAAAGCAGGAGAGATCCAGTTTGATGTCTGCCTTATCAAGCCTTATTTTTATTGCACTGAAGGTATAAGAGCAAAATATTGATTGTGATGATAAAGAGATGAAAGTGTCAAGAAGGAATAGGCACACAAGTTACTCAGGCGATTGGAAGCCGCGTTGGTTGTATTTAACAGGCATTTGCCATTAAAAAAAAACGCCTGTTTTTATTTAAATAGCCTCGGGCAAATTTCTCACTAAACCAACTTTCCCACGCCAGCCCAGTGCTCTAACTCTGGTTTTTGGCAAATTTTTTCCTGAGCTGTCAAGGCAAAATATATATAAGAATGCTGGTCTCACTTAGGTTTTTTTCCAGCCCCTGGAGACATGAAAATAATTTACAGATGTGCATTACCTGTTTATATTTGTATTAAGTTTTGCTTAACGGACATAATTTTCTTAGCTTGCAGTAACAAAAAAATATTCCCAGAGTTTCACTCATTTAATTTTAACTTATTAAAACTTTTAAACATGTGTGGAGGTTTCATGTTTTTAAATCACTAATCACATGGACCGTTGCCAAGGTTTCTATTAAAGCCTTTTACAAACGCTATTTTTAAAAGGATCTAAAATCCCATTATTTTTAACCCCTGAAGACCACTCAGAATAAAAACTTTCTTTGGATTTATGTCTTATCCACCTCTTATTGCAAAAAGATTTATGCTGAGCTCTGACTTCTGCCTTCCTCCCTTTTTTACTTTTCTTGGTAGGAGTCTCTGGAAGAGGCATCTGGGAGAAGGAAACTTGAGGAGTTTCCCTGCAAGGATTTTGCTCCGGATCACCCAGTACCAGGAGAAGGATGGAACAAGATTAAAGCGGGATATCTCACAGCAGTGTCTGGTTGGAGGAGTCATCCTCATGCTGAGACACTCATGAGGAACCACAGAGAGCCCTTTTACCTCCCCCATGGCAAAGCCTTTCCCTGAGCAGAGCCCCAGCTCTGCGGGGTCACAGAGCCCCCGGCTGATGGCAATAAATAGATGCATTTGACCTTCTGTGCTCAGGGGATGAGGCTGCACGGCCGTGCACCCGGGTCTGTCTGTGTTTATCCACAACTGTGTCCCTGGAGACAGACCCTCCCAACCATGGAGCAAAACCAGGGCCAGGGCTCACTCACAGCTTACCAGTGAGCCCCAGGCCTGTGGGGGTCCAGCAACCCAAGAGCAGCTGGTCCCTGGGACACACAGTTATCCAGCGTCACCCAGACCTGCCACACTTCGTGTCCACCAGCATCACAACCTCTCCAACCCTAGATGACACAGGCATGGCAGGGACCCCAACAGCCCCATGTCCCCAGGCATGCCCATGATAGTCTAGCAGGGCAGGGGGACCTCTCCCCAGTTTCAGGGATCAAGCCCAGAGCACAGCTGAACTGCACGTGTGGTGCTTTCTGCACACAGGGAACAAGCCCGGGCAAAGCTATGGCTGGTGTTTCCAGGCAGGTAGAGCTGAGATGCTCCCTGGGCTCTGGTGGGGAGGGAGAAAGGGAGAAGGTGGAGAAAGATAGCAAAGTCTCCATCTCCAAGGATTCCCCAAGGGTGGAAACCTCATGTTGTCCTCACAGCTGCCTCACCTTCAGCTGAGGCTGAAAACAGTGGCATGGTCACAGTGGCATAGCCAGGTGGAGGCAGGGGCCACTTGCCACTGCCCAGCTGCTGCCACCCTACTCATGGCTGCAGGGAGAATAAAACAGGGGGACCTTCACTTCCTGGAAGTGTCCAAGGCCAGGTTTGATGGGGCTTAAAGCAACCTTGTCTAGCGGAAGGTGTCCCTGCCCATGGCAGGGGGTGGAACTGGCTGAGCCTTAAGGTCTGTTCCAGCCCAAACCATTCTATTATTCTATTATTCCCTGGCAAGGGTAGAAAATGACAGCAGAAGAAGAGGCATTACAGCCCCATGTCCTTCGGCATCTCTTAATTGCTCGTGAAACAAGTTGATGGCCCAGCCTTGCCCCTTCTCCTCCACAACAGAGTGAGCCAAGTTACTTGTCTGGAGGGAGCCAAGTGGCACCTCCCTGGGACAATTTCAAGTTTCAAACGGGCCTCAAGCTCCCAGTGGCATCTGAACCCTGATTGGCACCATGCCCCACACAGAACCCCCACTTCCCAACCTGGATCAGGGCACTGCTTTAGAGCCCAAAGTGGGGAAGGCAGGAGGAGCAGGGCAGGAGGGAGCTGCGGGAACGAGGTACCGCTGCAGGGCTTGCGCCTTTGATCTGGTGAGCAGACTCTGCCCTTCGGTTTGTTTAATTGTTTCACACTTACTCTGGAAATAGTTTACAACAGGAAGAAGTGGGATAACAACAGGGCTGGCATGGGATGAGATGAGCCCAGGGGGCTGGCAGAGAGGTGCCCTGTGATGAGAGACACAGATGACCACCATGTCACCTTCTTCCCATTAACCCATTGCTGACCCTACTTCCTCTTTCCCAAGCTTTCAGCTGAAGGCTGACAGCAATCCCTCCATATCCCCATGTTTGGGAGTTGTAAAAGAACCACCTGATGGCCTCCAACAGCTCAGAGGGAAATTTAAGAGTCCAACAGGATTTACCTACCCCTGTCCCTGGGACAGTGGGTACCCTAAATTCTCCACTTTCCAAGTTTTTGCTCCCCACCTTTGCAGGCACCATGACCTGGCTGTGCAGAGTTTGCTCCCACAACCCTATGAGGAAGCACAGCTCACACAGGCTGTTTCCATCGGTGGTGTTCTGTGGGTACAGCCCTGAGCACCCTCCTGCAGCCATGGTTCATGGGTGACACCCACAAACACCAGGTTAAGGGCTTCAAACGGTCCTGGGCTCAGGGCCTGGCTGGATTTTGAGTGAGATATTCCCATGCTCTGGGACAGCTTGGTTTGTCATCTCAACAGTGGCACAGTGACAGCTGGGGCAGGAATAGGGCTCTGGGGACATGGGGATGAGGGCACAGGGACCCCCCCCCCCAGCACTGCTGCAAGGATGGGATGCTTGCACTCATCAGGGGGCTGCTTCTGGGTTTGTCTTCCCTGCTTCTCCCAGTGTGTTTGTTTATTTGTGGATGCAGCGCATGGGGCTGGCCAGGCTCTGCCTGAGAGTTCACGAGTTCACAACACAAAACAAACAACATCCGACCCAGCTCTGTGCTCTGCCTGCACGGATAAGGTGGGTGGGAAATGGCTGAGCTACCTGTGTGCACCTGCGTCCTGGTGTGGGTCAGAAGGTGGATCCCACCCCCTGCTTCCCAGCACACCCTGTGGCTCCCAGTGCTCACCCTAAGCCTTGGCACTCCAGTACAACCTCCCCATTCCTGTGTGTCCCATGGTTTCTGTGCACGGACGCCCTGTGGGAGCCTGGGTGCTTCTGTGATCACTGAGTGGGCCCCAGGGGAAGTGTAGGGGCTGGGGGGACTGTATTGGGGGAGGCTGTGCAGGGGTTTCACCGGGGCCGTGAACTGGAGATGTCCAGGGGCCGCACTGGGGATGTCCAGGGGCTACACTGGAACTGTGTGGGAGCTGCTTGGAGAGGGGCTGCACGGAGGTGTCCGGGGCTGCACTGGGGCTCTGCAGCACTGCCTGTGCTGGAGCTGCACTGAGGATGGGGGGCCTGCACTGCGGGATTGAGGGGATCACATGGGGGTTGCACCGTGGCTGTCCAGTGGCGGTATCGAGGGTGTCTGGTGGCCGCATGTCGGGGCTGCACTGGAGGTGTCCGGCGACTGTACGGAGGGAAGTGGCTCCTCTGGGGCTGCCCGTGGGCGCTGCGCGGACCCCTCAGCCCCACTCCCATCCCACCCAGGGACCCTCGGTGGCGGGAAGGGGGGGTTCCAGCGGCAGCCCCCCGGGCTGGGCAGGGAGGAGCATTTCTCCCGTCCCGTCCCATCCCCTCCCGTCCCGCCGCGCCCGGCCCGCCCCGCACCGGCCCGGCCCGCCCCCCGCCGTCCGGCCCGGCCCGCCGGGGCTGAGCAGCCGCGGGAGGCGCCGCGTTCGGAGTTGCTGCTCTCGGGCGCGCTGTTTGGGGCTCCCGGCGGGGCGGCGCGGACGCGCACCGGCACCGGCACCAGCACCAGCACCGGCTCGGTTCGGCCGAGGCCCCGCGGACCTATGCGGCTGTGAGCGGCGGGAGCAGAGCGGGATGGAGCGGCTCCTGGCGCCCGGCCTCCTGGTGCTCCTGCTGCCCGCCCTGACGCGAGGTGAGGGCCCCGCACCGGCCGCCCCGCAGGAAGTTTGCCGAGAGCGGGGCCGGGCGCGGCGGGAGCCCCGGTCCCGGCGGAGCGCTGCGGGCACCGGAGCTCGGCCCCGTCGGGGGGTCCGGGCCGGGAGGATCCCGTGGGAACTGGGAACTCGGCTCCTGCGGCAGGATCGGAGCGCGGCGCTCTCGGGGGGAGTCCGGGATGCAGGTCCTCGTGGGAACCGGGGCTCGGTGCCGCGGGATGCCCGGGGACCGGGCTCGGCTTTTGTGGGAGCACCGGAGCTCGGCGCGGCCGCGAGAAACGGGGTCGGAACCGTGGAGGGAGAGCGGGGCTGAGCCCCGCGGGGGTGGCCGGAGCTCGGCGGCGCCGGGGCAGCCGCGGCTAGAACCGTGTGGGAGCGGGGCAGCCGGGGCTCGTTGCCCCGGAGGAGGCGCTCGGAGCCGCCGGGAACCGGAGCTCGGGGCCAGGGGTTGCTGCGGGGAGCGGCGCTCGCTGCCGTCGCGGGGAGTGGAGTTCGGTACCGGGGGGGAACCGGGGCTTGGCGCGGCGGAGGGGCGCGCAGGGTTGGGGCGCTCCTCCTGTTGTTCTGCGAGAGTTTTCGACCGTTTTGCAAATTTTTCTCGGTTTCCTGTTTCTTGAAAGTCAGTCGAGGCCCCCCGGGCCCCCCTGCCGGAGCTCCCCCCCCTCGCCGGGGCGGGACCGGGAGCTTCACCGCAAAGCGCTGCGCGACCGTCGGGGTCGGCGGGTTGGGGTCGGGGAGAAGAGCCCCAAAAGCGGACGGGGGTGCAGGTCAGCCCGTCCCGGGGGGCCGGAGCCCTGTGGTGGCCCCCACCTCTTGGGGCCGAGCTAGGAGCCCCCTCCGGAGAGCCCTGGGAGGGTTTTGAGGAGCGAAGGCAGCGGAGCTGCCCTCACCCCACAGCGGGGCTGGGAGCCCTCGGAGGCAAAGTTTGCAGAAAGTTGTGCCTGGCCGGAGTGGTCCCCAGCAGCCCACTGGAGTGGTCCCCAACACCCCGGTCCGTCCCCCCGGGGGACACGTGGGATTGGGGACGGAGCCCCAGCGGGGTGTTCCCGGAGTGCGTGGGCTCAGCACCCATCCAGGGCAGAATTTTGGTTGCGGTGGTGACAGTGCGAAGCTGAAATGCCTCAATGTGAAACTGCCCCGACTGCACACGCGTGTCACAGAACCAGTTACCGTGAAGAGCGAGCAGGGCAGAGAAGGGGAAGAGAGAGCTGGGGTGGAAATCGGAAGCATTTCTGGTACTTTCAGCGAGTTGCTGTGGTAACTCTGCAGAATTTGTCTCTGAGGGCCAGACAATGAAACCTGTACTCACAGCAAGTTGTGACGGGCGACTCATTTCGTTACTGAGTTTGCGGTAACTCATGGGCCCTGGGGCAGATGGTTTTTCCCAAATGGCATTTGTCACTCAAGGGCCTGATCTGGGGTTTCTCTCTGTCAGTCCTCCTGCTGGAGGAGCAGGCACAGCCTACCCTGAAGCCCACCCTGAGATTATTTTTAGGCAAGCCTCTCGGAGTTGGGGCCATGCGGTCCCTGCCTGCCTCCATTGCCCTGTGGGTGGGGGCCGCCGGGTGCTGCATCCCCACCTCACCGGGCTGCACAGGTGCAGGGGGCTCTGGGGGTCTCCATGAGCCTGTCCCCTGTCTGGGTGACACCAGGGGATGCAGCCTCCCTGCTGCCACCAGGGACCTGTGCTGTGGCTAACGCTCTCCCTCTGTTTGCAGGTTTACGGTGCACGCAGCTTGCCGAATCCTGCCTCAACGGGGGCAAGTGTGAAACTTTTCCCAACGGGACGGAGGTGTGCCAGTAAGTATGGAGGAGCCAGAGGATTTTCATCTCCCCCGACCAAAGTATTGACATGCATGTTGACTTTGCTTTGAAGGCTCTGGATTTAATAGGGCAAGATGCGTTTTCTTTCCTTGAGTGGCAAGAATAACCTGCTTGTGTAGGAGTCACCACGAGTTTGGCAGGATCGGGCTTTGTTCCTAGCTGGGTGGAAAAACATGGGCAAAGGGCCATGTTTTGCTGGTGTTAACCTATGCAGACTGCCCTGCTGATGGAGCAGGAGGTAGGGCCAGCCTGCGGCACTTGTTGGACCGTCGGGCGTGGAGGGAGGCTGTCTGTCTGTCTGTCTTCCAGCTACTCCCCTCCTGGCCCTGAAGCATTGCCTTTCAGTCCCTTGCACCCTGGCAGTTCGTGGGGTGACCAGTACATCTCCAATAAACACTCAGGAGAGGTTTCATGGTGTGGCTCTGGCTGCTGGAGCTGACCCAATGATGTCCATGGGCCTGCAAGGCATCGCCAGGGGAGCGGGGCCACCTCCTCCTGCAGCCCTGCCAGTGCTGGTGCCAAGCTGTGGTCTAGCCTGGTGTTCCTGGCAGGACCTGGCACCCAGGCTGGGGCTTTCTCCAAGCTGATTGTGGGGAAACGGATGTGTAAAGCGTTGGGACTCTTTGAAGGACCAACCGACCCACCGCAGCGATGGCCGATTCACTCCAGGCTCCCAGGGAACAATAACCAAGAGAAATGAATAAGACTCCTGCTCCCTTTTTAAAACTATTCCATAAAAGAAATGTGAATGGGCAAGGCTCTGTTTTCCGGCCAGATTTCCCCTCTGCCTGTTGAACATGGCTGAGCTGAGAGCAGGCGGAGAGACGTTCCCACCCACCCCAAATTTCCAAATAGGAAGTCCTCGGCGGAGGAACCTGAAGGCATTTCCAATCCCAACCTGTTGAATGGCAGTTTCCCTTGACAATGTGTGTTGCTTTTTTGTGAATCCGCCTGGGTGCCGTTACTCTGCCCAGTAGCTGGGCACCTCCCGCCCCCTTCTCCTAGCTGAGCCCCCCAACCCTTTGGTGCAAATAAATCAGCAAATCAATCAGGCACATGAGCAATTTAATGGACAAAGGCTGGGTCCCTTTGTGAGCCACTAATGAATGCACGCCACTTTTTTTTGCACAGAAGCCCTTACCAACGCTTGACGCTCTAAATCTTGTTTTCTTTCATTCAAAGAGCGACAGCTGGGATTCGGTCGAAATTCGGCAGCTATTGTTAAGGGAGGCAGATTAATGCTGTGTGACTAATCATGTATGGCTTCCCAGAATGCCCAACCCTCCACCCCCTCCCCAACCTTACACCCCTCCTTTTCCTTGTGGTCATTCTTTCCTTTTTTTCTTAAGTCTCTGCAACTCCTGATTTACATTTCATGTGCAGATGGTGATGGAATCTAATTAGATCTGATGTGTGCGAGCTCTATTTGGAGAAGCCTCCAAAGTAGGCTTGGGGTGGGGTTTTTTTCAGAGAAAAAGTTAACTTTATAGAACTTCTTGGTTGCTAGCTGTCAATAACTGCCTCTGTCTTGGCTGCAGACACCATGGTGGCTTCACAGGTGTGTGCTGGTTATTTTTGCAGGAGTCCAAGGTGTGTGTGCTCGGTGTGTTAAAGCTCTTGTCCCATGAAGGGCAGTGGGGGCAGATATCAGAGGCACAGCCAGACTGAAGGAGGTGCAACTTCCCATGTTATCTGATAGCAACTCACAAACCCCTGGTTTTTCACTTGTTTGAATATCTCTTTATGAGGAGTTTTGCTTCCAAGCTTCTTAAACAAAGCAGAGCCAAGAGCACAGATACCAGACGCAGAAAAGCTTGGCACTGCCCTTTGGCGCCTGCGTGAAATGCACCATTTTGGCTGCTGGCCACATCTCTGCTCGGCCTGGCACTTAACAAAGTTTGGCCATAAAGCCCCATTGTGCTGCCCCCACAAATCCAATTAGAAAGTGGAGTGAAATAAATAGCGTATGAGGGAGACGCTCCTCCAGTGGACGAGTGTCCTGGTGTTTGTGGCGGGACAGAGCTCGTTGGGTTACGTGAAGACGACTCTGATAACTCCCAATCCGAGTTATCAGCCCTGTTAACGGAAAGGGAATCGTTGATGCGAGACAAGGAGCTTTTTCTGCCTTTATTATTTTACAGGGATAGTTTATAAAGCTCCAGGTGCCTTATCTTGCTTGTCCCTTTGCCAGGCAGTGCAGGGCACGCAGGGCTTTGATTGAATGGAGGGGACTGAGCATTGGATCGGCTGGAGGACTCACTACAGAAGTGCCCTAATTAAGTTCCTTTGGAGCTGCTTTCCATCTTGGCAGGGTTGTCCAGGTCTTTCAGTGCTGGAAGAGTAGCAATAGAGTTTCATGTGTCTTGCACACACTTCAGCTGAAGGCACAGGGTGTTTCTGTCCCAGAGCTGGAGCTTTAAAAGGTCTGGTCTGGAGTTGGTGGCTGCTGTGGGGATTTGACATGAGGTTTTGTGGCACTGGGGAGCTGTGGCATTCCAGAAAAGGCACTTGTTTTTGGCTAAGGCATTTTCCCAGACAAAATGAGAAGGTTTTTCCAAGAGGTCATTTTGACTTCTAGTGATAGCTCCTAATTAGACTGTTGGATAACTCTAGTTTTGACTGGCATCCCTGCAAATGAGTTGGGCTGATTTTAGCTCACTGTGCCATGTGACATTTATTCCCAGGACCTCCCTTGCTCTGCTAGTTAAAAGCAGATGGCATGAAAGAGGGCTGAGTCTCCAAGCCCGCTCCACCATCCTCTCACCATTAAAGTCAGAGGAGCTGTGCCTGGCTTGTCATCCTCTTGCCTAGAGAAGCAAATGAGACAGCGAAGAGAAAGAATAAGTTAAATTAATCACTAGGCTTGTGCTGAAAAGGGGGAAAAGTCGGTTTGCTAAAGTACTTCCTCTGTTTATGAATCAGCACAGCGTTGTGGTTCAGCCAGGGCAATGGCTCCTGAGCTGGTGCCCGTGGTCAGCACCAGCTTCCATGGGCAGCAGGCCAGAAACACGGGCAGAAATATTCAGAGGGGGGACTGTAGAGGGAAGAGATGATTATTTTAGCTCAAAACTCTTTCAGGAGACAACCAGGAAGGCAGAGGAGTGATGTGAGCCCCACAAGTCTCTGTGCCCTTCAAGTTATTCAACTGCTCGGTCATTGTTATCTTATTGTAAAGGGCGGAAGTTTCCTTCTGGTTTGGTTTTTCTCATGTGCTTTAACCCAACGTTATTTCCATGAAATAATAACAAAGAAAAAATGCAGTCTCGGTGCTGGAGAGGAAGAGGGTGGAGTGTTGAACAATCAACCAGAGGAAGCTCTTAAAGAACTAGACGAGCAGTGATTCAGCCATGTTGAGAACTCTTGATGGCTCTTTCAAGTCTGATCTCATTCTCGGAAAGAACGAGGTGGAAATGGGTAAGGGGGGAGATTAAAAATACAAAAGTGTCACCTGTTGTGAATTCCAGTGGAAGAGAAACTTAGCTGAGAAGCCCAGCTGGTGAGGTCATTGGGACAGCAGCAGGGGGTTTTGGTCTTTTCTAAGAGAATCTGTTTACATCTCTCCTCTCTGCAAGGTGTCTCGATGGTTATCTGTTGTCTCAGGTGGTCCCACTCTCTCCTGTTCACTTGCCTTGGGATTTCATTGAGCTGAGGTTTTTTGCTTGATTTTTCTCATGGCTTGGGTGCTTGTGGTGGCCAGAGGGTTTTACTGTGTGGCCAGCATGGGTCACATTCAAGAGGTGTCTCAGCAGCTCCCTCAGCAGTATCTACAGCATGGAGTTGAGCAGGAGAGATGGGGTGATGCCTGCTGGGATGAATTTGCTCAGGAGCTCCCCAGGATGCAGAGGGGATGCAGTACTCACAGTTGGCATCATCAGCTGAGATCAGAGGCACTATTTCCTGCTGTTTACTCACATCTATTAGATGTGTGACCACATAGTGGCTTGGGTTGGAAGGCACCTTCATAGGTCACCTAGTCCAGCCCCACTGCAATGAGCAGGGACATCTTCAGTCTTCATGATCTCATGGTGTGATGCTCCATGGGCAGCTTCTGGATGTCACTGGCTTTGTTGTATGGGGCATGTTTTAATCCACCAAAATCTGTTCCATCTGAACCACCTGACTCACTGTCTTCCTCCCTGCTGGCAGCCACAACATGCCCATTTGTTCCAGCTGATTCTGCATACCTGGTCTCACCTCCAAGGCTGTTATGGTTTATTGTATGTAGCATGAGGGTGACACGGATAAGTCACTGCAAGACCAGGCTATTCACCAATTAAGAGCTCGAACAACATAATCAGGAGGCAGTTAGCAAGTTTTAAAATAACATTGTTTGGAAATTAACCTGCTTTTTCCAGGCCTAGAGGTGTGGTGACCCTCGTTTTGCTCGTGTTGGTAGGTGTCCCAAGTGGTAACAGCGTGTGTACATGAGTGGAATGTGAAATTTATAGAGCATCAGTGTGTTTAACGAGGGAGTAGCCTCGGGGTGCAGTTAGGGAGAGCTGGTAAGCTCTGGATCTGGATGGAGCCTTCTCTGTGGTTAACATGCTGCCAAACTGCAGGTGAAGGTTTTAGACCATGTTTTGGGGCTGCACAGTGGAAGAGCCTCTGGGATACAACTTAACTCCCCCTTGGAAAGCAGACCTACAGTGGGGTCTGCTTGAGTCCTGCCTTCATCCACCTGCTCCACTTCAGCTGTGTCCTGTCATCCCTGAGGACTGCTCAGCTCCTACTGCCACCTGGGATGAGGCAGCACCATGGGGGCTTGGGCTGCTCACTCACTGCTCCCCAAGCTCGTCCTGAGCTGTTCCTGCAGCTCTTTGCTTTGGAGTCCTGGGTTAGACCATCAGGCCAGAGAGGTAATGGTTTAGGGTGATTCCAGATACTTCCAGAATGGTGTTTTCATCTCATTACATGCCCTTGGCACGTGGTGCTGAGCCCCAGTGCCTGAAGGATGGTGCTGCAGCCACCCAGCCCAGCAGCTGTGCCCAAATGCCATCAGTTCCTGGTGCTGTCTTGCTGCATGGTGCTCTCATAAGCCCCAATTTGCTGTGGGGAGGAGGCATCCCAGTTTTTCCAGACCATCTATCCATGGAAGGGCTCCATCCTGTGGTGCTGGGCTCCTAAAGGTTGGCCTGGAGAGGTACTGGCTGCAGCAGGTTGATGTTCCTCCCATCTTAAAGACTGTTGGCCATGGATGTTGTGTTGGGTGCTCACCAGCTCAGGCCTGTGCTTGCATTTGTGTGTGGCATAAAACTGCAGCTACTGGCATCAGCCAGAGGTCTGGAATAAGCACAGAAATGCTGCTCTGGTGTTGAGGGGGAATGTTGCATTTTGGATTCCTGGGTATCTGAATGTGGGTCAGGCCCTGCCTTGGCACCCCTGGCATCTGCAGGGTCTGATTGTGGTCTCAGAGCTGGGGGCTGAAGGACTGGGGAAGCTGCAGATGGATTTCCCATCACAGCTCTCTTTGCACATCTATTTTGTGTGATGTTGGGAAGTCTTGGCAACACACTGCTGGGTCTCAGTGCCACCAGACCATGGCACCTCCCATCTGCCTGCCTGGAGAGGCCCAGGACAGTTAGAGATGCCCAGCTGGGAACACCCCAGTGTTTAACATCTGGGTCTTGCTGATAGAGCAGCTCAGTGTTGCTTCCAGCTCACCATCTGGCCAGGTGTGACAGTGCCTTTTCACACCTGAACACCTGTGTGTGGACTTTGCCTTCCTTGGAGTGTGGCAGCATCTCTGTCTACAGCTCTAGTGCTTATCCTATGAGACAGGTCCTCTCCTCTCACCCCCTCATGCTGGCAGGTACCCTGTGGGCAGTGCTCTTCCATAAGGGAGAATGCTGGGGTTTC
The DNA here is from genome assembly GCA_035583235.1 of Hafferia zeledoni. Taxonomy (NCBI): domain Eukaryota; kingdom Metazoa; phylum Chordata; class Aves; order Passeriformes; family Thamnophilidae; genus Hafferia; species Hafferia zeledoni. The sequence continues at coordinate 2,740,789 of JAWWEV010000039.1, read as the reverse complement.
CAAATACCTCAAGCAGGGTGTGCTTTGTGCCTCAGTTTCCCTCCATTTGCAGTTGGTTACCTGAACATCAAAACCTGTCTTGGAGCGAGAAGGAGCAGCACAATCTGGTTCAGGGAGGTGAATTAGGGGATTACAGAATTGTAGAATGGTTTGGGTTGGAAGGGACCTTGAAGACCATCTTGTTCCAACTCCTTGGCATTGGCAGGGACATCTTCCACTAGACCAGGTTGCTCTAAGCCCCATCCAGCCTGGTTCTTGATCACTTCCAGTGATGGGGTATCCACAGTTTCTCTGGGCTGATGATGGAGGTTCCTGTTGGTAAATGCAGTGCTTGGTGTGAGAGATACAGGAATAAAGACTCTGTGAGGCATTGGGGATGGGGAAGAGGCATTTGGTTGGGCTGTATAGAGAGCTCTGCCCCAAAATAGAGTGTTTGCAGTTGGAAGGGACCTGCAATGATCATTGAGTCCAACTAATGGGGTAGCAATCGTGTCCACCACCTCACACACAGTCGAGTTTGTGCCATCTCCAACATTGGTGTCTATTGGGAATCACAGACTCACAGAACATCCTGAACTGGAAGGGCCACACAAGGATCACCCAATCCAGCTCCTGGCCCTGCTCAGAACAACCCCAAAATCCCACCATGTTCCCTGGGAGCTGGGTGAGAAGCAAGCAGTGCATGCTCGGGGTGCGCCTCCCTCACACAGCAGTAATTAATGTCCGCTTTAAGCTTTCACCCGTCACGTCCTCCCCTTCCCCCCGTGGCAGCCTGGAGTTAATATTGGAAAAGCCAGTTAAACAGTTAATGTTTAGGCCCTGGTTATTAGGCTTTTGCACATTTCCAGCAAAGGGAGCCGAGTTGCATTTTAATGGGAAACTTTCATGCTCAGTCAAGTTGCAAAAATTTATTTGCGCAGGAGTCATTTTCTTTTAACAAGTTTTCGCCCTAATTCCCTTCCCCAAAATCTGAATTTAATGGTATTTATATGGGAAATGGATTTATTAAGTTTTAATGATGCTATAACATTGCCCTTATTTAATAGAAGGGGCACCCTGCAGGCAAGTGGCCTGGTGGTGGTGGGCTGGCAGGGCTGGGTGCCAGAGGGGCACCCATGGACTGGGGAACCTGTTGCTTTGAGCTTGATCTAAAGTCAGTGTAGCTGAGAGTGGCAGTGCCAGGTTTGCTTGGACCTCCTGAGCTGTGCAGAATCAGTCCCTGGCTGTGGCAAGGGCTGAGCGTTGCATCCTGTTGCTGATTCCTCATCATCATCTCTGGCTCCTGGTGTGATGTGGCACTACCTGAGTCTGCCACAACTGTCCCCATGGGCAGCAAGGAAAGGAGCCATTGGCACTGGAGCTCTTGGCTTTGTCAGCTGCTCTGTCCCCTGCCCCCTTGCCGAAAGAGCTGGTGTCAGTGGGGTGATAGGGACCCCAAAGACCACATGCATCACTGACTGGGGTGTTGAGCATTTGTGAGTGTCCAGTGGTTTATTTTAAGATGGAAATTTTCTGCCATTGATGAGCAGCCATGGAGATCATGTCCCAGCGTTCCCACCCCACCAGAGCATGGTGGATCAGAGGGACACCCTCCCAAAGGCACTCATGAGTGGTTAACCCATCAGATGGCTCCTCTTGAGCAGGGGAAGGAATGTGGCTGTCGACAGTGGGATGTGCCACCCCATCAGCTCCCAGTTCCCGCCCTCACACCCACTGCCCATTGGTGTCTTGAGCCCCGTGTGCCGGCTTTGGGGCGGGCTGGGAGAGTGACCCCACGGGGGAGCAGCCCGGGAGGAGGGGGGGGCTGCTCCCCAGCCCCCAGCCCCTATTAAAATGTTAGACACAGACCTCCAAGTCAAAAGGCAGGGCGACAGACGGCCCTTTCACAGGGCCTGCTGCTCCCCACAAAAGGGGGGTTTCCAGGGGAGGGGGGCAGGAATGCAGGCTGCGGCCGGAGGGCAGAGCCGCCACCATTGTCCCTGCTCCCTCGGCGAGGGCGTCATGTTGACACAGGGATTTCTGCCGGCAAAAGGTGTCGGAGGCAGAGTCTTCCCTCCCTCCCTCCCTCCCTCGCCGTTTCCTTGGTTAAACTCGGTGGCAGCAGAAATCCCGGGATACAGATCCCGGGAGCTGATACCCGTCTGCTCAGTGGTGCTTTACATCCCTCAGCACATGGTTTCCAAGTGGGCCAGGGTTTTGTTGCTAATAACTATTTTTGGGAGCTTTGCTTGAAAGAGGAAACCAGTAGCTTCATGGCCATGAGCTTGGGGGGAGCTGGATCCATCACTGTCTGGCCATTGCCACCTTTGCCCACTCCCCTTCTCACTGAAACATTCCTGGCAGGAATTGCTCTGGCTTTTGGTTGGCTTTGTGCCACAGGGGCACCCGTGTGCGCTGCTAAACCCCCCTCTCCTCTTTGTTTATAAATATCGGAGCTATATTTAGCTTGTTTAAACTTTTGGTGGCTGTTCAGATCCTAATCGTAGGTTTTATGTTCAGGATTAGAAGAGTGGGATGGTGGGGTCACGCGTGGGAGTTTTCCATATTTGGCTCTGGGGCTGTGCAGTGTTTAGCCAAGACTTGGTTTGAGGGGGAAAGGGGAAAAAAGAGAGAGTTCATCATTGCTTGGAGAGGTGACACCAGTGCTGTGTGTGAGGCAGAGCGCTGTGAATTCACCCTGCAAGGGCAGCAAGTGTGGACAGCGCAGGGAAACGGGGGGAAACAGGCATTTACCCCAAGAGGGATGGGGAAGGGAGAGTGGCCTCAGGCACCAGCAGTGCTGGGCTGAGGGGCAGCCTGGGTAGGTGGAAATTCCTCATCTCTCCCAAATTCTGAGTTTTCCTTCTGCTGGCTCAAAGAATGAAGCTTGTTTAAAAGGATAAAGTTTACAAATGAGAAACCAGAGCAGGGAGCAGTTGCAGGGAGTGCTCTCAGGTGGCACAGGTGCCGGGTAGCACTGCAGAGGAGGAGAAGACCTGGGTGCCATACTGGTGTCTGATGGGCACGTTGGGCACTGTGGGTGCTTGTTGGAGAACCTGCCCCAGCAAAGTCACCCCTGTCCCATGGATGGGTGATGAGATCATGTGCTGGCCTTAGCCCAGGCTGTGTTCCCTGGGGATCTTCTGCTGGAAGCACATCCTTCATGGTCGCCCCATAAATGGGCTCCCCCAAGAGAAGGAGCAGGGGCCGGGATGAGTGGAGTGAGCTGTTCCCACAAACAATGGGGCTGTGCAGCTTTACACCGGGAGAGGATATAAAAAACATCAACTGGGGAAAACAAATATTTCATAGCAGCCATTGTTGAGGGTGGGAATGAAGCGAGTTTTGTCTTGGGCTCTTCCTTCGACATCTTTCATGTTTGTTGTGAATGAAGCTCCATTGAAAGGCAGCTCCTTCCCAGGTAGCCAGTTACCACCCAGTGAATAGCCTGGCCACTCTGCTTAGTAATGGGATTATATTGTTTTTCATTACAATGGGAACTTTGATTCCCAAACTATCCTGACTAATGTCTGCTTAAGAAACAAAGCCATTTTTTCCCTCTCCCTTCACACTCCTTAGGAGGAACAGGGCTCTAGCTCAGTTTTTCCCCACTCCTGTCCATGAGCATATCCAGCTTTGGGAATTCCTTTAGTTTCTCTCCAGATGAAAGTCTGGATTTTAAAATCTCAATTAGATGGCTTGGGTTAGGTCAAAAATGAAATGGAACAAGAAAAAAAAACACATCAAAGACTTGGGATTGCAGTTTGCTTTTTTAATTAAACAAGAGTGGAGATCTGCTCCTGCTTTATTAACCTGATGTCACTTTGGAGTAACCTGCTGCTTTGCCAACCACCTCCCTGTGTGAAACTCTGCTTTTTTCCCAGGCTGCAGTCCCAGAGTGTTTAATAAAGCAGGGCCTGGATAGGGCTTCTTAAAAAACCACCAGTTTGGTCTCGTGCTGGGTTTTGGTGCTGGGAGCTGCATCGTGGCTGCTGGAGGTTTCTGTGGGGCTGTGCTGGCGCCGGGGAGCTTTGGGGTGCATCACCCAGCTGGAGTGCCCCACATGGGTCTGCCTTCATGCCTTGGCTCTCCTGGGAGCTGTGGCAAAGCCTTTGGTTTATAAATGGCTGTGTGTGCCAGAAACCACAGAGTGAAGCTGCAGGTGAGGCGCAGTGAGCCCAGCCATGCCCGCTGCTGCAGGGGGCTCGAGCAGACCCTCAGCCCAGGGCTGCCAGGGCAGAGGGAGCATCCACAGCCCCAAAGCTCCCAGGGAGGTCAGGGCAGCATCTAAAAATGTTTCTTGTCTCCCTGCACCCATTTCATTCTGTTGGCTCCTGGTGTGCTGGGCCACCCAAGAGGGTGGTGATGCCAGGCCAGAAGCTGAGTTGGGAGGTGGGAGCAGAGAGCAGGGTGCTGAGCTCTGCTTTTCCAGCAGTACCATTTTCTAGACCTTTCCTTGGCTCCAGAGTATGATCCTGTGCTCAGCAGGGTGCTGGGAAGCCCTCCTGTAGACAGTAGTACGCACCTGTTGCTCCATGCAGCATGGGAGGGGTTCTTGGGCAGGCAATGAAATAAGACTGAATGGAATAAGATGGAATAAGAAGCAGGTCTGTTCTCTCAGGGACATGGAGACATATCCCCAAGCACTGGCCCTTTCTCTGGTCGGATTGGAGCCGGGGGAGATCAGGGTTCCCTGGGCTGGCAAACATGTCTTACAGGGAAGGGTGTAACTTCAGGAGAAAGCTGTGGTGTTGCTTCCAGTTTGTGCCAGGCAGGAAGCCACTGGCACAACTGGAAAGGTGAGTCCTCTGTGTGTCTGCCTGATGGAGAGCAGACTTCCCTACTAACCAGGGTCTGCAGGTGCTGGGGTGCAGGGGAAGGTGTGGAGCAGGCAGTTGTGGTTCTGGTGTCAGCTGGAGGATGACATTACCCCTAGAGGTGTGGGGACAATGGAATAAGGTCGTGTCACCACTCTGCAGCTGGGAGCAGCCTGCAGTTGCTGTGGGCTGTCGTGCACCTAAGGGAGGCTCTCCTGTGGGTTGTTTCTCCTTTCCTCAGCTGTTGCCAGCAAATGTAAAATCTGAGTGTCCTGATCACGTTTGGACACTTGATTTGCTCCTCCGGGTCTGGACCACATTGGCACAGGCATCTGCTGGTCATGCAGCACGTTTGCTGGTACAGAGGGCTGTGGGGGTGTGATGGTCCCTCAGGGGGACTCTCTGCACCATACAAAGTCATGGTTGTGTTTCCTGAACCTTCTCTGCACCAGGGTGGCTCTGACAGGGAGGGTGCATTATCTGAGGTGGTTGTTCCAAGCCACGGGTACCATGAAACAGAAAGGGGTGTCCCTCCAGCTCAGCCTGTCAGGGTGGGGGCTGCTTTTCATGGTGGGAGACCCCACACCCAGCAACTTGGTTTGCTGCTGCCCCATTAGCCTCAAGTACCCCCAAAATGGGGCTTGAGTAAAGACCTGAGCCTGCTCAGCTTTCCCACGCTGCTCATACCTTGGGGAAAACAACCACGGCCGTTTATGCTTCCAGCAGATGAGGGTGAGGAAGAGGTTATGTGATAGCAGAGCAGATAAGAGGCAGCCTGGGTGCAGAGCCAGGGGCCGGAATGGGGCTCCCCACCAGCCGCTCCCACAATGGGGGGCTGCCCCCTTAACCTGCCCCACCTGGGCAGGAGAGCAGTGGGTGATGTGAGGTGTAGGGGCATGCAGGCTGAGCATCTAGAGGGCATCCCCTGTGCACCTCTGAAACCACCCCCAGCCCTCGGGCTGTGCTTGTGCAGGGCTGACACATCCCAAATTTGAACAAAGCCCCCGTGCTGCCATGCGGGAGCCGCACCGGGGCGGGCTGGGCTGGGCTGCGGGAGCGCCTGGGTGTCATCTGTGCCGGCCGTGGCAGATGGCAGCTTAGCACAGAAAGGAAAACATTAGTCTTGGGTCAGAGGTCACAGAAACATCTGCCTCGGGATGCTTTCAGTGCCCACATTGCTGCGGAGGGACAAAACCTGTTGCTGGTGGGTTGGAGGAAAAGCCTCGTGCGCGGCGAGCGGGGAGGGAGCAAACAAAGGGCTGGTGGAGCACAGAGCCACACACAGGGAGCACCCAGGAGGACCATCATGGGATGGGGGGGACTGAGATGGGCACCCCAACTCTGTCAGCACTGCACTGAGGTGATGGGAGTCACCTGTAGAGCAGAGCTGGGACAGTGGTGTGGCAGCAGAGCTCGTAGGCCCTGATACTCCTGCAACTCCTTCATGCTTTTGATTGTCCGACCTGCCAAGCTTTCCTGGAGCCTTGCTGGAATAGCTGCAGTGTTGGGCCACTGGTTGTAGCTCCTTAAGGATGTGTGACAGACACAACAAATACATGTGCTCATGCTGAGCAGACCCAGATTTGGCCTGGGCTCAGTGTTGGGAGCAGGGTGGGAATTTGGGGCCGCTGTTCCCGTTCCCAGGCTGTCCCCAGGGACTTGCTGTCTGACCTTGGACTAGGCCTTCTCCATCACCCTTCACATCGGCCATGAATCATGCTGGAGATTTATGGGGCAGCAGCGCAGTGCATTTTTAATTGTGCCTCTCGCGGGTGCTTGCGCTGGGCCAGCGTGGAGGGGGAAGACACATCCCAGCCTGGTGTTGTGGGAATCCAGCCCCCAGCCTCCGCCTGACCCCCCTGAAACAAAAAGCCATCAGGATGGACTGCAGCCCCAGACTTTCAGGGGGTGTAAATCAGTGTGTTCACTTCAAGGAGCACGTGTGGCATCCCTGTCCACAGGGATGGGGACTGACTTCTGTCCCCTGTCCTGCCTGGTGCTTCTGTGACAGCTTTGTAGACCCTTGGTAGAAAACACCCCTGAAGCACAGAGTTGTGAGTCTGTCTGCCATGACTTGCTCCCTGTGCTGGAATGGTGCTGGGAGAGGGAGCATCGTGCACTGGAGCAGGGCTTGGCCATCCCGGGATCGGGATGCCGTCACTCTCGTCGGGGCGGGTCCCGCCGGAGTGTTTGATGCCTCTTCAGCAGGTTAATGAGTCAACGGAAACGGTTCTCAGCTGCGCTCGGGGGAGGGAAAGATACCGGTATTTTTAGCCATTCCTGCCTGGTTTGGGAACAGGGTGTACGTCACACATGGATTTGGGAGGGTGACCACACTGGCCTCTCTGGGGGTTTCACAGAGGTTTTCTCCTCAGGACACCGGGGAGCTTGGCCACATTTCACCGCCTCAAAGCCACTTTCTAATGGCCCTTCTGAGCTGTTTTGATCCTGGAGCACCCGCCCTGTCCTCTGCCAACACATATAGCTGTAATTAAAGCATAGCTTTAATGTCTCATATGCTAATTTCCATAAGCTGCTTGGGGTTTGGTTTGGGTAGCCCTCTCTTGGGAAATGCCCAGGGAAAAACCACAGGGTGATCTTCACCTGGCTGAGCCTGCAGGGACGTCGCATCCTCTGTGTCTGCTCACCTGGAAGCCCTCACACCACCACATGTTTTTTAAAGAAAATAAAGCTCAGCATCCTGGGCTGAGCTTTAAGAGAGGTTTTTAGTCCCTGGAGAAATAGTTGGATGCATGATGAAGTTGCAGCACGGCTGGGAGCTGAATCTGGCTCTGCTGAATCCAGCCTTTCCAGACCTGGGAAAGTTGAAAAATAACTACATCTTGGACTATCCTGATTCTTCACCTGGTTTTTGATCTCTTGCTTTGCATGTGAGACTTGTCTCCAGGCTTTCCTCTGTAGCCAGGACTCTCTAAAGCCACTGCAGTCATTAGGCTTTGAAATGCAGCTCCAGAGTCTCTATGAGTGAGCTCCAGGACCTGTGAGAGGAGGGAATGGTGGAATTCATCCCATGGCTTCGTCCACAGCTGGGAACATGCTCTTCCCTGCCTCGTCTCACTTGCTGTTGCAGACGTGGGCAGGAATAGCATCGTTCTGTGCAGGAGCACGTACAGATGATGTGGCAGGGGTGTAGAAGCTGCTGGGTGTGAGGGAGGAGGATGTCCTGAGTGCTGCCTTGGAAAAGAAACTGAGATGATTTAGAAACATGGAAGGATTTGAGAGGGCTTCCTGAGCTGGGAGCTGGTGTGTGAAGTGGGTATGCAAGGTTGGGATAGTGATTCAGGAATCACCAGGTGTCCACAGAGGGTCTGTGTTGTACAGCCCCGTGCTGCACAATGCAAACTCCTCCGTGACTGCTGGATTTTGAGGGTGCCTGTGTTGTACTGCTTTTTTTTCTGAAGAGTTGCTGGAAGTAACTCCCTTTTCTGTGAGGAGTAATGTGGAGCATGAGTGTTCCCCAGTCCTCCTGGTCCATGTGTGCCCATTGCTGAGCTCAGCCCTTCCCCGCCGAGCCCTTCCCTGCCATGCGCCGCACTCTCCTGCTCTCAGAGCTGATTGCGGCCATAAATCAGCTCTTAACACATACAAGTAGAAATTAGTTTAAAAACAGTCTACCAACCCCATGAAACTTGAGGACTTTCCTGAAGCAAAAACCTGGAAATCACCTGGCCAGCCCAGCCAGGTGTGGGGCAGCCCCCAATGTGGGCACTGCCAGTGACCCCAACCCTCCTGTGCCTTCAGGCAGGGGCTTCCCTTGCCCCTCAGAATTCTTCCTCGAATCACTAATTAACCTCCTGGCTAATAACCATGCCCAGATTTGGGCTGTGCTCTGCTCCAGTGTCCCGTCCGTGAGCTCATGCCTGCGCTGAAATTGGAAACGGTTCGAAAACTAATTGGGTGGGAGTGTGATGGGCTGCGTGTCCCCCTCCCTGACCTTTTGGCGCCGGAACCCCAATCCCAGCGATAACCCTGCTTGGCCGCCTGCCACGGCCCGGGATGCAGAGCATCCCCTCCCGGTCCCGGGGCATCGTCTCCCACTCTGGCTGCCCATGGCCACACCACCGTGGTGGCGCTTCCCGCGCTGCCATCGCAGCTCTTTGTCCAGCATCAAATCTTTTTTCCCCCTCTCCTCAGTCTTTTTTTTTTCCGCCTTTTTCTCCCATTGGAGAACCCCGTGACGCTTCCCCCTGTCCGCCAGCCGCCGCGAGAAGAGCCCGGAGGATTGTTTTAAGAAAAAAAGCGTGTGTGGTGCGGAGAGGCGGGAGAGCGGGGATTTTAACAGATGACTGCACACCCGAGCGGTTTGCCGGCGTCGTGCCTGTGCCGCCCGCCCGGGCCCCGCACAAAGAGCTCTCTCAGGCAGCCACGGCCCCAACCTCCGCGTTCCCCCGCTCGGGGCTGTGGCTCAGCCACCCAGAAGCGCCGTCGCCCCGCGGCCCCGGAGCCGCCGGCGAGCCGGGCATCGTCCGCGGGCGCCGGCAGCTGCTCTGCCTCATTAGGATGCACACCTGCTCCCCGCCGCCCTTTGTGTGCCGAGCAGATGCCCTGATTTATTATTATACACATTTTCTTTTTCATTTGGCCTGGATAATGCCGTCTCATTAACTCAAAATGTCTCCGAATCCTGACAAATTCTCACACAATCCCCAACAATGAAATCAGAATTGGGTTAAAAAAAAAGAAAAAAAAGAAGAAGAAGAAAAAGTAGGGGAAGAGGAGAGGGGGAGCGAGGCTGAAATGTGGTCCTGCCGCCGGCATGGCACGGCAAAGTGTGGTGGCTCCGGGCTGGACTGGCTGAGAGTGGGGGTTTGCTGGCTGTGCTTCACTGCAACATCCGTGTTTTGGGGTTTGCAGGTCAATGCTGTGCTCTGCAGTCGTGGGGCTGCAGTGTTACCCAGGGCCCCCCTGCTCGCCCCCTGCCATAAGGCTTGGGGACGTTATACCCCACCAGCTCTGATGGCAACAGGTGTGAGCACGTAGTGCCCTGAGCCCCAACCCCCCAAAGCACAGTGGGGACCACAGTCCCTCCGTGCCCAGGTGCTGTCACCTTCCCCACCCATCACCTACATCAGGGGTTGCCTTATCCCAACCTCATGGCCATTTGTACAGCTTCCCAGATGTATTTCTGCTCTCAAGGCCTCTGGTAGAAGCCCAGGAGCTGAGCATGGTGTGCCCTATGCTGCTGTGGTGGCATTGCCATCATGGTGTGGGACAGCAGCCGTGCCAGCACTGTCTCACACCTCCCATGCCCTTCTTGCCATGGCTGCTTGGCACAGTCCAGCCAGGGCAGAGCATCCCCTTTGGAAGCAGTGTAAAGTGAGCAGGGCTGATTGGGGACAAAACATGTGTCATAGGGTGTTGCAGATGTGATACGAGACATGCCATGTAGGAGGGTTTGTGCCTCATTCCTGGAATCTTTTGATGTTAGGTGCACAGCTTTGTCTATCCTCCCTTTCCCAAAGGGCACTTTCCCCTCTCTGCATGGTCCTGCTGGCCCCACTGGATGGCTGGTGGGATTTGCCCTTGGAGCATGTCCCTGTTGCAAGCCCCAGTCATGCACCAGGCAGTTGCTCCAGCCCTGTTGGCCAACAGTGACAGATGGTGGAGCTGGTGGTGTCCTCAGGGGGTCTTTTCTCAGGGCCCCCATGCAGAGGGACATGGCAGCCAGGGCAACTCATCCCTCCTTGCACAGGGTTTGGCTTCAGGGAAGATCTCAGCCGACTGCAAGGAGCAGGAACGTGTCCCACCTGTTGCCAGCCAACGCTGAGTCCCTGTTTGATCATGTTTGAGTGATTTAGGATGGAGGGAGGATAAAAATGGGTGCAGCGATGTCCTCATGATTCCTGGTCCCACAGATTCACCTCTCCCTTGGGGTCTGTAGGTGCCCTGGGTTGGGGTTGGGTGTGGGAATGGAAATGCTCCTCCTGGTTACACCATGTGCCCCTTGTGCCTCGGTTTTCAGCAAGGAGAGGGGAGGCAAAAAAAACCCCATTGCGATGAGACACAGGACGCCAGTGCCGCGGCTGCGGTTGTGCAAGTCGGTGCAGGCCCCTCGATGGGGGACGCCTTTGTTCCCAGCACCTCTTTCATCTTCCTCTTCCCAGCCCAGAGCAGCCAGGGCAGAGCTCTGCCACTGCCAAACCCGACGTGCTGGGCTGTGGCGCAGGGTTGGGCCGGTCCCTGGGCTGCCCGGGTGCCCCCAGCCCCTCGAGGCAATCCCACTGACAACGTGTCTCACCCCTGCCAGGTGTAGCGGTGCCTACGTGGGCGAGCGGTGCCAGCTGCCCAACCCCTGCCTGAGCTCCCCCTGCAAGAACGCCGGCACCTGCACCGCGGTGGTGCGTGGCAGCACCGTGGATTACACCTGCACCTGCCGCCTGGGCTTCACCGACGAGCTGTGCCTGACGCCCCGCGACAACGTCTGCCTCAGCAACCCCTGCCGGAACGGGGGCACCTGCGACCTGCTGACGCTCAGCGAGTACAAGTGCCGCTGCCCGCCCGGGTGGTCAGGTGAGGGGTGGCACTGTGCAGCGTGGGGACAGAGCTGGGGGGAGAGGGATGGCCTGCATAGAGGTTGCTCCTGGATAAGCCTCATGGATGGAGAACTGCCTGTGATTTTGGCTTCCTCCGGTGCTGGGGGAGTGAGTCTGCAACTCATGTGGGCCCTGAGCTGGGACTTGGGAGGGTCCTGCTGGGGGAGCTGCAACCATCCTGCATGGTGTTTTATGGGGGCTGAGGTGGGGGGAATTAGTTACAACCACTCCCAGATCCGGGTCTGCACCCCAGTGTAGATCACTGCCACCAAGAGCCTGAGCTGCAATTTGCATCCTCATCATCCCTCCCTGCCCTCCCCAGGCAAAACCTGCCAGCAGGCTGACCCTTGTGCCTCCAACCCCTGTGCCAACGGGGGCCAGTGCGTGCCCTTCGAAGCCCACTACATCTGCCGCTGCACCGCCGGCTTCCACGGGGCCAACTGCAAGCAGGACGTCAATGAGTGCAACATCTCACCGCCCGTCTGCAAGAATGGGGGGAGCTGCACCAACGAGGTGGGCACCTACCAGTGCTCCTGCAAGCCGGCGTACACTGGGCAGAACTGCGAGCACCTCTATGTGCCCTGCAACCCCTCGCCCTGCCAGAACGGCGGGACCTGCCGGCAGATCGGAGACACCACCTATGACTGCACCTGCCTGCCAGGTAGGGGCTGCCTCTGAGAGGGAGGAAAAGGGTTGGAGACCCTCTTGCAGCTCTTTTGTCCCCTTTAAGAAAGCAGTGCCTGATCTTCCCCTGAGTTGTGACTCTGGGAGGGACAAAAATGTGGGCTCGTTGTGCCACGTGCCTTTGGGAAGATGTTGGGCAGCAATGCCCAAGAAGGAGAGGTCATCTGGGGGCTTTTTATACTTGGTGGTTCACCAAAATAGCTCTTCTAAAACAACTGTTTGAGCAGAGGCCCCTGTGCGGATGCTCATATTCTAGAATAAGAGTGCCTTTTTCCGCTTTAGCTTAATCCACTTCCAGAGTGGAATAATTAGCCCAGAATAGCTATTTTGGAAAGTTTCCGAGTGCAAATGGAGTTAGGGAAGGAAGACCCTCTCTGTGCTCGCTGCTGCTCCTTCTGGCAAGTGCCAGAGCAGCCCAGCAGGATTACAGCCTTTGGCATGAAGGGCTTCTGTGAGGGGGCCCAGTGGGGGCTGTCCTGGGAGCTCAGCACCCTGGGAGGGGTGGTGACAGGCTGGAAGGGAGCTTGGCACAATTAAGTCAGAGGGAAGAACAGCACTTGTGAAAGGGCCCCTGACCCCAGCAAGCCCTTTCACTTCTGCCCTCAGTGGTTCACAGCATAGTCAGGGCAGGGAGCGGAAGGAGCTGAGCAGCCTCATGTTCCCCCCCATCCCTGGGTCAGCTGCAGAAATGAAGCAGTGGAGTTTCAGCCCAGACCAGGTTGTGTTTGCCAGGGCAAGTGCCATTTCTCCCCCAAGCCAGCCACACTGGCCACCTGTGGCAGAGATGCAGAGGACCCATCCACCTTCTCCCTGGGAAGGAAGCCCTGGGCAGCTGCCTGAGGAGTCTTTTGTGGGATTGCTTTGATCCCCTGGTCACTTGTAGCCCTGCAGGGGCCAGGGCAGGGTGAAGGGTGGGCATCTTTTGGTGCTCCAGCCTCCCTCCCTGTAGCTCCTGCCCCATCTCCACAGGGGACACAGTATTAGGGTGGGGATGGGGGTCTTCCAGACAGCACAGATGTACCCAAGATAAGTGATTCCTGTGAGTAGTGTGTGGGATCTTGTCTTGATCTCTGACATAGGCTCAGAGGTTCAATCCTCTTTCCAAAGCTTTTGGCTGCGGTAATTCAGGAATCTCATTAACCACCCAGAATACCCAGGGCCCTGCAGGATCTCCTGCTCACCCATGCTGGAGCAAAGCTCCTGTCCTTAGGGACAGTGAACTGTGGGGCTGACCAGGCAAGCAGTGCCAGGCAGGAAGCCTTTCTTTCCAGGATGAGCTCCCAGGGGCAATGCTCTGTTGGAGCAGCTCTGAGCCCTATCCTGTCGGAGCAGCATTGCTGCAGGGATGGGCAGGTGGAGGTGGCAGGAGGAGTTGTGCCGGCCCTGCCCTGCCATTCTGCTGACGAGGCACTTTCCCTGAGCAGCCCAAGTGTCGGGCACAGCAGGGTGAGGCATAACCCTGGGGGAGCATCCCTGCTCCTGGGAGGATCAGGTCTTTCACGCCCAGCTGCGGCTCCATGGGCCGCTTTCAGGAGATTTGCATCCTGCAGGAGCTGGTTCACCTCCTGTGGAGTGACAAAGCCCCTGCTTTAGGGATGTTGGGGTGGTCCCTTGGCACCTCCACCATCCCACATGGATCACTGCAGGAGCTGCGCTGGCCATGGGCAGAGGCAGGAGGGATGGGGGGCTGTTCCTCATGATAAGGGGTGATTGATACGCTGGTATGTGGTGCAGCAGACCCAGAACAATGACCCCTTTTCATTCCCAGAGAGGCCTGGCCATACTGGGTTTCTTCAAGTTAAACTAATCTCGGCTGCTTTATCGTGCCATCACTGTAGAATGTAACCCTGAGTTTAAAGTAATTGCAGTACTAATTACTCATTGGGATGGTTCAAAATTAGTTAATCCTGGTATCTAGGACATTGCCAGTTAGTGCTGCTCAGTCTCAGCCCAGGTGCTTGAAAATGAGGTGTAAATCAATGTTATTTGCTCTGGGCTCCTACCAGCAATCAAAAAAACCTGTGGCTGCTCCCTGAGTGATGAGGCTGAGGATAGGAAAGCCCCCGGCTGGCCTAGAGTCTGTGATCCCATAGAGGATGAGTCTGGGCACCTGTTCCTTACCTGTGGAGGTGACATTTTGAGCTGCCTGCATGAGGAGCAGCATGGCCTGGAGCTGCAGAATATCCTGGGGAGTTTGAGGGAGCTGCAATGGACATTGGCACTGTGGAAAACTGATGTAGGCTGGCATTGCCATCTCAAACCCCCAGCTCCTGGGCAGCAGCTGGTTCAGGTGCCTTGGGGGCCATACAGTAAATGCAGCTCTTAACAAAATGTCAGTCAGAGGGGAACAGGTGGCTTGGCAAATGCCCTGAGAAGAGCCTGGGTGCTTTGTTTCTAGTGGAGAGGCTGGGGGCAGCAGTGTTTCCATGAGTGCTGTGCTATCAGGTGGAGGTGATAACAAACCCAAGCAGCCGAGCTCCCTGTGCAAGAGGTGGACTGGGGTGAGCCCAGTGCCTTGGGGAGCAGTGGCTCACCCTGGCAGGGACTTGGATCCCTCTCCAGGGCAAGCACTGCTGCTGAGGCTCTTTACAAGTGAAATGAAAAGCCGGTGATTCAGCACTGGCTGCCACCAGCCTTCATGGGAGCAGCCCTGGTTCATTCTGGCTATGCTGTGGAGTCAGATCCTCTGCTGCTTGGGGCAAGTGTCTCCAAACCTGGAGGCTCTGGCAGAACCAGCCCCTGGCAGAGGCAGGACAGGGATTGAGTTAAAACCAGGCGGCTGCTTCAAAGCCAGGTTGGGAGCACCTGGCACATGCTCAGCACCTGATAATGAACAACCTGCCATTGGCTGGGGGTGGCGGGGGCCGAGGTGGTGGCACAGCTGGTTTGTCGATTGGCATCACAGCAGACATCTCCTCTATGCAGGGTTCACTGGTCAGAACTGTGAGGAAAACATCAATGACTGTCCGGGCAACAACTGCAAGAACGGGGGCACCTGTGTGGACGGCGTCAACACCTACAACTGCCAGTGCCCGCCTGAGTGGACAGGTAATGCAGGAAAGTGAGGGAGGCACAGGGCTGGGCTGGGAGAACAGATCCTGCCTTGGGGGATGCCAGGGACTGGGTGGGCAGAACTGTCCTGTTTACAGAGCCTGCGGGAGCGGGGCAGTGCCAGCTTCCTACAGGTGCCCTGTCCCCTGGCAGGTCAGTACTGCACTGAGGATGTGGATGAGTGCCAGCTGATGCCCAACGCCTGCCAGAACGGTGGCACCTGCCACAACAACCACGGCGGCTACAACTGTGTCTGTGTCAATGGCTGGACGGGCGAGGACTGCAGCGAGAACATCGATGACTGTGCCATGGCCGCCTGCTTCCACGGGGCCACCTGCCACGACCGGGTGGCCTCCTTCTACTGCGAGTGCCCCCACGGCCGCACAGGTGATGTCCTGTCCCAGCTTGTCCCCTGCCCGCAGTGCAGGGCAACAGCTCCCTGAATGTCCCCTGGCTCCCTGCTGAGGTCTTGCTCCACAATGACTTGTGTGCCCATCACCCTTGACGTGCACCTGCCTTTCACTGCCCAGGTTTGCTGTGCCACCTGGACGATGCCTGCATCAGCAACCCCTGCAACGAGGGCTCCAACTGTGACACCAACCCTGTCAATGGCAAAGCCATCTGCACGTGTCCCTCAGGGTACATGGGGCCAGCCTGCAACCAGGACGTGGATGAGTGTGCACTGGGTGAGTGCTGGTGCTGAGCTCATGTGGAGTGGCTGGGGAAGGGGCTGGTGCAGCCAGGAGCGTGTCCTGTGAGCTGTGCTTGTGTGTTGCAGGAGCCAACCCATGTGAGCATGCAGGGAAGTGCATCAACACCCAAGGGTCCTTCCAGTGCCAGTGTCTGCAGGGCTACTCAGGCCCTCGCTGTGAGATCGATGTCAATGAGTGTCTCTCCAACCCCTGCCAGAATGATGCCACCTGCCTGGACCAGATTGGGGAGTTCCAGTGCATCTGCATGCCCGGTGGGTGGGCAGCTCTGTGGACCCCTGCCACAGTGCTGGGGGTGGGCAGTGGGAGGGTCCTGGGCAGTGGGAGGGTTCTTCAGCTCAGTGCTGGGTTGGGTGAGCAGCCCCTGGGGACAGGACCCAAAAGAAAGAGCTTGATAAAGATTGCATGGTCTCCTGCAGTGATGGGGGAACGGGAGGTGAGAGTTGGGCACCATGAGCCCTGCACTGGATTCCTCTTGCCAATCTTGCTGGCTTGGATCAAGCCAAGGCATGGAAATCTGGGCTGGACAACCATGGAGCAGCTTGTGCTTCAGGTCCCACCACTGTAGAACAGCTCCTGACCTGCCTTTTAAAGATGTGGGGAGCAGATATGTGGGGTGCAACCCACCCATCCTGCATGTTGTGCCCACCCCATGCTGTGGTGCTGACGGTGCTGGGTCTCTCGGCAGGTTACGAGGGGGTTTACTGTGAGATCAACACAGATGAGTGTGCCAGCAGCCCCTGCCTGCACAACGGCAACTGTCTCGACAAGATCAATGAGTTCCACTGCGAGTGCCCCACTGGTACGTGGCATAAATCCCATTGCCATCATGGCAGAAACAAAGCCAGGATGCGTCCCAGCTCAAGCCAAGAAGGAACCAAAAATGGTCTCCTTAAATTTCAGAGCTCTGAAATGGGGAGATGGTAACGAGCACCTCTCAATGCTCTTGAAGGGAGGTCCCTCCATTGCAGTGAGGGGCTGAGCCCCACGCAGGCAATGCTGCTCCAGCTCAGGCCCATGGGAGAGGGGAAGGAGGATTAAACCCCACGGCTTTGCACTTGAAAAGGCCCCTCTTTGGGAAGGAGGGCCAGGGGCCGAGGGGGCCGCACCAGCAGCTTTGAATGCAGTGTCAAAGTCACGGGGTGGAGCGGAGAATGGGGAGACGGTTAATCTGTGAAAGGAGGTTTTGAAGTTCAGAGACTTTACTCCTCTAGAGATGTAAATAAGATGCTCTCAATGGTGGGTCGCAGCCCCGCATTCAGGGCCCCCAGCAGCCGTCCCCATAGAAACCCGGCGCCCCGGCCGGGATGCGGGGGGCCCGGCGGGAGCTGCCCGGCGGCGGGGGAGGCTGCGGGTCCAGCCACTGCACCGGGACGTGACTTCCCCCTCCATTCCAGGCTTCAACGGGCACCTGTGCCAGTTCGACATCGATGAGTGCGCCAGCACCCCCTGCAAGAATGGTGCCAAGTGCGTGGACGGCCCCAACACCTACAGCTGCGAGTGCACTGAAGGTAAGAGGATCCCACATCCTGTGGGACTCCGAGCGTCCTGCCCCACTGGGCAGGAACAAGCCACCTTCTTCCTTGTGATGTGCTGTAAAACCACACTGATGAGTTATTAAGTGCCTGCCTCTCCAAGCACCTGCTGTGTGGGGTGTCCCCAAACCTTCCATCAGTGGGGTCGGTCCCTGCTGATGTGACTCTTATGGGGCAGGACTGTCCCTATCCCAGGTGTTGGTGGAGTGAGCTGAACCCTGGTGCCCTCCAGCCCCAGAGCCAGGTGTAAGAGCCCAGCACTCGTTAGGTGTGGCCCCGCAGCAGCCGTCCCGCCGTGCTCCCACCTCAGCAGCGTGCGGCAGCAAGGGAGAAGGCAGGAAGGAAGGGATAAAGCTGCCTCTATGGGGATGCAAGGTGCAGGGCCGTGCGGGCTTGCCGACTGAAACCCAAGGAGCAGTTGCACAAAATGATGACTTGAGCCCTGGTGGCAAACAGTGGCTCTTTTGTGGAGCAGCTCCCGCCAGAAATCTTCCAGCTGAATGGCCTCTAATTAGTGTCTTGCTAATGCCAAGCCCCGATGAAAAGCTGCTATGTGGGCTTGGTGGGGTCTAGTCAAAGCTGTACTTTGTCCTCAGCTCTCCACCCCCAAACCCGGCAGGGAGGGAGCCGGCCAGGAGAATAGGATCTGCCGGGGGGTTATTATTCGGGGGTGCTCGCGGCCAGCCCCCCCCGCACTCTGGGACGAGCCGCAGGCGAGCGCGGGGCCCCACTCCTGAGCCAAGGAGGCTTTTAATGCAGGTCATTGTACACCCCGGGACAAAGCCCCTGAGCTGGGTCTGACTGGCAACTTGGGGTGCTCCCTGCCTGCACCCCACTCCTGGGCATCCCGGGGCTCATGGCAGGGCAGGTGGGCAAGTAAATCCACTCAGATGCATTGCCTCACCTGTGGCCAGGGTGGGAAGGAGTGTCCCTCATCCTCACCTCATGTCCCCCATCCTTGCTCTTGTGTCCCTCCTGCTGGCAGGTTTCACAGGTGCTCACTGCGAGATTGACATCGATGAGTGTGACCCCGACCCGTGTCACTACGGGACCTGCAAGGACAGCATCGCCTCCTTCACCTGCCTCTGCCAACCTGGCTACACAGGCCACCGCTGCGACATCAACATCAACGAGTGCCAGAGCCAGCCCTGCAAAAATGGGGGGACCTGCCAGGACAGGAACAACGCCTACAACTGCATCTGCCTCAAAGGGACCACAGGTGAGCAGGAGGGAACCCTCAGGGCTCTATGTGGGTCGGCCGTGCCGGTGCAGCATCCCGGTCCCATCCCCATCCCGGGGCAGGTTGGCCCTGGGCCGCCGACAGCAGCCACCCTGGTGCCGGGGCTGGCCCGGGGCATCCTGGGTGAGGGCGAGTTCTCCCGGTTTGGTGCCTGGCTCTGGTAGGAACCGCACCCCAGCCGGGAGCTGGGGAGCTGCTCATGGTGGAGGCGCTTTGTTGTGGAGTGGCGGCCGGTGCCAACAGGCTTCATTTTGCTACGTCATTGGGACCGGGGACCCCCTAACAACACCCCTCTCCTCCCCAGGACCCAACTGTGAGATCAACCTGGACGACTGTGCCAGCAGCCCCTGCGACTACGGCAAGTGCATCGACAAGATCAATGGCTATGAGTGCACCTGCGAGCCAGGGTACACAGGTGAGAGCAGGGCATTGCAGCCACCTCCATGCCCTGGGGACCTGCAGCTGGTGGTGCACCATGTAACCAGGAGGAGGGTGCAATAAGGAGGGGGGATGCTGCCATCCCACTTGCAGAAGGTTTTGTGTCCTCCAGCGCTCCTGCTTGTTCAGGAGGGTGACCCTGGCTCAGGCTGAAATCAAAGGGGTGTCTGGTGCCGTGAATTTGACTCCCACTGCGCCCACTCCCATGGGTATCAGGTTGCTGCCTTGTCCGACTGGTTTGTTTGATCACTGCTGGAAATGGTGGAGGGCTTTGATGGGAGCAGCCCCCACCACTCCCTGCTCACACAGCCCCTTGTCCTCAGGCCCGCCGGGAGCTGAAATAAAGCCTGGCTTTGTCAGCCATGGCAGGTAGGGTTACAGGCTGAAACTGCCTCCCTTCGGTATTCCCTTCTGGACCAAAGGAGCCCAGGGCACAGCCTCTTCCCAGTCAGGTTTAATTAAGCCAGGCAGGCGATGCAGGGTGTGAAGTCGCCCTGCCTGCAGGGCAGCCCACTCCTCTGCAGCCACACACTTGTGTCCAGAGAGCTGAGGTGAGGCAGTGTGCACCCCCAGGCCATGCCGTGCATCCCATGGAGTAACTTCCCCCCACTTTGCCTTTCCCAGGACGCATGTGCAACATCAATATCGATGAGTGTGCCAGCAACCCCTGCCACAACGGGGGCACCTGCAAGGATGGCATCAATGGCTTCACCTGCCTCTGCCCTGAAGGCTTTCATGACCCCAAGTGCCTGTCCGAAGTGAACGAGTGCAACAGCAACCCCTGCATCCATGGGAAGTGCCATGATGGATTGAATGGGTAGGTTGGAAGGCACAGGGGCTGTGGGGACCAAAGGGCTGCCCAGCAAAGTTGGGGATAGAGGAAGACAAGCATCTGTCTCCCAGGTCAGTGCTTGTCCATGCTCTGTGCCCATGTTGTGGGATATTGCCCTGCAGAATTAAGGGCACAATTAAGGGCCAGTATTTGCTGGGTGAATGGTAGCTGATGTAGTCAAAGGGGCCATATCAGACCAGATTTTTATGATCATATTTTTCCCCAAAGCTACAAGTGTGACTGTGACCCAGGCTGGAGTGGGACCAACTGTGACATTAACAATAACGAGTGTGAATCCAATCCCTGCATGAACGGTGGCACCTGCAAGGACATGACCAGTGGCTACATCTGCACCTGCAGGGAGGGCTTCAGCGGTAAGGAGGGGTTTAGATTGGATGTTTGTGAAAGGTTCTTCTTTGGAAATGGTCAGGCTCTGGAACAGGCTGCCCAGGGAAGTGGTGGAGTCACTGTCCCTGGAAGTGTCAATGTGGCACTTGGGGACATGGTTTAGTGATGAATGTGGTGGTGCTGGTTGCACTTGATAACCTTAGAGGGCTCTTCCAACCTTAAGAATTCTATAATTCCATGATGTTAAAGGTGCAGCCAGCAGTGCTGCCCTGTCCCCACCACACTGGAGCTTGGGTGGAAGCTGTGCTGGGCATCCTAATGATGCTGGATGGCTGGAGGGTTCACTGTGGGGACAGTGGAGCCCCAGGTCTTTCTGGGAGCTGTGGCAGTGCAGCCAGTCTTGGGACCTTCAGTGGAGTTTGGACACTCCTGGCTGGAGCTGAGCACAAGAGGCTTTTCCAGGGCAATGGGTGGGCTGTTGATTTTGTCACCATGTCCCCACTGTACTTTCAGCCGCCTCCCACCAGGACAAGTTCCTTCATCACAGCTGCTTTTATCAATGTTTCTTAACACAGGCCCCAACTGCCAGACCAATATCAATGAATGTGCTTCCAACCCGTGCCTGAACCAGGGCACATGCATCGATGACGTCGCTGGCTACACCTGCAACTGCCTCCTGCCCTACACAGGTGAGGAGAGCACCACAGCTCTGGGGGGTTTCTGCTTCACTTGTAACACCACCACAGCTCTGGGGGGCTTCTGCTTCACTTGTAACACCACACTGGTCCCTCTGAACATGCAGCAAGCCAGCACCAAGCACAGAGACTTCCCTCATACTCCCCTGCCATGGTGCTGCCCACAGCTGTGGCTCCACCTCCCCTGTCCACAGTGCAGCTGAAGGAAATTTGCAGGAGCTTTGGGAAGCTTCCAGAACACAGCTTCCTCCCTCCTTATCTTCCTCCTCCTCCTCCTCCTCCTCCTCCTGGAGGGCACCAGGGTGGTGTCTCAGGGGCAGCAGCACCCGGCAGCCACCCCGCTCACACCCCACGGGCCCGGGGGGTCAGCGATGCTGGTGGCCCCATTCTCCAGCCACGATGCTTGTGCTGGAAAAAGCGAGCTGAGGCTGAGGGGCCGGGGGATTCTGCTGAGCCAATTCCTGTTTGCCGACCTCGCGCTTCCGCTCGCGCACAGCGGCAGCCGGTGCACAATTGCAGGAAGCCGTGAGCCGTTTCCTGCCCTCGGCAGTGGCCATAGAAACCCCTAGGGGGACGGGGACTGGGCAGGCAGGGAGGGGAAGGCTCTGGAAAATAGCAAAGGCCAGCTCAGGAGATACTGGCTGACAGGGAAGATAAGGGTTCGGAGGGAATGTGTCCCCTGGCTGGACATAAACAGGAAAAGCAGCAGAGAGGGACAGGGGGAGGGAGCGCAAGGGGGAAAAGGCACCCCGAGCAGCACTTCACTGCCAGAGGAAGTGTGCAGTGCTTTAATGCCCAGATTGCCAGGGTTTAAAGGGTTCGTGGGGAACCTGAGGTCATGGGGGACCAGAGATGGAGGAGACAGGCTGCCCTGGGGTGGTGGGAAAGCCCAGAGCCTCCGCCAGAGCTGGCAGCAGCACAGGGCAGAGGACAAGAGTAGTGGGATCTTGGGGCACACGTTGTTTCAGAAGGTGTGTCAATAGGTGCTTGTGTCTGTGCAGGAGCCACCTGTGAAGATGTGCTGGCCCCCTGTGCTGGCAGCCCCTGCAAGAATGGTGGCGAGTGCCAGGAGTCAGAAGACTACAAGAGCTTCTCCTGTAGTTGCCCTCCTGGCTGGCAAGGTATGGGCATGGCCTGTCTGGGGTTTCAGCACATTCTGCTCTTCTCAGGGAGGGAAAGGTGGAGGGGAGGGAGTGTGGCCAGGGAGCAGCAGGTGGGGTTGCCTGCAGGGTCCTGACCTATCCTGTGGCTCAGCCAGGCAGTGATTGCCTGCACCCCTTGTCTAAGAGCTCCTGTCCTGGGGTGAGCTGTGCCCAAGACATTGTCATCCCTGGGGCTTTCACCAGCACTTCGAGCCAACATGACCCTTGTCCTGCTCTGTCCCCAGGTCAGACCTGTGAGATCGACATCAATGAGTGTGTGAAGAGCCCCTGCCGGAACGGGGCCACATGCCAGAACACCAATGGGAGCTACCGCTGTGCCTGCAGGACCGGCTTCTCCGGCCGCAACTGTGACACCGACATCGATGACTGCAAGCCCAGTAAGAGCAGGGGCTGCCCCACAGGCCATGCTCAGCCCAGCACTGAGCTATCAGCTTCGTTGCCCTTCCTGGGGTTAGGATTTACCTCCCTGTGCCTGGGTCAGCCCCAGCTGCCAGTGTGGCCTGGGCTGTGCTCTGAGCCCTGCTCAGGCTTTTGGGCCACCTCAAGCACATCTGTGAGCCATGTCAGTCTAAGGCCAGAAGGGAGCAGGAGGAAGGAGATTGGGGGATAATGTGTCCCATATGCCCTCCTTGTGCCCAGCCTCCTGATAGGGCTGGTTTACCTTCTGTCCAGTCCATGGGCTCAGTCCCCTCCCTCCACGCAGCCAGGGAATGTGTGTGGGGTCAGTGCTGTGGGGCAGTTCCCAGGCTGGGCTGCTGCACCATGTTTGAATTCATCTCATCTTCATATGCACATCCCTTCTCTCCAGACCCATGCCACAATGGTGGCTCCTGCTCTGATGGCATTGGCACATTCTTCTGCGAGTGCTTGGCTGGTTTCCGTGGGCCCAAGTGTGAGGAGGACATCAATGAGTGTGCCAGCAACCCCTGCAAGAACGGGGCCAACTGCACTGACTGCGTCAACAGCTACACCTGCACCTGCCCCTCCGGCTTCAGTGGCATCCACTGCGAGAACAACACACCTGACTGCACAGAGAGGTACAGCCCTGCCATGGCTGGGACAAGGGCCTGAGGCCCCTGAGCTGCCCCTTAGCCCTGGGTTGATCAGTGAGTTGGTTTGGTGTGGAGAACAACCAGTGATGACTCACTGGGATGTGATGTCTGTTTCCAGCTCCTGCTTCAATGGTGGGACCTGCGTGGATGGCATCAACACCTTCACCTGTGTCTGTCTGCCCGGCTTCACGGGCAGCTACTGCGAGCACAACATCAATGAGTGTGACTCCAAGCCATGCCTGAATGGGGGCACGTGTCAGGACAGCTATGGGACATACAAGTGCACTTGTCCCCAGGGATACACTGGACTCAACTGCCAGGTAGAGGAACTTTGGGCAGTGCCCATCCATGCATGCTGCCATGATTTGGGGGTCACTGCAGTCACCACTCCTGCAGAAGTGCTGCTGGGTCCTGACCCCCATCTCTTGCTTTGCTTCCCCAGAACCTGGTGCGCTGGTGCGACTCCTCTCCCTGCAAAAATGGAGGCAAGTGCTGGCAGACCAACAACCTGTACCGCTGTGAGTGCAACAGTGGGTGGACAGGGCTCTACTGCGACGTCCCCAGTGTCTCCTGTGAGGTGGCTGCTAAGCAGCAAGGTAAGTATCTGCCATGTGTATGGACTCACTGGGCCCAGAGTCCCCAGGTGTTCCCTATGCTGGTCACTGCACAGGGACATGGTCAGGTCTCTTGGTGGGGATCTTTGCCACCACCATGGTGATCTCAAGGGTTGCTGCAATGTGCAGCCATGAGGCTGCAGCCTTGACTATGATCCTGGTGGGATGCATGGTGGCCAGGACGTGGCCCTGTGGTACATGGGTGTCACCAAGGTCTCTGCATCTCACTCTGCTCTCCCTGACAGGCATCGATGTAGCACATCTCTGCAGGAATTCGGGGCTCTGTGTAGACACTGGCAACACTCACTTCTGCCGCTGCCAAGCTGGCTACACTGGCAGCTACTGCGAGGAGCAGGTGGACGAGTGCTCCCCTAACCCCTGCCAAAATGGAGCCACCTGCACAGACTACCTGGGAGGCTACTCCTGCGAGGTGAGTCCTGTGGGGGAAGGAGATGCCCAGGCAAAAAGCCCCAGTTACTGCCTTTCTGCTGCCCAAGGAGCAGAAAGGAGCAGCCTGGCTTCAGGCTGGCACTGTGCCCCTTTACCAAATTGGAGGCTGGGATGCTGGCTGTGCTTCTGCAGCCACGTGGGAATCAAGGGAACCTGTCTGATAGTTACCCTCTTCCCTTCTTTCAGTGTGTGGCTGGTTATCATGGAGTTAACTGCTCAGAAGAGATCAATGAGTGCTTGTCCCACCCATGCCAGAATGGAGGAACCTGCATCGATCTCATCAATACCTACAAATGCTCCTGCCCCAGAGGAACCCAAGGTAAATTAATTCCCCAGGCTGGGGCATTAGTGGGCTGAGTGCAGATATCCTTGGATTCTGCTCATTAGCTGCTCGGGTTAGCAGCGGCAAGCGCAGCGGTCGAGGTTGGTGTTTGCTCGCGGGCTTAGCCATCAAGGCCACGCAGCCTCGGCCTTGGCCGCGCCGTGCCGCGTCCCTCCTGCCCGAGCTGGGGCTCAGGCTGCCACTGCCGTGGTCAGGCTCAGCCCCTCTGCAGGGAAGGCTCACACACGGGACCACCGGGCAGCCCGATACTGTTTGATGAGCTGTGTGGGTTGTTCCCCCCTCTCTCTAGGGGTGCACTGTGAGATCAATGTGGATGACTGCAGCCCTTTCTTTGATCCTGTCACCCTGGGGCCCAAGTGCTTTAACAATGGCAAGTGCAAGGATCGGGTAGGGGGCTACAGCTGCATCTGCCCCCCTGGCTTTGTAGGGGAGCGCTGCGAGGGAGATGTCAATGAGTGCCTGTCCAACCCCTGCGACGCCCGCGGCACCCAGAACTGCGTGCAGCGGGTCAATGACTACAAATGCGAGTGCCGACCTGGCTATGCAGGTGAGCACCATGAGCACCACTCCTCCCAGCACCCAGCCCTGCAGTCCCCAGCCCCTCACAGGCATCCCCACGCCTTGCTCTGCTCCTCACACACTCCTCTCCCTCACAGGCCGTCGCTGTGACACTGTGGTGGACGGGTGTAAAGGCAAACCCTGCAGGAATGGTGGGACTTGTGCTGTTGCCAGCAACACTGGCCGTGGCTTCATCTGCAAATGTCCTCCGGTAGGTACCTGCTCCTCTGCAGCTCTGAGCATGGAATCCTGTATAGGCCCTGCAAGCCAGCCATGTGCATGAGGTGTGGTCACTGGGCCAGTTTAGTCCCTGAGGCTCCACCAGCTGGGATAGCCAGGGATAAGTGTGGAGGGGAGGATGCTTTTCTGCGGGTGCTCACTGGCAGAAGGTGTATCTGTATTTGCACACCTTGTGTGCTTGCAAGGACACTGGGATAGGGTAGGGAGAAGGTGGGCTCAGGTCTGTAGGTACCACAGACAGTTCTATAGGACAGCTCTTGACTGGTTGATATTATTTGCACCATGTAGAAGTGGAGCAAGCAGCTATGGAGAAGAGCCTCCTTTATTTTGAGATGCTCTAACAGGGTTTACATTCCAAATTATTCTTGCTCATCACTAGTTTTAGAGGATGCACCAGAGCCATGCCCTGGTTCCCTTGGTTTGTGCCAAGTTTCCCAGAACAAACATGCGTGAGGCTGCTCCTAGGACTGCATCACTGATTCTGACTCCCTCTTTGCTGTCACTTCCTCAGGGATTCGTGGGTGCCACCTGCGAGAACGACTCCCGCACCTGTGGGAACCTGCACTGCCTGAATGGTGGCACCTGCATCTCCATCCACAAGAGCTCCAAGTGCATGTGCACACCAGCCTTCACAGGCCCTGAGTGCCAGTACCCGGCCAGCAGCCCCTGCACGTCCAACCCCTGCTACAACGGGGGCACCTGCGAGTTCTTCAGCGATGCTTCCCCCTACTATCGCTGCAACTGCCCCGCCAACTTCAATGGCCTCAACTGCCACATCCTTGACTTCGATTTCCAGGGAGGGATCGGGCAGGATATCATCCCACCCAAAATTGAGGAGAAGTGTGAGATCGCAGTGTGCACGGGGTACGCTGGCAACAAGATCTGCGATGGGAAATGCAACAACCATGCCTGTGGCTGGGACGGGGGCGACTGCTCCCTCAACTTCAACGATCCCTGGAAGAACTGCTCCCAGTCTCTGCAGTGCTGGAAGTATTTCAATGATGGCAAGTGTGATTCCCAGTGCAATAACGCTGGCTGCCTCTACGATGGATTTGACTGCCAGAAATATGAGGGGCAGTGCAAGTAAGTGACTTGCTCACTGACACTTTTGTTTTATAGACCCCTGTGCTGATCATCTGGGGGTATTTTCTGGTTGCATCTGCTCAAGCTCCTAGATGCAGACCTGTCTTCATTCTCTACATTCTGTTCTGCTGCCTCTGAGCAAACAACCACACTTCCCTGTGGTCCCACTGAATTTATATCCACTTGGAAGCTCTCTGGGTTTGGCTCATTCCATATGGCTTCCCTGTCCTTGCCTGTATCACTCCATAGAAGTGAATTCTCCAATTCACAGCAATAACACAGTGAATTTCAGGGCAGGGAGACCCCAGATGGAAGAGCAGCCAGGAAACATGATGATGTTAACATCCAAGCATTTCCCAAACATTGTCTTTGGCAACAGCATGAACTTAATCCCAGATTCCTGGACCAACTCTGGTCTGAGTAACTGTTGTGTGTCCCCATGTCTTCTCTGAGTCACAGTAATTTCTCCTTTTTTCTGGCATCTAAATTGCAATTTGTAATTTAACAGCTGCCATCTTTCACCTGAATGCTTTGCACGAAACAACTACTTTCTATGTAAACTGGTTTAGTGTCTGTCAGGGTGAAGAATATTTATACAAAAGAGGGGTCCCTGTGGACCACCACTGCTTTTCTCAGCAGATGGGTGATGTGTGCAGTGCTTGGTCTAATTCATTCTCCCACCTTTCTTCTTCCTCCCAGCCCTCTGTATGACCAGTATTGCAAAGATCACTTCTCAGATGGCCACTGTGACCAGGGCTGCAACAACTTTGAGTGTGAATGGGATGGTCTGGACTGTGCAAACAACATGCCAGAGAAGCTGGCAGATGGCACGCTGGTGGTGGTGGTCCTCATCACCCCAGAGAACCTGAAGAACAACTCTTTCAACTTCCTGCGGGAGCTGAGCCGAGTGCTGCACACCAACGTGGTCTTCAAGAAGAACCCCAAGGGAGAGTATATGATCTTTCCATACTATGGCAATGAGGAGGAGCTGAAAAAACATTACATCAAGAGGTCCACAGAGGACTGGTCAGATATGTCCAGTGCTGTCATCAACAAAGTGAAGAGTAGCCTCTACTCTAGGGCTGGCAGGAGGCAGAAGAGGGAGCTCGATCAGATGGACATCAGAGGGTAAGGGGGACTGGTGGGTTCCCTTTGCACTGAGCAGTGCTTGTTTTCTGTGTTGATAATAGTAACACACTATAAAGGGAAGGATGTAAGCCAGATAATTGTATTTAGAAGTCGCTTTCTGTGTGAACAGAAACCGGATTTTGCTCTCATGTGGGAAAATCGAGGGATCGTTCAGGAGTCCCTGATACAATGCTGCGCCGACTCTCACGATTGAAGGAGTCCTGTGTATTGTTGGGAGCCGGGGCTGGGCTGGGTGGGACCTGGAAGCAGAGGTTGGCCTGACCGACTGTCTGACTTCAGGAAGTCATTAAGTTAAGCCTCAGTTTCTCCCTGGGAAATGCTTTCTAGAGCTTTGTTGTAAAACTCAATTACTGCAAACTGTGTTTGGAGATCTTTGGTGTAAACATATAGATCTAACCTGCTCCCTCTCTGTGGGCTTAATCAAAAACCACTGAAAGCGAAGGAGTTAGAGCAGTGAAACTGATGTGAGAAGATCTGAAGGCTCACGAACAGCATTACTTAAGATACTGTAGTGGCTGGGTAATTTTAAAACATTGTGAAGTGGAGAATCCCTTACATTGCTGTAAAGAGTTGGATTTCACAGTATTCGTTGAGGCAAATCCAGTAGACCATGAGTGTGAGCTGCAGGGTTTGGGCCACAGGGAAGAAAGGAGATGGGTTCCCACCTTCTAATTCCCACTGATGTGGGGTTAAAGAGGGAAGACAGATGGGGCTCTTGTGTCTTCACAGTGTGGTCATCACTCCCTGTTCCTTATTGACTCTTCTCTTACACAGATCTATCGTCTACTTGGAAATTGATAACCGCCAGTGCATCCAGTCCTCTTCCCAGTGCTTCCAGAGTGCAACTGATGTGGCAGCATTCCTGGGTGCCTTGGCCTCCCTTGGCAACCTGAACATACCCTACAAAATAGAAGCTGTTAAAAGTAAGTACAGCTTGTCTGCTGGGGAGGAGAAACAACCCAAACTTGCCAGCCTACCCCAGATTTAGTTATCTGTCAATTGGCTGCATTTGAACAGAGTCTGATTTTAAGAACCTCACATCTTTTTTTCTGTAAGCCTTTTGAAAAAACAAAATACAAACCCAGTTTATTATTATTTCTTACTCCAGGTTTTATTCCAAAATCATTATCATTCTAAAAGTTATTAAAAAAAAATAAAGAAAAGAAAAAGAAAACCCAAGCAGCTCCAATCAATCAGTGACATGCAAGGAGTTGAAGTTTGTATCTTGAAAATCCCCCCTAAATCCTTTTGTCTTAACAGCTCAATGCAAGCGCAATGATTTGAAGTTTGCTAATCCTTTTCCTTAAAGGAGAAAAAAGTGAAGCTGTCTCCTGGTGCAGGCTGGCTTGTGCAGCCGAGAATTTGCCGATAGTTTGCAATTCTGATTAATAGCGTATAAAATGACCTTATTTTGGGGAGGGGGGGGGCTGATTTAGATCAGACTTAGGTACCTCTATTAACTAATTTTCCTTCATTTCCACTCTGTCCCTGGTTTGCTATGCAGCTTAATGTCTCAGCATCTCTTTGTGCCCCACTGTTTTGCAGGTGAAACAGCTGAGCCTGCGACGAACTCCCAGCTGTATCCTATGTACGTGGTGGTGGCTGCGCTGGTCTTGCTTGCCTTCATTGGACTGGGAGTACTGGTGTCTCGTAAGCGGCGCAGGGAGCATGGGCAGCTTTGGTTCCCAGAAGGCTTCAAAGTGACAGAGTCGAGCAAGAAGAAGCGACGGGAACCACTTGGGGAGGATTCTGTTGGACTGAAGTGAGTAATTTGCTTGCTGACACGTTAAACACAGCGCAGCGGGGCTGCTCAGGGCTCTTCTGAAAGAGCCCATTGGAATTTTGTTCTCTAGTTCATCATGTTGGTGTAGCAGGGAGGAGAAAAATCAGGGTTCTTAAAGTTCTGCATGGGGAAAGTAGCATTCCATCTGGAGGAGGGTTTTAAATGCTTGGTGATCTGTTTGCACTTGGGGAAAAATGAAAGGCAATCTGAGGGGAACCTCCTGGAAATTGCCTGGTTGATTCTTCTTTCAGTTTGTGCACATACATGATCCATCACAGATAGTTCCTGCAGAGAAGGTAACTTTTTGTATGGTTTTATTTTTAAAGACCTCTCAAAAATGCTTCGGATGGCACACTGATGGATGACAACCAAAATGAGTGGGGTGATGAGGAGACACTGGACACCAAGAAGTTCAGGGTAAGCCCTTTGCCATGCTCCCATTCTGTGCTGCAGGCAGTCACTGGATGGGTTTGTCACGGAAGGAGCAGAGCTCTGCGGGAAGCAGGGGAGCAGAGGGACCCTCAGGAGCCCATCTGTGCTGTGCATTGCTGCTCTCAGCTCTTTTGCCCATGACAAACACACCTTGGAGACTCACAGCTGGAGCTCAGCCTGGCTGGGCTTTGCTGGATGCTGATGCCCTGCTGTCATTCCTCAGTTCGAGGAGCAGGCGATGCTGCCGGACACGGATGACCAGACGGATCACAGGCAGTGGACCCAGCAGCACCTGGATGCTGCTGACCTGCGCATCTCCTCCATGGCCCCTACTCCTCCACAGGGGGAAATCGATGCCGACTGCATGGATGTCAACGTCAGAGGGCCGGGTAAGGTGGACCCCTTTCGCTCCTGCCTGCACTGGTTGTCAGCTCATCTCAGACCTTCCCTCACCCCTTGCAGAGGAGCAGCCCTAGACAGCCCTACCTGTCTCTTGCCAGTGTGCAGTCACTGCTACATGCTCTGCACCACACAGTTGCTGTTGTGCATGATTTAGAGATAGACCTTGTCACATTTTGCTTTACATGAGAGCTCATTTGTTTAATCACTGAGGTAGAAATCAGAGAATACAGAGGGAGCACCTATTAAATCACCCAGGTTATATCTCTGCCACTTGTAGATTCCTCCTCTCCCACCAAGCATTTCAGAGCCTTCTTTTAGGTGTTTAGCTATATCAATAATTAATAGGCTTTTAAATTCTTGCAAACATTTGGTCTTCCCCACATCTGTGAAATTGTCCTCTGAAATAATGAAGATATTTACCATACTCAATTGGCTTTGAGCAGCCTTTCTTATGAACTGCACTTCGCGTGGTGTAGTGTGCAAGCTAGAGATGAAATAGGAAAAGCACTGAGTGATGAGATACCACTAAGGAATTTCAGATCCATATCAGAGGAAGGATATTCGTGTTTGATGTTTAGAACCAGTCAGGAACACAGTCTCGCTGCACCCACGAGAATAAGCATCTATCACAGACCAAGCATCTCGCTGAGCCGCCTGCATTACAGAAGGGTAAAAAGCCTTTTTTCACGGGGTTCCCCTGTGCTTTCAGACGGCTTCACCCCCCTCATGATCGCCTCGTGCAGCGGAGGAGGGCTGGAGACTGGCAACAGTGAAGAGGAGGACGATGCTCCCGCTGTCATCTCGGATTTCATTTACCAAGGCGCCAGCCTGCACAACCAGACTGACCGCACGGGTGAGACGGCACTGCACTTGGCTGCCAGGTACTCCCGTTCCGACGCTGCCAAGCGCCTGCTGGAAGCCAGTGCTGATGCCAACATCCAGGATAACATGGGCCGGACACCCCTCCACGCCGCCGTCTCTGCCGATGCCCAAGGAGTCTTCCAGGTAATGGATCCTTTGGCCACCGGTCTCAGGGTTTTCAGGAGCAGGGACTGGTGCTGCATGTTAAGTCAGTCACAGAGCTGAGCTTACCACAGGATCTCCAGCTCACCTGGGCAGGGGGTGGGGTGAAAGTCCTAAAAACTGAAGTCTCTGTTGTCTTGGGGCACAGCAAAGCAGCAACCCCACAGCAGCATCCCTGCACTAAGAGTGGGGACTGGAGGTCCCAACCTCTGGAAAAGGGAGTGCAGATCCTGAGACCAGGATACCTGGAGTGCCTGCTGTCTGTCCCTCCTAACATTTGTGTTTCTTTGCCTTTGTCCCTTGTTGTGGCAGATCCTGATTAGGAACAGAGCAACAGACCTTGATGCCCGAATGCATGATGGGACCACTCCACTGATTCTGGCTGCTCGCTTGGCTGTGGAGGGAATGCTGGATGACCTCATCAACTGCCACGCAGATGTCAATGCCGTGGATGACCTAGGTACTGAGGCAACTGAAACAGGGCTTCCTCAGATGTGGCAGGAAAGGGCTGCTTGCTGTTGTTGTTACTCTTACCACTCACTAATTTGTGTTGTATTTCATGGTCTTCCTCTCCAGGCAAGTCAGCCCTGCACTGGGCAGCTGCTGTGAACAACGTTGAAGCCGCAGTGGTCCTTCTGAAGAATGGTGCCAATAAGGACATGCAGAACAATAAGGTAATGTCTTCTAGGCTGACATATGCAAGGAAAGAACCATCTGGGAAGTCTGTTAAAGAGTAATTTTTGCCAGACAAATGTCTGGCACTGAGACTCTGATTTGATTGTTCTGCTGTGAATGAAGTTGTTGGATTTAGCTCAAAGAAGCACTGTGGGATTTGGTTGTATGGGTGATGTTAAAGGGCTGTGCAGTGCTTGGTGGGCAGCCTGGTACACTGCTTTTGTGGCTATCTCCAGCATGTTCAGGGTCTTTCATATGGCTCCTGGTTTGGTATCAGTATAAGGACAGGCTTAGGAGGGCAGGAAAAAGCAGCAGCAAAATCTCACCAGAGAAATAATTACTGTTTCTGCCACCCAATAACACAGTGTTGGGTGTGGAGGTCAGGGCAGTGTTAGCCAAGAGAATCTGTGAACTCAACCCTAACCATCTTTTTGCTGGGTTTCCAGGAGGAGACCCCACTGTTCCTCGCAGCCAGAGAAGGGAGCTACGAAACCGCCAAGGTCCTGCTGGACCATTTTGCCAACCGCGACATCACGGACCACATGGACCGTCTCCCTCGGGACATCGCCCAGGAGCGCATGCACCACGACATCGTGAGGCTGCTGGACGAGTACAACCTGGTGCGGAGCCCTCCGCTGCACAACGGCCCCCTGGGAGCACCCACCCTGTCGCCCCCGCTCTGCTCCCCCAACAGCTACATCGGCAACCTCAAACCCGCCGTCCAGGGCAAGAAGGCCAGGAAGCCGAGTACCAAGGGCCTGAGCTGCAATGGCAAGGATGCCAAAGATCTCAAAGCTCGGAGGAAAAAGTCCCAAGATGGAAAAGGATGTCTGCTTGACAACTCCAGTGTGTTGTCCCCAGTGGACTCCCTGGAGTCGCCCCATGGGTACCTCTCAGATGTGGCCTCCCCTCCACTGATGACCTCTCCCTTTCAGCAATCCCCTTCCATGCCTCTGAATCATCTGCCAGGCATGCCAGATGCCCACATGAGCATCAATCACCTCAGCATGGCAGGGAAGCAGGACATGGCCATGGGAAGCTCCAGCAGGATGGCCTTCGATTCGGTGCCGCCACGTCTCTCCCACCTGCCGGTCTCCAGCCCCAGCACGGTGATGAGCAACGCCCCAATGAGCTTCTCTGTCGGCGGAGCAGCCGGGCTGAACGGGCAGTGTGACTGGCTCACCAGGCTGCAGAATGGGATGGTCCAGAGCCAGTACAACCCCCTGAGAGGCAACATCCAACCCGGGGCACACCAGCAGCCCCAGAACCTCCAGCACGGCATGATGACCTCCCTGCACAACGGCCTGCCCACCACCAGCTTGTCGCAGATGATGAGCTACCAGGCCATGCCCAACACCCGGCTGGCTTCCCAGCCCCACCTGATGCAGAGCCAGCAGCTCCAGCAGATGCAGCAGCAGCAGCTCCAGCAGCAGAACCTGCAGCCGCAGCAGCAGCCGCAGCAGCCCCAGCAGCCACCGCCACCGCAGCAGCAGCCTCAGCAGCACCACAACCCCAGCTCCAACGGGAGCGGCCACATGGGCCAGAATTTCCTTGGTACGGAGCTGAACCAGCCTGACATGCAGCCAGTGAGCAGCAGCACCATGGCAGTCCACACCATCCTGCCCCAAGATTCCCAGATGCTGCCCACATCCCTGCCGTCCTCCCTCGCCCAGCCCATGACCACCACGCAGTTCCTCACTCCACCTTCCCAGCACAGTTATTCCTCCCCCTTGGACAACACCCCCAGCCACCAGCTCCAGGTGCCCGACCACCCTTTCCTAACGCCATCTCCGGAGTCACCGGACCAGTGGTCCAGCTCGTCTCCTCATTCCAACGTGTCCGACTGGTCCGAGGGCATCTCCAGCCCTCCCACGAGTATGCAGTCACAGATGGGACACATCCCCGAAGCCTTCAAGTAAAGGACAGTGTTTCAGAGACGCTGGTGCTCAGTGAGAGTCAGAAGCTCGAGGGAGATCTTTTTTAAAAGGACATTGGATGCTTTTATTAAAGGATCCTTTTTAAATATGTTTTTATAAAAAAAAAAGGGAAAAAAAAAAAGAAAAAGACAATTCCTTTTTTTTTTTAGTATTTATTTATGTACTTTTTATTTTACATGAAAACACTGCCTTTTTTATTTATATGTTCTATTGTTAAGAACTCAATGTGGGACACCAGTTGTGTTTCAAGAAATCGACAAATTAGGTTTTTATAGGATGTTCTCTTTTGTTTGGAGGGATTCATTGTGTTTGATTTGAGAGGAAATGTTTATGTAAAGCTATAAGCAGCAATTTGTGATTCTGAAATGCCATTAATTTATTTTTTTCTCTTTCAACTCAGAAAGAGAGGTGAGAAAGAAAAGGGGAAGAAAACATTGACTAAAAATACCTCCCTGGGGGGGAAAAAATTAAGTATCAACAAATGTTTTAAATGTACTCTAAAATGTTTCCTTTGCTGTTATATGAGAGGACATTTTATGGTACCAGTCATGATTCTTTGTTTAAATTTCAGTATTATATAGTTGTACATTTGCCTTGATAATAGAAATTTTTGTTCTCTCTTGTTTTTATATATATAAAAATATATATATTTAAATGATTTTTATGATCTAAAAAAAAAGAGAAAATCAGGATTATAGACCTGTAAGAAGAGGTTCTAAGCTAAAAAAAACCAACTACAAAACATGAATACTGTCCCCCATCAAAAAGAAGTGTATTTGCCAAAATTCCAAGAGAGCAAGCCCATAACTGTGGAGTATATACACAAAGGAGACTTAATTTTACTTTGAATACTTCTTCTGTTTTTTTTCTGTTTGTTTTTGTGTTTGCCTTTGAGTAACTGTTTAAGAAATAAATGCCAATATAAACTTTGTAAACCACATCCTTATTTTAAGGATGGCCTGCCTATTTTAAAGAAGGTGTGTCTGTTAATGCAGACACCCTGAGTGAGATTACAAAGCATTATAACACTGCCACCACCACGTGCTCGCCCGGATCCAGCTCCTCTGGCAGTGCCACTGCTGCTGGTTTTACTGGGATGCTGGACTGGCTGAACTGGAGGGCGAAGGACAGCACAGCTGAGCCTGTGCTGTGGAACGGTAACATTTTGTTCTGTATCGTTAGCCCGGAGTGATGCATCTTTTTTTATATTGGTGTACACTCTTTCTGTGTATCATGTAAAATATAGTATAAGCCTGTGGCAGATTTAATGTTTGTAAATATCTTCTTTTTTTTTTTTTTTTAAGAAAAGGTGGATTTTGTTTCAAAAATCTAAATGAGCAAGTCTTAAATATATCATAAATATATCACCTTATAGAGGTGTTGGGATATCACTCACTCGGGTGCAAAGGCAAGCAGACACCCTAAGACTAGATATGTGTATGGGACAGGCAGATAGAGAGCAGCTAATCAAGAAAACCTAAGAAAAGGGTTCCTTTTCCTCATTCCTTTTTATTAGAACACCAAATAAAATGGATATTTCTCAAGGCCCAGCGCCTTGCTGAGCACTCATCTTAGTTAACATTTCAGACCATTGTTATTGTGACACGCCTAATATGAGTGATAAAAACATCACGTGGTGTTGGATCTTCCTATGTTTTATAAACTAGAGTGTAGTTTAAGAAAAGCTATCTTCTGTAATAAAGTTATCTACATGCAAAGTTGTAGTTTGCAAAAATGATGTATTTTTTTTGGTTAACTGATTTGCAATAAATGATGCTTCTGGGCATCTAGATTTTACTAAAACTGGAACTTAGTGGTTTTGTTACGGATTGGTTGAAAGCTGGGCTTGATACCTGTGTGTTTTCAATGCTGCAGGGCTGCCTTTTGGCACAAAGTACTGGAGCTTCCCTTACATCTTGTTCTCTGAATAAAAGCTCAGAGCAGGGCTTTGGACTGTGAAAATTTCTCCTTAAGTTGTGCAAAACTCTCATCAACTTGAGACACCTGTTTTAAGCAAGGCAGGAGGGGCTCTGCCCAGGTAGCCCTTCACCTGTGCCATGGTTGCTCTGATGTCCTCAGGTCTCTGCCATCAGGTCAGGATATAAAAGGGAGACATGGAAAAGCTGTTTTAAAGAACGTGCCTCACTCATGTTCAAAGTACTATAAAACTTTGCTTTCTGATCAGTTTTTTAGGAGAATTTTCTGGATGATGAGATGGCAAAGGGTAAAAGGTAAAAAATAGCCACGTGCTTTTAGTTCCATAAAGACTATGGGAAGAGTGTGGTGTTAGGAGTTACCTTTAGTTCTTCCTACTTCACAGGCAGTGATGCTGAGCCTGTGCCTGGGCTCTTGGATGTGGTGGCTGGACAGATTGGAACTGGGAAGCCCTGGGATGAGGAACAGTTTTTGTGTCACTCCAGGCACAAACACCACCCAGAAACGTTTGCTGTCCTTGCTGCATTTTTAAGGTAATTTAATTTAATTCTTTCTGTCCCCCACAGGGAGTCTCTAGTCCAAATGCAGCTGCAAAGTCCCCAAATAACTGGATATAAATAGCAGAGCCATTGACCTCCTCCCAAATCACATAAGCCTGGAATGCTGGTATTTTCCACTCCGTGGCAGGGGAGGGAGTGGGCATGTGTGTACATGTACCTGATATCCAGCCCCAGACAGATCTGGAGCCACCAGACATTTGCTGCACAACCCATCAGCAGCTGGGGCTGTAGTGTTTTATGTGCCACCCAGCAATGAAACACAGCATGTTCAGAGGTCAGGGAGGTGAAGTTCCAGGGTACACTCCCAGAAAACTCCATGGAAAGGGATATTTTAACTGAGGATAAACCCCTTTGCCCCGTGAAAAATGTGGTTAACCAGTGAGGATGTCATTCCCCCAAGGGACATTCTGGAGATGGGCTTCCCAAGATATGCTCTTCCCCACAGTTATGTCTTGCTGCAACCCATCTGGAACATGCTAAATGAAGTGTGTCTGCCTCCACTGTGGCTCACAGATGTGCTGTTCATGAATCCAGCCATGCTCCCACGCAGCCCATCCTTCCAGGCTTCTCCCACCCATCTGTGCCCATGGCTGGCTGCAAGTGAGGCTGGCAGAGGCTTGTGCCAACATAAGGAGGAATTACTAAGACCCTCTCCTATCTGGTCTGGTTCTACAGCCCAGTCACTCCTGAGCAAGGCAGAAATTTGGACTGGAATAGATTAAAAAAGGGTTTATGAGGACAAGCAAAACAACGTGACATTGTAAGAGGCAACTAAAGACATGTGGCTCATTTAAGAAGAGGGGCTGCAAAGAATGTAATTTTCCATGAGGAATGATCAGAGGGACAGAACAAAGAAAGGGGGTTAAATACCAGGGAAAGAGGCAAATGAATAGACAATAATAAATTGGCCACAAGGTACTTCAAACTAGAAGTCAGAAAAGGTTTTCTAAGTAGTGAAGTAGCAAGGATGCAAAATTAGTTTTTAAGCATTTACCTCCCAATGACTCATATTTAAGAAGGTGTCTGGTAACACACAAACTTCTGCCAGTCTCTTGTTCCTGCTTTCCTGAGTGGGTACATGAGATGATCGTGGGGTCACAGATCCCCAGCTGGAACTGAGGCAAAGTTAAATGCGAAACAAAAGAAATGGCCTCGTTTCAAACTCTCCCTCCACACTCAGGGCTTTCCCACCTGCTCTGTATTCAGAAGGATTTGCCTTCCCCCAATCCCCTCCAACCAACACACATTGTCCCACCACAAGCTCATCTTCATTTCATGTCAGTAAAGATGTTGGGAGCTGAATTTCAAGCTCTCTGGTCACCAGAAGATGATGAAAAGTGAATGGATCAGGGCAAGTGTGTTTGTTTTAGCCTTCCAGGTGGAAAAGGCTGAGAAGCACTGAAATTATACCCCTCACCAAGGGAAGGGTTCAGAAGTGTTTGCATAAAACAAGATTAGCACCAGCTATTGCCATGGCAGGTATGTTGGTGCTGTGAGGAATTGGTGCACCTGAACTATTTGTTTACATGCTGGAGGGCCTTTTTTTTTCATTCTTTGTTTTCATTATTCCTGCTCAATTAGATGGGACATTTAGAAGTTGCTACTCTGTATTGCTTCTACCTCCAGGCTGTTGGTGTTTGCTCAGAAAGTTGCTCACAGCTGCTCCAACCCTGATAGACGATTTGTTGCTACAGCCCAAACCATCCCCGGAAGAATGTACAGATGGAGCCAAATTCACTTGGGATTGTTTCCCTCAAATTACACATGGGTTAGTGTGGCTGGGGTAGTGTGAATAATCACAGCAACTAAATGGGTAAATAAATAAAACTCAGCCTGTCCACTTGGCCCACGATACAGAATATTGGTAAGGGATACAGATACTCCCCTTTAACCACCTTCCCTGTTTCTAAACTCAGAGAATGATCCTTTTCATAGCAAGTTTCTGGGGCAGAGCTGTGGTTGTGGTTGTGTGCAACCTGACAGCTGAATAAATCATCAGAATTTAACAGGAAAAGGTCAGTATCATCTGTGTTATACCCCAAGTGAGCTCAGGAAGCAGGAGAGAAGGACATGTGCTGTCCTCTTCCCACCTGCAAGGTTTTTTATTTATAATGGGTCACTCAAGTCCAGAACTGTATTGCTGACTACAGCAAATCACTTAAAAAACTTCAGGGTAAAAAAGGATCAAACATCTTAATGTGACAATTCTTTATAATCCCACACCAGGAGAACAGCAAAGGTAAGATCCCATCATTAATGTTTGCATTGTGTATCTATGTATACGAAGAGGGTTAGATATATTATGTAAATCTCTAACTCCAGACACAGATGGGAGCTACTGATGGTATAAGAGCACATCTGGATTTTTAAAAAGCCAATCTGGCTAATTAAAATCACGTTTCCTCAGATTACACCTGTTGGGGAAAGTATCAAGGGAGACCCAGGACTTTATCTGCAGCTCATGCCTGTGTAGGGAAATTGTATTTGACAAGCTGGTTTATAAGAATGTTCCTACAAAAGAGGGAGATGAAAGGCCCTTAAAAATCACAGCACTGCCTCTGATTCCCACACCAGCATCAAAGTGCTGCTTCCCCTGCCTGGACCCGGCTTTGAGGATATTCCCCTGCTTTAATGATCAAGCTGCAGAAACAGCTCTTGCACTGATAATGACCCTTGATTAAGATGTTTGTTTAGGTCGTTGTATTTTCCTCTCCAAAGCTGTTTTTTGGGTGCAGAGCAACAGTGTCTGCACTGCTGGGGAATGAGACACATCCTTCTGGTGCTGGAATGGGGATCCCCACTTAGAACTTTGTTTGTGCAAAATAGACCTGCAACAGAGAGCCAGGAGAGAGGGGAGGGAAATCTTTAGACTTGCACATAACTGTGTGACATCATGTTATGATCTTGTAATAGATGTAGATATATCTATATAAGATAGATAGATAGATAGATAGATAGATAGATAGATAGATAGATAGATAGATAGATAGATAGATAGATAGATAGATGCAAAAGGACATGAAGCTGGGGAAGGGTCTGGAGCAGCAGGAGCAGCTGGAGAGGTTCATCCTGGAGAAAAGGATGCTCGGGGGGACCTTCTCACTCCCTGCAACTCCCTGGAGGGAAGTTGGAGCCGGGGAGGGTCGGGCTCTGCTCCAGGGAACAGGAACAGAGGGAACTTAATCTGCTCCCGGGGAGGTTCAGGTTGGACATTATGGAACATTTCTTTACGGAAGGGAGTCAAGCATTGGAAGGGGCTGTGCGGGCAGTGGTGGAATCACCATCCCTGGAAGTGCCCAAAAGGCGTGTGTGGATGTGGCACTTGGGGACGTGGTTTAGTGGCGAGCACAGCTGGACTTGGTGCTCTTAGAGGGCTTTTCCAGCCTTCAGGATTCTGGGATGCCTTTTGGACCCTTGCACCCCAAGCCTTCCCCAATTAACATCCCTTCACTAATTGAGCCCCTACCGACGGGAGGTTCTGCTCGCTCTGCATCTCCCTCCTCCTCTACACACACTGTAAGTTCCCAGTTCCAGCAGCCCCTGGAGCTTTGTCCCGCCCTGGCGGCCGCTCGCGACACTGCACGGGCTCGTGGATCGCGACACTGCACAGGGGGGATCGCGACACGCACAGGCTGGGGATCGCGACACTGCACGGGCTCGGGGAGCCGAGGGGACCGCGACACTTCTCGGGGATCCCACGGGACATCCCCACAGAACCCCGGCCGGGGGGTGACCCGTGGCAGAACCGCGGAGGCACCGAGCTGGGATTGGAACTCTTGACCAGAGATCTGAGCACGCCACGGGTGGGAATCGAACCCGCGGTCCTCGAATGCTCCGCGGTCCTCGAACCCGGGTCCTCGATCCCCCGAGTGTCCAAGCCGGGACTCGAACCCGCGGCCGCCCCAGTCGGGACTCGAACCCAGGACCTCGATTCCCCAAGGTGGTCCCAGGCGGGACGCGAACTCGCAGCCTTCAAATCCCTAGGCGGGGAAACGCGATGCCTCCCCAGCCGGGACTCAATGCCGCGACCATCCCCGGCCGGGACTCGAACCCGCAGCCGCCGCCCCGGTCGAGACTCGCACCCGCGATCAGCCCCGGCCGGGACTCGAACCCGCAGAGCCCAAGCCCGGACTCGCACTCGCGATCAGCCCCGGCCGGGACTCGAACCCGCAGAGCCCAAGCCCGGACTCGAACCCGCAGTCGCCGCCCCGGTCGAGACTCGCACCCGCGATCACCCCCGGCCGGGACTCGAACCCGCGGCTCTCGGTCCCGCCCCGTTTCACCAACAACAACCACCGGGCCCTGCGCGCGCCGTGACGTCACCGCGCGCCGCGGCGTGACACGTCGGCGGCGGCCCCGCGATCCGGATATGCCAAGATGGCGGTGGCGGCGGCGGCCGGTGCTGGGGCCGTGAGGGGCGGCGGGGCCCGTGCCCTCTGCTGAGGAGCCGCGGCCCTCGGGGCCTGCCAGGTACGGCGAGGGCAGAGGAAAAGGGGCGTGCCGGCGGGTCCCGGGTGGGCTGCGTGAGGAGCGGCGGGCCCCCGGTGCGGGCCGCGGTGCCCCCCGGTGCCCGCCCCGCCGTGCCTCAGGGTGGGCCGCGGGGCCGCAGCCGGCGGGGCTCGGCAGCCCCCGGTGCCGGCTGGGGCGGGGGGTGGTGCCGCGAGGAGGGGCGAAGGATCTGCCGCAGTGGCGACCGAGGGGTTTTCCCGCAGGGTTTGGGGTGTTGCGGGTGGTCTGGAGGAGCTCGGTGGGACCGGGAGATCCTGCGGGGTCCGGGGGTTGTTCCCGGGGTGCGAAGGGAGAAAGCACCGCCTGATGTTTGGCTGTCGCGTATTCCCTGCGAGGACACACGGCGCCTGTCCCGGCTCGGGGCTGTTTTTGCGAGCTGTCAGGTGCCACAGGTCGGTGCTGCGGTGCTGACTCAGGAGCCAGAAAGCGCCGGGACCTGCTGGGGTAGAGAACTGGGGGTCAGGATCCTTTCGAAACGAACGGGAATGGTTTGTGCTGCTTCTGTGCTTTTGATTCCCAAACAGCTCTTTTCGTGAAATCACAGGCTGGTTTGGATTGGAAGGGACCTCAAAGCCCACCCAGTGCCACGGGCAGGGACACCTTCCCCTATCCCAGGCTGCTCCAAGCCCTGTCCAACCTGGCCTTGGGCACTCCCAGGGATG
The DNA here is from genome assembly GCA_035583235.1 of Hafferia zeledoni. Classification (NCBI taxonomy): domain Eukaryota; kingdom Metazoa; phylum Chordata; class Aves; order Passeriformes; family Thamnophilidae; genus Hafferia; species Hafferia zeledoni. The sequence goes on along the minus strand of JAWWEV010000039.1, from coordinate 2,699,336 downwards.
GGGCAGCCACAGCTGCTCTGCCCAACCTGTGCCAGGGCCTGCCCATCCTCACAGGCAGGAATTGCTTCCCAGTATCCCATCTAACCCTGCCCTCTGTCAGTTTAAAGCTATTCTCCTTATCCTCTCCCTACATTTTCACTGAATAACATTTATAACCATTTGAGAGAAGGCCAGAGGAAGCTGTCAGGAGTGTTAAAGGTGGGGAATGTGTTCAGTCTGAGTGTCACCCACATGTGTGCAGGTGTCCAGCTGTCTGCATGAATAAGGAACTCTGACAAACTCGTGTCCCAGATGCTGCAAATCTCATTTTCCAGCTATTCTTGTCTCTGAGGTTGCAATGGGGATTTTTAGTCACTTTATTTTTTGTGTATATGAACATGTTATTTATTGTTTGGCTCATCATGTGTGAGAATTAGTATTAATGCTAGTTCTGTGTAACCTGCTTGGTAGACATACTTACTCTGTCTTATTTAGCTTATATCCCTCTGAGATAGGATTAAATTAATTCCCCCCAAATAAATAATTTGTTTATATATGAAGCTATTGAGCTCATCAGGTGAAACTTTTTGTGGCCTTGTCTAGAGGGTGGTTTTAGTCTTTTTTTCCCCTTGGTAATGTTTTCTGGGTACACCTGGAAAACCTTTGTTATTACTGGTGACTAATGTTTGGCAGTCTGCTTTATTAATTAATAAACCAGCTGACAGTTATGGATATCCAAACTAGATAAAGCAGAGATGCATTGCTCTTAACCTACATAGTTATTTCTCATTTATAAACATGTTAAAATCAGCATTTGTGTTAATCCTGGATGAGGGGCAGGGAGGGTCAGTAGCACTGAGTTGAAATCTTTTGTTTAAATTACCTGACATGGCCACGTTCATTTTATTTGGACTCAGTTCCTCTGATCTGGGGTGTTTTTACTCCTGTGTGCAGTCTGTTAATATTAACTTGGCTTTTGAGGAAGCTGAACCCTCACACTGACCCTCTGTCACGTACAGTCACAGATCCTGGGAGAGCAGTGGCAACGTCTGCTTTCAGCTAGAACTGTGCTCTTAATTAGCTAATTACTCTTACTGGCTGTCACACAAATGGGGTGAAGTTGTAGGATTTTTTTACATAAGACTCTGCAAGGAGTGAAATCTATATTAGAACTTTAAAAGTGGGTGTTTAAATTGGGTTTTGTACCCAGCTGTATCTCAGAAACAACTTCTCTGTGAGAAACAGAACTGTTTGGTAGATTATCAGTGTTTTGTTCAGTGCTTTCCAGGAGGTCACTGCCTTGGTAGGTGGTTTAATGAGCTTGTTTTCACTCCCCACTTCAAAGTAGATTGCATAAACCCACAAGTTTATTTGGAGGGGAGAGAGGAGTTTTTGCAGTTTGGTTAATACAGAAAAAAACCATCATGAAAAAGAAGTGGTGATGTCCAGAACAGCCTGGGGTTACTTCAGCTTGTGGAAATTGGGCTGGGTGTTTCCTGGAAACGTGGTTGGCAGTGAGTGTGGCCAGCTGGAAAACCTTCACTTTGGGATCATAATGGGAGAAAAGATTTCAAGGCTCTCAAACCTTTCTGTGAGCATTCCTTGGTGGAATTCAGGAGGCAGCTGTGTTCTGAAAAGAGAATGGGGAAGGCAAATGCAAGTAATGAAACTAATGAAGCTTTAATGATTCTGCTGAAGTCACTTCTCGTTGGCTTTTCCATTTTGATAGAACACAAATTTATGAAATCTTAAGATGTGGCTATAGAATATATGGATATGGGGGAGAAATTCAGTCTCTCTCGACTCTGAAAGAGGGCCCTGGATTATCCACAGGGCTCTTGGAGAGATTTTTCCCCAGGATTCCTTGTACTGATGTCTGGTAAAGTCTGTGTGGGTCCTGCTGTGGTACTGTCAGTGTGCTTTTTATTGGATATTTTTAATTATAAATCTCTATGAAATACATGTAGTTATTCAGTGTTCACTCAACATGTATTTTTGATAACCAGGAGTGTTTTGCATTTGAACTTCTTTCTAGCTATTAAAATCCTGGCTTGATTACAAACATCTGACTTTTCTGGCTTCCCATTTTATTACTCTTACTGGCAAGATGCTGAGTCTTAAAAGAACTCCAGCTAAAATTTGCACAATTTTTGTCCTGTCTTTTATAGGCAGAAGAGCATCTTCTGTGGAGCAGTTGCTGCTGGTATTTCACTCTACATAATATAAACTGTATTTGTTGTGTACCACGAGAAAACAAGACTGTCACGTGTTGCTAAAGCTCCACTGAGCTGCACTGGACAAGTCCTGGGGAATTCCTCTAGTTTTGTCAGCTTCCCCACATTGTTAAGGGGTGATAAAATTGAAAAAGGTACCCTGATGAATTGACTGAGCTTCCTGTGTACCAGATTCCTGGCTGGAATTGTTTGGAGTTGGATTACTCCTGTGCGTGTCCTTTCCACCCTGAAATGGAGCTGCAACCCTGAGACTGTGCCAAAGTCCCCCTGGGGTTAAAGTGAGAATGTTCTCTAATGAGCTGGGAGAGTTGATTGTTTTTCTGTCCTTAAATGCAGTTTTACTATGCACCATTCATCCAGAAGAGACAATATTGGTGATGAAAATCTCAAAACAAATAACACCAGTGTCCTATGCAGTGTTGTATTGATAAAACAAAACTAGACAGTGTTCTGTTGGGGGTGATACCATCTGGTGGATTTGTTCTTGGGATGCTTCTCATCTTACCTGTGAAAAGCTCCATTCACATGGAGCATCAGTGCAGCAGAGCTGAAGATCATCTCTAACAGCATTAGAATTAGATAATAACTTTTCAATTCCTCATAATTAAATTGAGCAGCACGTGGTGCTTGCAGGGTCTGTTGTAAGTTGGCTGCTCTCCCTCCACGAGGCATATTTCTGCTTAGAACAAATTTGGGGAAATGCAACAGTAAAATACCATTGGTGCTATAACAGTCTGAGGGTTTAACACTAGTACAGGTCTGAACTGTGTTAAATTATTCTTACTTGTAGCTATTTGCTAATACAGTTGTTAAATGATGTGCATTTTTACCACACGGCGTTAAACTTCATTAATACTGCACTTGGAAATCATAGAACCTACTGGGCTGGAAAAGACCTCCGAGATCATCAAGTCCAACCCTTGGTCCAACTCCAGTCCCTTTACCAGATCATGGCACT
>JAWWEV010000039.1:2602477-2696065 GCA_035583235.1 Hafferia zeledoni | reverse complement strand
CTGGGCAGCCCATTCCAATGCCTGAGCACTCTCTCTGGAAAGAATTTTTTTCTGATCTCCAACTTCAATTTCCCCTGTTTGTCAATTTCTTACATGTTCTGGAGAAAAGGGAGATACTTTCCACTTTAAATTCTTTGAGGAATTTCATTTCTAAAATAAAAATTGCTAAAGTGTTGCAGGTATTGTGAGACAGGAAACTGACTTGTCATTGTTTTGCCTTAGCAGGGCAGGAGAAGAAATCCGTCTGCAGCATCCACGGCCAGTGTGTCACCGTGTGACCCCGCCAGGCAGGAGCCACCATGCAGCAGCCACCACAGCCTGTCCCGGCGGGAGCAGCAGCTCCTCCTCCTCCCACAGGCATCGCTCGGAACATGTACTGGAGGAACAGCCCCCTCGGTAAACGAGCCAATGCAGCAGCTGCCTCGGTGCAGCCCGTGACAGACCCCTTTGCGTTTGGCAGACAAACCCCACAGGGCCCCCCCTTAGATAATCCATCCACGGGCAGCGCGTTGGCGTTCCCACAGCCAGCCCTTGTGCATCCGTCACCCTCACGTGCAGGGGACAATCCTCATGGACCACACACGTCTTTAGCAGCTCCTGCGTCTCAACCAGGAATAAGTCCCAGTACGTTTTCTAATGTTCCAGTTCCTTCTCCGTCCCCGGGGTATGTTATAAATAGTGCTGTGGAAGCGCATCCCAGCACGGATCCCGGACTCCGTGGGCCTGCAGTGCCACTGCATTATAACACAGGAGCAGCAGTTGAAAATTCCTTCAGTGTGCATCCTGGAACAGTGTCTGCATCAAACAAACCTGGAGGGAGACAAGATGTTGGCAGAGATCCACATGATGTTCCTTCAGGACCCTACACAGCAGCGCTCTTCCCCCCACCTCCCCAGCAGCCTGTGGCCCAGTGGAGGCCTGGCCAAGGGAACCTGCAGTCTCCAGTTCGGAATTTCGTGCCCTATCCTGAGCAGTCTTCTCAGATTGATGTTCAGAACATTTCTCAGCCTTCTGGCAGCAATTCTCACCCTCCTCCACACACAAATGTACCACAGGGTCCTGGACACCAAGGTATTCCACAAAATATCATGCAAGCGCCTTTACCCACTGGCTGTGAAAAGAATGGGAGAAATGGCTCTGCAAACAGCAGCCATCACATGAACAGCGTCCAGCCTGGAAGTGTGTTCAGGCAGAACACAGAAATGACTAACCCTTGGTTAAGTCAACCTTACCAGGAACAGTTTTACCCACAGCCACCCTTGCAAGACTCCAGTTTTGTCCTTCCCCCAGCTCAGGAAAATAACCCCAAAAACCAGTCTCCAGCTATATCTGAAACATCAAATAGATCTATTCCCATGGATCGAGATTCAGGAACACTTTCCATGTTTTTCAAAGGGGATGAGGCAGAAAATGAAGAAATACTTTCATCTGAAAAAAATTACATGGCAGAGAAAACAGAGTTTGATGCCTATCAGCCAAATTCAGCATCCCTGTATCACCAGCCTGTGCATCCTCAGCAGGTGGCAACTAATGTTCTCTCTCAGGCACAGATCGGTACAGGTTCAGCCACTGAGATGGTACAGAAAGGAATGGATGTCCAGTACTTCCCAAAAATTGTGAGTCATCAGGAGGCACAGGCTGCTAAGCACTCTCATGTAGGTGACACGACTGCTGGGTCCCAGTATGAAAATGTGGAGAACCTGGAGTGCATTCAGAATCAAGAAGTGCTGCCCAGTGAACCACACAACATCAGTGCTTCATCCCCTGCTGCTGGTCCTGATCCATACAGGTATGGAGCCTTTCCAGGTCAGATGCTTCCAAAGAATGCTGTTGTGAGCCATGCTGAAGGAGGACCAAATTTGGAGGCACCTGATTCTTTACCTCATCCTGTCCGACCAGATAGTGTATCTTCCAACTATAGCAACATTAGCCATAGGAGCACTTCCAGCTCAGCACGGCCTCCAGAGCAAGTCGGTACATTTATCCAGCAGGAAAGTGGGAAGCCTGATGAGGAATCCTCTGCCAGCTTCTTCAAACAGATTGACTCCTCTCCTCTGGGAGGAGATTCAGGTGAGCTAAACCTGAGCAAGAACTACCATGGGAATCTGTCTCAGCCTCCAACTCCAAGTCCTCCTAAGCCTACGGGAGTATTTCAGACAAGTGCAAATAGTTCTTTTGAACCTGTGAGGTCACACGGAGTTGGTATAAAACCTGCAGAGATTGACCAAGCAAAGATGGTGGTTGAATTGAGAGAACACCACTCAAACCAAAAGAATATCAAGAAGAGCACAGCTGTGTCAGCTGCATCCCCTGGCAATCTTGAACAGCCACCAGATAATCTGGAAACCATTTTCATGCCTCAGGTACACCCACTGCCTCTTGCAGGCACTGCTGATGCTGGAAATATGTTGCACTCTGGACCTGTTATGGAAAACATACAATCAGTATCTGAGAGACGGTCCTCAACAAGAGCTCAGGGAGCAGTTAAGAAGTGTGATAGCCCAGCAACAACTTTGTGGGCTCATAATGAGTTACCCAATTTTGGGGGAAATGTGCTTCTGGCTCCTGCTGCTCCTGCAGTGTATGTACCTGCCAAACAGACTGTAGAAGTCATTCAGCCACCAGAAGAAGGCCTGTCCAATCAGCAGCCATGTAAGCCAGGGACTATTGCTGTGCAGCATTCCCAGGATGGAAATACAACTTTTGAAAATCTTGAGAATCCTCCCAAAATGGGAGAAGAGGAGGCACTTCAGTCTCAGGCAAGTTCTGGTTATGCAAGTTTGTTGTCCTCTCCACCTACAGAGTCTTTGCAGAATCAACCTATCCTGATTGCTCAGCCTAATCAAAGCTATAACTTGGCTCAGCCAATTAATTTTTCTATTTCTCTGTCTAATCAGCTAAACAACAATGAAAACAATCAGCCCATGAAGGACTCGGGAGTTGGGGACAAGCCTGCAATAGGTCCCCAAACTTCACATGCTGGTGGGGAAAACATGCCATTGCCTGTGATGCAAGTTGGATCTCTGTTAGTTAATGCACTTCCAAATACTAATCTGTTAAAACATAATTTATTACAAAGCCCTGTTGATTCCTCTGATAGTGCTTCTAATCAGCCTGCAAACTTGCTTATGAAAACTCCTCTTAATTTGGCTCCAGAAGGGCAAAAGAATGTTAATATAGAAGGTTTTGTTCCTGAATTTTCTGGCAAGCCAGGGTCTAACTCATCTGTTCCTCCTGGGACGAATCTTCCCAGTGGAAGTGCAAGTGCACTAGTCCCCCCTGTTAATTCCATAATACAGGCTAATAATTCTGCAAATCACTCAAATTGCAAAGAAGAAGCTGCTGGAGTGCTGGACTTCACAGTGTCACGAACGTTGGAGAAAAGCAGCACAAGTAATTCTGTCCAGGTGCACAATCAGTCTGGTGGCCCAGTCCAACAGGCAGCTGGTGGTGCTGCTCAGGTGCATCCCGAGGTGCCTGACAAACCACATTTCTATCAACAGGTGACAAAAGATGTGCAGCATCAGGCTGGCTCAGAGCGAGCTGCACAGGGAGCGTTGCCACCTCAGCCACAAATGCAAGCAGCTCCAATGCAGCAACCAACACCTGGGCAGTCCTTGGTTGCTCCAGACTCCCAGCTTTCCACAGGGACTAAAGCCATGCAGCAGGGGGAGAACCAGGTGCTGGGTAACCGTCCTCAGCCTGGGGGTCCTCAGGAGGGAGCAAAGTACGACCAGACGAGTCCTGGGAAGCAGCCGGGGTCGGAACAGCCGCCGGGTGCTCCAGCTGCCACAGCCCCTTCTGCCACCTCCAGTCAGTCAGGCACACCCAGCGTGCAGCAAGACCTGCAGCGTCCATCCCTGCCCCAGACTCCTCAGGATGCCTTTGGTCCAGCCCAGAACCCTTACTACTACTACAGACATCCTTACGATGCTTATCAGCCTCCATATCCGCCGCCTTATCCTCCTGCAGACCCCAGGACAGCAGCTCACCTGTATTACATGGTACAGTTTTATTTTCCCTTTCCTCCTCATTTAGTATGTGTTATTAATTTTCCTCTCTGAGTCTGACTTTAGATAGTTGTGTCATGATATTCAGTGGAGCATTCTCGTTAAGTATTTAAGTGTAGGGAAAATCCAGACAGGAGTAACAAAACTTGCATTGCAAAGATTATGGAAACTTAAGTAGTTGCTGGTGCCAGTTCCAGTTGGCACACATGTCAGCTCATAGCAATTTGTTTGGTTCTTTGGAAAAAGTTGGCAGTTAAAACTGCCTTGGCTGCCCAGGTGCTCAAATTTAGTTTCTATCTGCTGGCTGGTTTAGCAGAGGGGTTGAACTGCCTTTAGTCTAAACATAATGTGTTTTTTCTTAAGTTTAGGATATTAATAGACTTGGCTATAACTTGCCATGGCAGGTGTTGAAAGCTAAACTGTAGTTTATTGATCTTCATCTCTTCAGGTATCACAGTTGTGGTGTAGGGTGATTTGTTTGGTTTTAACTTACTTTGGGAGGTGGGAAGCCTCTTACCTGGGATGTCCATCTCTTTTCCAGGAGGGCAGCTATGGACAGTACGACCCACGGTACCGGCACTACGACAGCACCAGCACTCCTTACATGGAGCTTGGGAACTATCAGTATCCCGAGCCTGAACGTCCCAGTTCCAGAGCCAGTCACTGCTCTGACAGACCTTCTTCTAGGTATGCAATTCCTAAATTGAACAAAGATCTGGAATACCCCAAAGCAGGAAGTGTGGTGAAGTTTTACAGCACGATCCCTAGTGAGGAGTTCAAAACCTCCTTGTGTGCTGCCATAGGAACGGGCGGTATTGAATGCCACGTCTGAAAAGGATACAATTCCCCAGCCCTTTCTGTTGCTGAAGCCTTGTTGCTCCTTTTCTTCAGTTCCCTGGGGATTATTGGTTTTTCTGCCAGGCAGGAAGTTGCTACCATGGCCTCAATGCTGAGGTTTGTGCTGTGAAAGAGCAGTGTAGGCCGTGGGTTTGTTAATCAATACTCATTTATTTTCTGGCTTCCACTTAAGCAGTGGCCCCTCATTGTGTTAATAAATGGCACTTTTGCAGAGTGGTGTGGGATTTGCTGTGGAAGCACCATGGTGTGGCCTAATGATTTCCAGTGTTTGAGGTGTCCAGAAGAGAGAGTGGTGAGTCAGGTGACAACATCCTGGTGCTGTGTCAGGGTCACTTATCTGATGGTTCCTTCAGCTGTGGATGAGCTTTCTCACAAATCTCCCAGGCTGTGGTCAGTGGAGGAAAGGGACTCTATGGGCATGTTTCACACACTGACTTCACTGCTGGTTTTGAATAGGAAAACTTAAAAACCTTGATCTGTCTGGTTATGTGAAATAAAAAAACGGAGAGGGAAAAAGTGGGTTCAGATGCCACTTGAAAATATTAAATAAAAGCAGAAATTAGATCTCTAGTCTTTCTCAAGCAAGAAGCAACAAATTACCTTCCAGGTATTGCTGCTTTCTGATGGTTATTCTATAAGTAATTTGTATGAGCTTCAAATTAATAAAAAAATCTTCCTGGTATCTGCTGGAGTAGTGCAGGTGTCCAACAGAGAAAGCCCAGTTACCTGTCTGGAAATAAAGAAATCCTTTGTAGAAATGTCTGTTGTTGGTAGCTCAGTCATGGATCAGTGACCAGATTAAAAATAATATTTTGCTTACTACCTCCAGAGGATCATGGATGTATTTTGGTCTTGAGGAGCACAAAGCAATGGCTGTTGCTTCATAGGATAACTTTTATAATTTCATTATGTGACTGTAAGTACTGTGAGAATTTGAAATGAGATGATAACCTCTGGTAGCAGTTCCTGATGTGTACTCTTCTTTTGTACTATTTTTAGAAGAGATTGAAGTTCCTGTGTGTGGCGTTGGCAGATCAAAGCCTGTTCCAGCAGCTCTGTCAGTGTTGATGTGTGGCTGCCAGTGCAGTCAGACATGGGCTGTGGTGTGTGCAGGGCACCAGAGCTATGGAGGGAACCTGCCCTTGATGTGCCAGGATTGATGATACAGCTTTGTAAACTCTGTTTGGGGAAGGGACTGAGATCTTTCTGAAGGAGACTGGGAAGACTTGGTTGGGTGGATAAACCTGATGTGATAAGATCAGACGTCCTCCTCTGCAGTGTCAGTGCTGTGTTAGCAGACTTCCCACGCTCCTGGGAGGAGCAGCCCTTCACTTGCTTACCCACTTTGGAGATTACACTATCACTTGTAGGATCAGCCATAGAGGAGCATGTTCCTCTACAACAGCCTCCATCATTCCACACTGGCATTAAATGCCTTTATCTCCTGTGTGTGTGAACATATGTGTTTGAGTGAACATACACCTGTGCAGGTATAAACATACATGTGTATGTACATGTGTATATACCTGTACATGTACACCCATACGTGTGGACACATTAGTTTCTTCATTTACCATTCATCTTCTCACTTTTCTCAGAAATTCTAGGATGATGACTTAAAAATGGTACATAATAAAGCTCATGATTTTTCAGGTAGTGGCCACCTCTTTCTTTTTCCATCAGAAGAATTTTAATCCTCTTTTTGTATACACCGGCTCTTCCTTTGATGTGTTGGTTTTAGTCAGGTTCTTTTTGCTCGTTTGTTTGGCTAATCAGTATTCTCACGTGGGCTCTAAAATTAATATTTTCTTCACCATAAGATGTACAATAAAACACTGTTGAAGTTGAGGGAGCAATTATTTCATTAATTGTTAAATTGTTCACTTCTCTGTTGAGGCAGTTCAAAGGATGCTAATTAAAGCAGCAGTTTTTGTGATTGTCTGTAAGTAACTAAACTTATCACTGAAGCAGTTTACAAAGCCACTAAATTATTGTATAGTGAGGGCTGTCATCTTTTCATGGCACACAACAATTTAGTGATATATTGGTTTGTAAAGTCTTAATTTTATGATTCCTTGGTTTCCTGGAAATGCATTATTTTAAATATGAAACCACCTCATCAGTGGTAACATATAGTTCTTTCCATCTCCTGCTGACTTTGGAAGAGATTAAAGGATGAATAATAACTTTTTCTACTTGTGTGTTTTCTTTAAGGCAAGGGTATCCAGAAGATTATTATGGAAAAAGTGGATGGGGTGATTATTATTCAGGCTATTACTCAAACTCCTATGATTATGGAGGTAAGGTGTCAAAAGGAACTCTGATTTTTTCTGTAGAAAATTGCAGGTTTAAATAATAATTTATGGGGAGGAGGAACTTTGAGAACAGCGAATTCTTGTACTTTTCCATGTTAATACCACTGATATCCTTTCCACAACCAGCAGCTTGCTGAAAATTGATCTTTGGGCCCACTTCAGTTCTTAATACTTTGCCATCCTTCCTGTATGTTTTTTATTCAGTAGAAGTAGTACATAGAAAATAAGTAAGTTGTTTTTTCCTCACTACCAGCCTTCAGTTTGCCTTTCCTTTGTGAAGACACACCATCCTAAGTGTACACAATAGCTTTGTTCAATGTGTTGCAAGCCTGCCATTCTCTGGGGTGTGTCATTGGTGTGTGACCTGCAGGCAGACTTGGGAGTAGAGTTGTAGGTGGGTGTAGAGAGAAGTTGACTCATGACTGGCTTTTGGTTTTGTCCATCATTATCTAAGTGCTCACCAAGATGTTCTGGCGTTGCCAGGCTGAGGGTAATTGCTTGTCTAATGCCTGGGTGGACTTTAAACAACATCTGTCCACATCCTGAGACACTGAGCATGAGGCTCTGCAGGCTGATCACAAAGATTCTCTCAATGTCATAACAAATATTAGGATTGAGTTTTACAGCTGTTAGAAGAGATCTGTCTGATACTAAACAATGTCCCTTCAAGAGCAGCTAACTATAGCAACTATATTTCTCTGGAAGGTGTGAAATCGATTTTTTTCTTTTTTTTTGGAAGGGGGATGTTAACTCAAAATGAGTGGACATATTTGTGTAGCTTTAAGTACATTACAGTGACTTTGCTCTATGCTTCAGGACCAAAACAGCATGTAATTAAAGAAAAAAAGAGAAGAAAAAGGTTATAGACAACAGCTTCCAATACCTGAACCATTTCTTTTTCTTTCCCAAAGATCCAAGTCGCTGGGAACGATACTCATCAGCCTATGACCCCAGGTACAGAGATCCCAGAAGTTACGACCAGAGGTACTGGTATGATGCTGAACACAACCCTTACCAGAAGAGAGAAGCATATCCATATGGCAGCAGGTTTGTCCATTTGATCCATGTTCTCTCAGTGCTCTTCCGCACCTGGGGCTCTGTGTGTGTGTCTGAGTGGAGGTGGAGGATCTGGTATTGGTTTCTTCAGGGTTGAGACCCCCGTAGTCAAATATGCCACCTGAAAATTGAGTTATGACAGTAACGTTAAGGCAAAGGCTGAGGTTCTGCTTGTGCACTAATGGAAATATTAGTTTATTTGCTGAAGTTCTACTCCAAAGCCTTCAAAATTGATGGACTGTTATGTAGTTATATTGGGAATCAGAATTTCAGGACATCAGGCAGCTTTATAAGTAAAATTCTCTCAATATTCTCTATAACAAACTATTAAACTGCAGTGTTAGACGTATTTCAGATACAAGTTGCTAGTCCTCTCTGTAGCTTTAGCACAGGTCATTGAGGAAAAACAGATGAGCTGTCACATGACTCTGAGAGAAGGATTTAAGGTGTCACGTGTTTTCAGACCAGGTGAATATTCTGTGGGTTTTTAGAACAGCCCCTGAGTATGATGCTGCTCTTGAGCTTGAGTATTCTGGATGAACTCCTTGAAGAAACATCAGTTTGTTTACTGTAATAACAACCTCAGCCTAGTCAGTGATTTACCAGCCCTTCTGAGGTGAGGCACAGCTGTCCTGACAGCCCCTTCCCTCAGGGATATGAGTGGCCACGCTCATTTTTGCTTCCTTTGTTGTTCCGCAGGAACGACCGATATGAGGATAACTGGAGATACGATCCCCGTTTCACTGGGAGCTTTGATGATGACTCGGAGCCCCCCAGGGATCCCTATGGAGACGAGTTTGACCGGCGCAGTGTCCACAGTGAGCATTCCGGGCACAGCCTCCGGAGCTCCCGCAGCATCCACAGTCGCCAGAGCAGCTTCAGCTCTCGCTCCCAGCAAGTGAGTTTCAGCTGGACACATCAAGTGTTGTTCCAGCTGAGTTGAGTCTTTCTCTGTTGGGGTGGGTGAAACAGTGAAAACAGAAAAATATTTCTGGGGTTGGCTTGGGGGATGTGTTTTGAGAACTTTTATTCTCTAAGCCAAGGCTGTTTTGTGATATAGTTTTGAACTGAATATTTATCACAGTTGTTAAGGAAACTTTAACCAAAATCAGCACTCAGCTGTGTGAGTTGCCACACACACAGAAATGGAAAATTTCCTCTACTGAACCCATTTACTGTTTGTGAGATCTTTGCCTTCCCTGTGCTTGGCTCTAGTGGACAATGTGCTTGGCTTTCTGTCATGTTTTTCTCATTGCAAGCATGAATGTGTTACTGAACTTGGGATCTGTTAAAGGTCTAACTCCATATTTATATGGTGTTATTTTGACCAAATCTAACTGATTACTCATCCACTTACACCACAAGTACATTTACCTGAAAATCTCAAAGAATATTTGGCTAATTTTTGAGGTACAGTCTTTGGCAGTGAAATGAGTCATTTTACCCATAGTCTCATGTGTTGGTTCATCATGTTTCTTGGAAGTTTAGGTGGTTTTCCAGTCTGAGCTCCAATTCATTTAGCAATATTGGAAGTAGTATGGGAGATCATTTAGGTGTTAATCTTTAGGCACCTGAAGTCATTTGGGCATTCATCAGGTTTAATCAGTTGAGATTTTCTGCCTATCACAGCAGAGATGAACTGTTGATTCTGACCCATAGTTGTTGATAACACAACTCGTTCCATAATCTCACTTTTCACACAAGTACATCGAAGTTCTCATGAGAGAACTGAACGTGCTTGGATGTGAACAGATCAGATGATGTTAAAAACAGTGAGGGAGAACACAAAGATATGTTCATTATTTTCTGTAGCCTGTAGCTGCAGCACAGCCTGTCCCGTAGGGTGCCTTTCTCCAAGGCAGTGATACAGTAGGCCTGTGCACAGACAGAATCAGAGCTGTAGGGGGGAATGGTCACTGTCTGCAGTCCTGCTTGCTTTGTGTAACCCTGCTCTCTAACACTCACTAATATGATCTGTTTAGAGCCAGCTGTATAGGAGTAATCACGATCTAACGGCCAATGCCTATGAAACCACTGCCCAGGCAGTGTCCCTCCACACAGATTATCCATATGGAGGATATGATACCAGCTATGATGGACAACAGGCTTTTCCAGATTATGGCTATGCAGCTGAAACTGGATGGGCAGCTGTGGAACAAGGTATGGCCTGCTGGGGAAGGAGGAGGGAAGGCACTGACTGTGCTTGGGAGGGTCTCTACCACTCGTACTTTGCAGTGCTGGTAGTATTTGTAGTGTGTGAGATGCCTTGAGATGCCTTTCCTGTATTCAGTGAGGCACTAATACTGCAGGATTATTGAATTGGATAAATACACCAGCAAGTTTACTTTGTTGCAAGACAGGTTACCTGTTCTTATTTCATCTTTTCTTCCCATTTCAGCACCTTTAAGACCTTCAACACCTGAGAAGTTTTCAGTGCCTCATATCTGTGCCAGGTTTGGACCTGGGGGCTTCTTAATAAAGGCACTGCCAAACCTGCCTTCTGAAGGCCAACCAGCTCTGGTTGAAATACACAGCATGGAGGTAAAGTTTAAAAGGGAAAAAAGGAAGGGATGGAATACAGGTCTTTCTTTTGGAAAGGTCACCCTTTGTGTTTTGTTTAAAAGCAATAGGTTTGATTACAGTATGAGTTATGTTCAGGTCTGGGGGTTTTATTGTTAAAAAGCAAAATTCATAGTTATAAGAATTTCTTACGGATTATGTTTGTGTTTTAGACTATGTTACAACATTCTCCAGAGCAAGAAGAGATGAGAGCGTTTCCTGGTCCTCTTGCTAAGTATGTTCATACACTTTTCAGAAATAACTTTCATGCATTCAGAATTCTTTTCTTCATTGAGCATTTCTTTGCCTGTAAATTACAGGATTTCAACTTAATTAAAATATTTAAACAGGTGAAAAGCCATAATTAACACATGAACTTTAAATTTGTTCCTTATATTAATCACAGTAATGATCTGAATGTTTACATTTGTCTCACTCCAAGCTTTATTTTATTTTTTTATTTTTTTTCAGGGATGAGACCCATAAAGTGGATGTTATTAATTTTGCACAAAGTAAAGCTACACAGTGCTTTAAGAATGAAAATCTCATTGACAAAGAATCTGCAAGTCTGCTTTGGGACTTCATTGTACTGTTGTGCAGGCAGAATGGGGTATGTCTCACTGCTTGAGTTTATCCTAAAATATTTTATACACAAATGGTATTTGTGTACAATTCAGTAATATATGTGTGTAGTGACTTTCCTTGGAATAGTTCACACAGGCAAACAGGGCACTTGAGGTGCTGATACTCACACACTGTTGCTGAAGTAACAAGATGGAGGCAAACGGATGTTTTATTTTTGTTTCTCTCTGCACTTACAGACAGTTGTGGGAACAGACCTGGCTGAACTTTTGCTCCGAGATCATAAAACAGTGTGGCTTCCTGGGAAATCCCCTAATGAGGCAAATTTGATTGATTTCACTAATGAGGCTCTGGAACAAGTGGAAGAGGAATCTGGTGAAGCCCAGCTCTCATTTCTCACTGATAATCTTCTAACCACAGTTGACAGTTTTGAGAAAGAGACTGAGAGATTCAGAGAGTTGCTGCTTTATGGCCGCAAGAAGGTGAGTGCTTCTGGTGTTCCAAATACTGCATGGGGCTTACTTTGTTTACTTTTTTCACAAATTCTTAAGCTCTAGGCATCAATTAAAATGATTTTTGCAACTTGTAATGCACACAGTACTTCATGGCACTGCATCACACTGATAGAGAAAAATGTTAAGCCCTACAGTTTAAAATTAAACCGAAATCATAGCTATGTGTTAGCTTTTATCTCAACAAATGTATTTTGCTTTGATAACTACTGTAAAACAGTCATTGTTTATCTGAGTTAAGCTATTCCCAGGAAACTAATTTTTGTATTAATTAGGATGCTTTGGAGTCTGCCATGAAGCATGGTTTGTGGGGTCATGCTCTGCTACTTGCCAGCAAAATGGACAGCAGGACACATGCAAGAGTGATGACCAGGTACTGGTTTGCTTGTTGATTAGTAAAATTTGACTACCTGTTCTGCTAAGACTTGGTGCTCAGAAGTCATAGTGTCAAAATCATGAGTTGTCCTTAGTAGTTCATGCAAGAATTATGCTTTAATTTTACCTGTGTATTTATTTGTTGTCTGTTACTTTTTATTCCCAAACTTAAACCTGAGAAGTTGCTCTCTGCCACTCCTTCCATTGAAGGAGTATTTGGTCACTGTCATCTGTGGCCTTGCTTGACAGGTGCTGTTAGTCAGGCTTGGAAAAACCTGTGCAAAACCCAACTGTCAGCTTTGTTACAGCCAAATAACTCTGTGGTACCTTCACCTTCATTGCCTGAAGGAGGTGGATACGTTCATGCATGATTTGTTTGTAGACAGAAAATCTTCCCTTCAGCTTCCTGAGCTTATGAGATCATGTACTAAGTCTCATAATCTGGCTTGAGGAGAATCCTGAGGTTTTCCTACCTTGGATTGACTGATGTTGGAATGACAGATGCAGTTTGCTAGTGATGTTTTGCTTTTGAACATGATCCACTGGGCAAATGCTTGTTCAGTGTGTTGTTTTCAGACAGCCCTTCCTTCTCCTCCTGAGCTAAGCTGTATTAATTACCACTGAGGGTTCAAGTACACTTTAACTGCTTACTCCATGTTTGTGTTTTGTTTCTCCCTTTAACATCTCTGTAGGTTTGCCAACAGCCTCCCAATTAATGACCCTCTGCAGACTGTTTACCAGCTCATGTCAGGAAGGATGCCAGCTGCATCCACGGTAAGATTCCAGTGGGAGCTGCAGAGAACAGCCTAGTTCCCAACAGAAATCTTTCCATGTGCTTTCCTAGAATGTCAGAGAAGTTGTCTTGGTCCATTTTTAGGTTGAAACACTTAACCCATGCAGAGCTCCAGTCACTGATTTGACTGAGTAATTCTTCTAATTTTAGTGCTGTGGAGATGAGAAATGGGGAGACTGGAGACCTCATCTAGCAATGGTGTTATCCAACTTGACCAATAATGTGGACTTGGAATCCAGGACCATTGCTACCATGGGAGACACTCTTGGTAACTCTTGGGGAATGAACAGGGTGATGATGGCTGAAGGAAAAGCTTTGATTACTCAGCTTATGTTTTTGAAAGCAAGTGATTGCTGTATAAAATGTTAAATGGAACAGTTTTATCTGGCCTTATCTCTATTATGAAGGCATTTGAATGCAAAGCCAAACAATGCAGGACACTGAGTTATAATGTGCCACTGAAATGTCCTGAGTTCTGTCACTGATTTCTCTGCAGCTTCTAAAGGCCTGCTGGATGCTGCTCATTTTTGTTACCTTATGGCCCAAGTTGGGTTTGGAGTTTACACAAGGAAGACAACAAAGCTGGTCCTAATTGGATCAAATCACAGGTTTGACTTTCCTCTTTTTTTTTAACAAACTTTTTAGATGCAAAAATGAAAGTTTGAGAGTCTGCTCCCCTTATCCTCACTAGCCACAGCTGGTTTTAGATAACTGATGCCCTGTCCTTGTTTGAGAAGTTGTTGATATTGTGTGTCTGTATTTCTGATTGACAGATCTGTGTTTGTGGTCAGCATCTATAAACTCAGTATTTTCCTCTCCTGTTCCCAAACAGTTTGCCCTTTTTAAAGTTTGCTACCAATGAAGCCATTCAAAGAACAGAAGCCTATGAATATGCACAGTCATTAGGAAGTCAGCCTGGCTGCTTGCCCAATTTCCAGGTGAAGAGCTGTTTTATTTTGGTTTGGGTTTTGTATTGGCAGATTTCACACAAGGTGTTAATCTCTCATGTGCTGTATTCAGCATAGCAAATATTTCATTCATAACATAGTGCCATAGAGCTGTTTTCCTGTTGTCACTTAAATTTCCTTTTCACTTTTATCATCTCTGCATCCTGAATTTCTGAATTTTAAATCTTGTTACTGTAACTGAATATTCCAAAAGAAAAATCCAGCAGCATTTGTTGGCACTATCTGTAGATATATTGACACTGTAGATATATTGATAACTTCCATTGGATAACACTGGGTGGCAGAGGAGAATTGAATACTTTTTCACTAACTTTTTTTCCTGCCTAGTATAGGTAGAGATAATGGGATAGTTGAGCTTTCAGCTGGAATGTCAGACTGCCTTTCACTTGATACTTCTCAGAGTGTTGTGATCACTTGGTTTATTTCTCTGCTTGCATCCCCCAGGTGTTCAAATTCATCTATGCTTGCAGACTGGCTGAAATGGGACTGGCTGCTCAGGCTTTCCATTATTGTGAAGTGATTTCCAGAACTGTGCTTAAAGATCCACATTACTATTCACCTGTACTGATTGGCCAGCTAATCCAGGTACCATGAGGAAGAATGAAGTGTTTGTGGCTTTATATTTTAGGTGGCTGAAGTTGCCTTGTGTTGGCTGGTGAACTTACCCTTTGCAATGATTCCTTTCTCTAGATGTCATCCCAACTGCGCCTGTTTGACCCACAGATAAAGGAAAAGCCAGAACAGGAATCTTTTATTGAACCTTCCTGGTTAGTAACACTTCGACATGTGGATGGACAGATCAAGGTACAGAATGTACTTTTCAACATGAAGTTTTCTCTTTTAGGGATCAGTGTGAATACAGGTTTTTTAATAGTTTTCTTGATACTGGTAATTACAGAAACATACAAAGTGACTTTACATATTCATGTCATAAATTGCAAGTGTTATGATTTAAACAAAGTGGATTTACCACACTTTAGTGCCCTGAGATGCCATTTAGACTAGTTAAAGTTGTGCTGTCTGAGACAGGCTTTTCTTAGTACCATAATGCAAAGGAGAACTGCAAGACTCCTTAGGTTGCAATAACTCCTGGTGTAAGCAGGGGATCTGCTTGCCAGAAAAATAAGTTGTGTGTGAATTAGTGTTGCTAGATTGTAACTGAAGAGAAATGGTTATAATTTATTTGAAGAGACCTTTTAGAAATTTGAACCTTGAGCTAATTAACTGTGCTTCAATTTAAAACCAAATAAACCCTTTAAATTATTTGTTTGACCTTGGTCTATCAATGTCTGACAACTCATTTCTCAACACTAAAAAAACCCTGTATGGTATTTTCACACAGATTTCCTTTGGTCTGTGTTCCCTATGAACTGAATGTCTGGTACAGTTAATAATACCTTGCTTTTTTGTGCAGGAGGGTGCAATAGCTTATACCACAGACAGATCCACTCCCCCCCCATATGAATGTAGTACCCCGAGCTCTGAGCTGGACCGTGCGAGTCAGTGTGATGGAGGAGGTGGCCGTGACGTGGGGCCTGGTGCTGAAAATGCCTTGTTGGCATCCTTGTTACCCAATATGGCTCAACAGATGCAAAGTGTGCAGCTGATGCCTTCAGGTCAGTGTTTCATATCCTTTGTGACAGAGAGAAAAGGAGCGTTTCGGGTTTCTGGTACCAGAAACCTGAGTCTGGTTGGAACAGTGAGATTTCACTTCTGCATTGTATCAGTCACAGAGTAAAAGGTTCACACTGGAATTTCTGTTTAATTGTAACTCTTAACTGTGTTCTTTTCATGCTGCAGTACCCCAGGCTGTCCTTGATGGCTCAGCTGCCATGGTTCCTCCTGCTGACCAGGAAGCCCGAAGTGTCCCTTTCTATCCAGTGGCTCCTCAGCCTCTTGGTCCAGGACCTGGCTTTGCACCTCCAGGATTTTCAAATCCATATGGAACCGAACCGTCCCCACTATATTTAGGCTCAACGCTACCACCAGGAGGGCCACCACAAGAAATTGAACCACAGCCAGAAGAGCAGCCAAACCTGGAAACAGGTCTGGGATCTTAGTAAACAGCTTTCCTTCTTCCTTATAAAGGGAATGAAGTATTTGGGGAATAATACAAAATATCTCCATATTTAGAAAATAGTGAATCCACATTTAGAAAATAGTAAGTCAGGTTTGAGGTACTGAGATTTAAAATCACTGTATTATTTTACAGAAACATCTTTGGAATGTTATAATATTCATTCTACTTATTTGGCTTGCTTTAAAAGTGAGGTCAGACTCAGCAGGTCATGGTTTAGACCCTGACAGGTAATCCCTCAGTTCACTGGAATTGGCAGTTCTGTTGGCAGGGTTTGTGACTGGAGCCTCAGGGCTATGAGCTTCTAGGACCCTGATAAGTTTTAGTTCTGTGACAGCAGAACCTGACACAAATGAAGACAGGAATGCACAAGTTGAGCAGAGCTGAGTTGGAGATTGGAAGAACCTTTACCTGCTCCATACTGGTGATTGAATCCTTCAGCACACTCTGGGCTGTGTTTAGAACAAACACAATTACCTGCAGGAGAGGAATAAAATCACAGCAACTGCTGTTCATGTTCTTTAAAAGACCAAATTCTTTCTAGAAGAAGATTCATAACTAATGAAAACTTTTGCATTAAAATTGTTGTAGAACTTGGGGGCTTTGGGGTTTGGTGTTGTCTTGTTGTTGTTGTTGTGCCCTCTGGTAACATAATCTGATTTTGTTTTTAAGGAATGCAGAGAATTGCCCCGGAGTCTCCTTCAGAAAACTCATTCCCTGAACAGAGAGAGGAGGATTTCTATGGAAGAATGGCCAGCATGGTACCTTTATTTCATACAGCTCTTCATCAAGTGGCAGCTGCATTGCAGCATAATGAAAACACAAGAGAATTTGGGGGCTCTTCAGCCAGACCCGAAGCTTAATTTTTAGAAGTCCCCAAATAACCAGATTAAATGTCTTTAATTGTGTGGAAATTCTTGATGAAACGTGAATGTTGTGTCAGATATTTAGCTGCTTGTTTATTAAGCATTTCTGTTTCATATTTTTAATATATCCAAAGGCATTTATTATTTATGCCCTGGCTTTATATCTAACCAGGATGAAGATCCATCTTTAGGTTTATTTTTTATGAACTTTTGTATCTCTTCCTATTATGAACTTTTGAAAGAAGGAATTTGTGTAGCAAGATGAAATATAATCCATCACTCCAGCAGTGACAACTTTGTCCTTTCCTGCGTATTTGCAATAACAGGGCTATGGGCAAAGATCCCGAACAACCTCAGAGTCGTCTGCTCATTCTGCGGGACGAGAGAGATCCAACTCTGCAGCAAAACAGCCCTCTCCTCCTCCCTCTGTTCCTGCAGGAAAGGAGACTAAAAAAGAAACAAAAAAGGAGGCAGCACCTAGAAAGGTAAAACTTTCTCAAAGTAAACTACATGTGGTAACTCCTGGTCTGGGGAACTGACTTAAGAGGTCGTGACTAAACTGTTTATTTATTCAGTGCAACTCTGGGCTCAGAGTTGAAGCTCCTAACAATGTGTTGTTGCATTAATGTGTCTTTTAACCTGCCTGTAAAGACAGTGGTGAGAGAATTAACTGGCTGGATTAATTTCTTTTTAGACTGGTGCAACCTGGTTTCGCTGGCTGATGGGCAAAGGAAAGAATGAGGCTCACCTGCCAGATGACAAGAACAAATCAGTAAGATCACAAAATAATTTATACACTCGAATTTGTTCAGGTGTTCTCCTGGATGACAGATGAACATTGATAGTTTTGACAAGTAAACAAGTGCTTGTAGAACTTTGAAGATTATACTTATTCCAAGACTGGCTTTTTTTAAAAAAATGGTTATCCTTTTTTTTTTTAACAGCTTGCTTTGACCTCTTAATTTTTGATTGTGATTTTCTTGTAGATTGTTTGGGATGAACAGAAACAACGCTGGGTTAATCTGGATGAACCAGAAGAAGAGGTAAAAATCTGAGTCCTTGTGTTTTTTCTAAGTGGAAAACAGAAAGCTCTCCTGGCACACAGTTTTCTTCAATCTGTTGTTGGCTCTTAAGGGCTGCCTTTTGCTGAATTTGGATTAAAATGTGCAACATTTTGAAACTAATGAACAGATTACACATTCTTATAGTCTACATCCTTATGGAGCTATTTGTGTTTTAGTTGCTGGTGTTGTTTCAGTAACTGCAATTGAATTTACAAGGGAATTTGCTTTAAACTTAGTCTGGTGTATCACTTCATTACAGGTTGGCATCACCTTTTTTGTTCTTTGACAATTACTTGTAAATTGACTTGCTGCAAACAGAATATAGGGAGGGGAAAAGGGTAGGAAGAATCTAGTTTTGAAAATGTGATGCATTATACAACAAAGAAAATGACACCTCCTGTCCATCCTTCTCATTTGAGGATCTGTCTGAAAACAAACAAATTATAAAGACCACTGTTGTTGTTTCCTTTGAGTGAGTGTAGGTGGGTTGTAGAAATCCCTTGGCATTAGTTTAGATACCGCCTGGGAGATGAGAAGTATTGGTTTGTAGACCCAATTTCATGTGCTCTGGAATAGGTAAGGAGAGGAGAAGTCGGGCAGATACTTGGTTTAAAACTCCAGTCAACCATGTGATTGGATTTTTTTTGTTCTCCCTGCAGAGTAAACCTCCACCACCACCTCCAACAGGATTTCCTAAAGTTCCTCAGGCTGCTCCACCTGGACCTGGAGGCCCACCTGGTGCCCCTGTCAACATGTTCTCCAGAAGAGCAGGTAACAGATAACATTGATGCTCGAAATATGGAAGAATTCGGATTTTTCTCTTCTATGAAATGGGAAGACAAAAGCCTTGGCTTTTCTGGAGTTGTTAGGGAACAGTTGGCAACCCAGTGGACCTGTGGGTTGTTCCTGGCTTTACTTGTGTCCAGCTCCTGTACTGTGACTGCTGTCACAACTGTGTCATGACTTAGGTATTACTGTTGGTGTCCCTGGAGTGTTATTTTCTGATTCTAAAAGATGCTTTAACCAGCAAACTGTTCGAAATAGTCACAGGTATGACTAACACAGGGCTTATTTCTGCATTTTTCTGTTGTAGCTGGAAGCAGAGCCCGTTACGTGGATGTCCTGAATCCAGGTGGAACCAAGTCAAGTGGAGCAATTCCTGCACCATCAGACCTGTTTTCCCCCTTGGCACCAATGCCCATTCCTGCCAATGTATTTGTTCCAAACTCAGGTGTGTCATGTGGATACATTTGTAGGGAGGTTGTAAGGCTATTTATGAGTATGGTGTGTGTGGCTAAATCCTATTTCCTCTGTAGTTCCAGGGGAATCCCAGCCAATGGAAGGGAATGGTGCAGCAGAGCACACACCAGCTGCAAACCAAACCAACACAGATCCTGCAGCTGTGGAACCAGAGGTGGGTTAGAAAGAATATCTTGTAGATACAATTCAAATTTCTGATTAAAAACCCCTCATGATTCTAAGTAGTAGTTTCACAGCCACAACATGTAAAGAATGTTGTTGTGGTGATTGTGGTTTAACATTTTAAATAAAGAACTGGGCAAGGGAAATTCAAGTGCAAATGGAAGTGGGAATCCCATGAGAGTTGCATTTCCTAATCTGGCAGGGCTGCAGGTTCCATGGGTGCAGTTTGTACCAGCAAAGAAACCAGGAATGTGGGAATGTTACACTTCATGTTCCACCTGCTTGTTCTATTGTAAGGTTCTGCTTCACTGAGATCTGTAGCAGAATTGTGAAACAGCATTGTAGTAATCATGATAAACAGAATTGCCTTGTTTTTCTTTAGTACTTAAACCCTGCAGCCCTTCCTGCTGGATCTGGACTCCCTGTTCCTAACCCTGATGGCTCCCAGTCAGGCGAGGTAAGGCTTGATGCAAAGTAGGTACTGACTTTTGCAGCACATTTTAACCATTAATTTGTACTATGGGCCATCAAAAAGAAATAACTGGTTCAGTTGCTGATGAGTAGCCAAGATGGAATATGAGTGCCTCCAAAATTGTACAGAAAGGATCTCTAAGCCCATATGAGAAGTCCAGCCTCCATGTCTTACATTCTGTCATGTGGTCTTTTCCCCGTAGTACTTTTACAAGCCTTTTTCAGAGTAAAACATCAGTAGGAGTTTAAAGATCTCTTCTTGCCTCCATGCATGCTTGTAATTTCACTAATACTAAGTGCAAGACACAAGGAGAGTAGATTGCTGTGTGCCAGGCAGAGTAACATTACCTTTGTTCCTACTAAATGTTCTATATCTACATAATTTTGTGCTTTAAGAAGTCCTTTTGATTTAAACTAACTTCTGGCTTTACATTTTTTTTGTTGTTTTTAACTTGAAGTTGGTTTAACCTTTGGCAGTGAGGCTCTTACAATGAAATAAAACAACTGAAAGCTTGGGGCAGTGACATGCATGACGACTTTTTTATTTGTGTTTTTTTGTATTTGTGTGTTCTTGCTGTTTTGTAGCTTTCGCGCTCTAGTTCAATGAGTTCATTATCACGTGAAGTAAGCCAGCATTTTAATCAGGTACATGTGGCTGGCCATTGTCATTTATGTTAACTTATTTACTTCCCCCTCTTTATTTTGCATTTGCTCAACTACTAATGCTACTTTTAGTCATTTTCCCCACTTATCATTTCACCGAAATATCATTAAAAGTAGCTAATGATGTGGTGTTCCTTTTTACACTCAAACAGGGTCTTCAGTTTTGTGTATTTATCAGTGCATGTAATCCAGGCATGCTTTTTGTTTCTGTTCCTAAGAGATTCACATAATGCTCTCACCATCTTTTTCCTGGGATACTAAAGAAGTCAGTTGATTTTAAACAAAAATCACAAAAAAGTATTTCCAAACCAAACACAATAAATCTAAAAAGACACAAACAAGCAAAATTTAGTCATTCTGCTGCTGCCAGTCTTGAATTGGTAATAAACCATCAGCAAAAGTCCCTGTAGGAATTAAAGGAATGCTTCATCTCTGCTGTAAGTTCCAGAGCTGGGGGTCACCACATTGGAGTGACACAAACCTTTCTGATATTTCTTAGTGAAGCAAAACTTGATGTAGAATGTTTATTTTGGGGCAAGCCCTAAGGTGTACTAACAAAGGCAGAAGGTACTAATTCAGTGAAGTTGCACTGGTGTCTTGTGTTGGTTTTGCATGCGTTGGATCTTCAGAGCTATTTACAGTTTATGCATGTGTGGCATTGTTTGGCCAATTCCTACATTAAGCAAGTAATATTCTAGATCTGGATGCAAACTGTACCAGCACTCTGCAGTTGTTACAATATGCTGTGCTCTCCATGTTGTTGGCATTATTTCTGTGAATATTTGCTCTGTATAACTCAGCAAACCACGTTTGAGGCAGCAAAGCCCTGCCCTTCTCTAACTTCAGTGTTCTCTCTTTGCAGCCTGCCACTGTACCACCCTCGGGGGCACCTTCAGCAGGAGCAGTTCCGTTCTACAATCCCTCTCAATTTGCACAAGTGAGTAAAGGCCTCACCTTTACTTTGCCTTGTTTTTATTATCCAAGATTGCTCAGAGAAGCT
Organism: Hafferia zeledoni; assembly: GCA_035583235.1. Taxonomy (NCBI): domain Eukaryota; kingdom Metazoa; phylum Chordata; class Aves; order Passeriformes; family Thamnophilidae; genus Hafferia; species Hafferia zeledoni. The sequence goes on along the minus strand of JAWWEV010000039.1, from coordinate 2,674,474 downwards.
GTGGCTGCCCCATCCCTGGAAGTGTTCAAGGCCAGGTTGTGGAGAAATCTGGGCTAGTGGAAGGTGTCTCAGAGTGGGACTAGATGGTCTTTAAGTTCTCTTCCAATCCAAACCACTCTGTGATTTTATAATTTGAACAAAACACGATTTTATGCTTTACCAGCTCAATCTGGATTGTTCCATGTAGAGTGTTTAATGTGCACAAAGACCAGTCTGGCACTTGTTTAATTTAAATGTTTAAATGTTTTCATTCAAAACTTTATTCCCAATTTTTTGGTATTTTGTCTCCAGCACGACACTTTTACAGAACTTTTTTTTTTTTTCTGTTCTTCATTTTTTTAGTCTCCTGCAGCCACTGGAAGTTCAAGACTGGGAAGAATTGGACAGAGGAAGTATCCAACATTGAAGTAGAATACAATGGCTTTGTATTTGGAATCCTCAATGATGTTTCTGAGTATGCAAAGAACTATTCAGCCACATGGCACATGGTTCAGCTGCAGCTGAAGGGACAGAAATTTACTGATGGGTGATTTTTTCATGGGTCTCCCTGCTTGCACCTCATCTACGCAAACCATTACCAAACATGAAATATCCGTAACTTTTCCTTTTAAAAAGCCTGGCTAGAAATAGCTTTGCTGTGATAAAGAATAGACAGGAGGGAGGAAATAGTTGCTGTCTGTTACAGAACCTATTTGTAAATTGCACAGGCAATTTATTCCTTAAGTTTATTTTAAACCTTGCTAGTGTGACCTTCCAAGACATAGTTTCAGGGATTTCTTAATTTCTGAAGGATGCTCCCCTCCCAGCAGGGGGGAAAAAAAAACATGTCCACATTGTAAGATAACACTGTGGCCTTAAGAGGACCATGCCCAGTTGTGATGCTTTCAGCCAGGACGTGGATTGGCAGTGGGTGGAACCGAAGATGTTCCCCTGGGAGACACCTGTGTGTGTGGGAGTGGGGAGGGGGCCACAGCTCATCCAAATAAATTGACCTGCATTGAATGAAAACTGTGACTGTAATCTAATACTGATTTGATTTGGGTCTTTCCTAGTCTGTATGTAGTTTGTGGTTTAGACTACTTGTAAAGCCAACTGTATAGTGGGAAGGAGCTCTGTATCATAGCCAATGCTGTTCTCTTGACGAGTGAGTGTTCGTTTAAGTGCAATACGGTTACTTGCTTTCTCTCAAACTGCTGGCACTGTGCAGCTGGGGGGTAACAGCTTGAAAGTTGTTTATTTTTTCCTTTGGAGTGCCAGAATCAGAGTAATAATCCGTTCTTGAATCTCCATTACTAAAATAACCAAGGTCTTAAGTAGATAACAGGTGAATTTCAAATGTACTAAAAGTAGGCGGATTAGACCTCTACAGATGGACTTTAAAATCTTTAGGTTTAATATAGAAAATCTTGAAAACCATGATATGCAGCATTTATATTCACTGAAGAATCTGAATTATCTACAAAGAGAAAAATAAACTTTAAATATTTATTAAATCCTTAGACCATATTTTATTTAGAACTTGCCACCAAACTATTTGATTTTACTTGAATTTCTGCCTGGGAGTCGAAGTAACACGAATGTGAAATTGCCAGTGTTGGTCCCCTGTTGTTTCTTTTTCTAAATAACACCATTTTTCTCAGATCATGATAGCCTTACATATGTCCCAAAAGGTTTGTACACAGCCCAGGTAAAACTGTTTGGGGGGATTAGAAACCTCTGTGTGATGGTCCAGACTCAATTCCAGATGTGGGCAGCAGCAGTCAGTGTGGTTTACTTTTCTATAATTGAAACCTAATCAGGCACTTGGCTTTCCTCTAGTCCAGCCAGGCTGCTGATTATTTTCTCCTTTCAGTAGAGACTGCCAAACAACTTCATTCAAGGAGGCTCCCTCTGAGCTGGGAGCAGCTGTCTTTCCTAAGTGTAAGATTTGACACTGTAAATTCTTAAATAAAATATTTTGCGCTCTGGAGCACTTTCACATTTTACTTTCTTCTTGTGGTTATTGCTTTAGGGAGCTGGGTGGAGAAACCTCTCCTGTCTGGGAATGATCCATGTGAGGAAAAGGAGCCTGGAGTGTTCACTGTTGGACCTGGCTTGTGCAGCAGAGAAGGTTTAGATGAGATGTTGAAAGAAATTCTTCCCTGTGAGAGGGATGAGGCCCTGACAGGTTTCCTAGAGAAGATGAATGTCCCATCTCTGGAACTGTTCAAGGCCAAATTGGACAGGGCTTGGGACAACCTGGTCTGGTGGAAGTTGTCCCTGCCCATGAAACTGGATGAGCTTTAAGGTCCCACTCTGACATTCCGTAATCAGTGTCTGTATTGTAATGTTCAAAATCGAAGCTTTTAGCCTTAATGCAGGCAACTTGTAAAATTTTTTTATACGCAGAAAACGTCTACTTTAAGCTGCTTATTTAAACAGCGCCTCAGTCCCGTATCGTGACAGTTGCGATGTCACAGGAGTGACGATCACTGCGCTCCTCCGGCCGCCAGGGGGCGCTGCCCGGGGAGGCGGGGCCGGCACCGCTCAGGGAGGGGCCGCGGCGGCCGCGGAGGGACCGGCCGCGATACCGGGACCGATGTCGGCACCGCTCCCGGCACCGACACCAGCGCCGCTGAGCCCCGCACGGAGCGGGGGGCGCCCCTGGAGCAGCCGGTGAGGCCCGCGCCGCGTCCCGCCCGCGGGGGTGGCGGTGCCGGTGCGGCCGCCGAGAGGGCCGGGGCCTCCCCGGGCAGGGCGGGAGGGACCGGCCGCGGCCCCGCCGAGCCGGGGCTGCGCTCACCGCGTGTCGCCTTTGCAGGTGCCGCAGCGGGGCGGGTTGGTCTGCGATAGCCGCAGGGTGACGAGGTGCTCCCCCTGCAGTGTAGGGTTTGCCTGGAACCCGTTTCCATGGGGCCCGAAAGCCGCCGCTCCCTCGGGTGTTGCTCGGTGACCGCGGTAGGTGCGAGACGAGGGGAGGCGGCAGCGATTGCCGGCTGTGAGAGCGGTGGGAATTCCCTGGCCTCGGGCAGCCGGTCGTGCTGGTGACGCTGTGTTTGTGCAGCAGGGAGGGCGAGCTGAGCGCTGTGTGCTGCTCGAGTTCCCTTTCGTGCTGCCAGGACACCAGCCTTGCCTTGAAGAAGCGCACACACAGCCCTGGTGTCTGCGGCAGCGAGGAAGGCAATGCTGTGCTCTGCTCTGCTCTTGATAAAAGAAATAACAGTGGTTTTTCTAACAAGGTCACGCTAAGGTTTGAGTTGTGCTGGAGGGAGGTCCTGCGAGATGCTCTCTCATTAAGGAGCACTGTTTGCAGCTCAATAATTTTTCATTCTTGTGTGTTTCTCTTGGGGAAATCCAGGTATCCCACGTCTTGGAATTGTGCAGACAATGCATCTGCCTACCCATGCACCTGCCCTTGGTTCCCAGCTAAAGACTGAGCTGTTTCCAATTCCCATGTCTTTCTGGCTTAATTAAAGCCCTGTGAACTCACAGGGTGATAAAGGGAAGGAAACTATGCTCTGAGGAGCATTTCATCTGGAGCAGTGTCCACAGCTGGTACCTGAGGGACGATGAGTACTCCAAATGGATTTCCACAGCACTCAAGGGCATGTGTTTCTCAGAGCATGGAAGGTGGAGCAGTACAGGACCTGCAGGCTAAAAAAGCTGGAAAAGCAGCCAAAAAGGAGGCTGGTGGCAATGTGGCACTTCCTACTGAAGGCCCTGTGAGTGTGGGCACCCCTGTAAGTGAGACCTTGAAGCTTCTACCAGAACTCAAAGCCAACATGAAAATTAAATCGATCACTCCAAGGCCTCCTCGGAAGCCGCGGCTGGAACGTGCAGCCTCTCTGGATGAGAAGAGCTGGAGGAGGTGGAGGCGGTTCAGAACGAGCCAGGAGAGTCTGACTGATCCCAACGACACGAGTTCCTCCAACGGTTCTCTGCAGGAAGCGTCCCCCAGCCCTCCCAACAGGAGCAGGGCGAGCCCCTGCCATCCCAGCTGCCAGCAGAATTCCTTGCACAGTTCACCAGACGCCTCAGAAGCCAGTCCCGTGGGGAAGAGCAGAGGAGGCACCTCCGACCTGGGCAAACGAGCCTCCGACATCTCCAGTGCCTTTGGGGGGCTCCTGCGGGGGAAAGCGTTCACGGGAGGCAAACCCCGGCTGTCCCAAATCATGCCAGCCCGCCCCCTGCCCCCCATGGAGCTCAACGTGGCCTCTCACACCCTGAGGACAGCTAATAGGATCGACTCAGATTGTCTGGATTACCGACATTATTCTCAGCACAAGTTTGGGAGGGTGAGCAGCAGCCTGAGCGACACCCGGCTGCACGGCAATGGCATGGGCTACGATAGCTGCTCCACAGACTCCATGAAATCCACCTTCAGCCTGCTCACCCCCATTCGAGCCAAGGATGTTCGGAGCAGGTGAGTCCTCCAGCTTCTCCTGGCAAAGTTTGGGGGTGTTAGCAGGGAGAAGAATCCCTCTGGGCAGGGGCTGGGAATGTCCAACTGCTCAAAAAGCACAGAAGTCATCCTGTATTATTTAACCTGCTGTGGAGACTGGAAACAGTTGGAAGATGGAGATTGGTACTGATATTCTCTTTAGTCCTTTTAGCTGATTATTTTCATAATTATGTTTGATTTTCTCTCAGTTTGTAATATTTACATAACCTGTTTGGAAAATTCAGAGACTAACTGTGCATGGAAAAAACAATTGTTTTAAAATCTGAAAGTACACTGGACTTGAACTGAAGTGTTAAATGGCAGGAAAAAACCCAAATATTTTAGCTTGGAAATATCATGCAGTACGTGAAGTGTTATCACTATCCTGTAAGGTGCTGAGGGTTCTCTGCAGATGTTGTGCTTGTTTGGCTTCTGGCAGGATCAAATCACCTATTGGATACTGTTCCAGTGTCCCACAGGAACTCTCTGCCCCAGTTTTTCCAGGGAAGAATCTAGTCATTGATCTGAAGGATGGGAGTCAGTGGTAGAGGGGAGAGTCATTCAGATAAATTTAAGTGTTCCTAACTGGTAAAAAAGCCCCAGGGATAGATTGTTGCTTGTTTGCCACAAGGGTTTTCTTTCACTTCCCTCCCTAAAGCAGCTGGAGGCAGGGGTTGCCCAGCACTCCCTGACATTGTGCTGTCATGGTTATTTGCAGAGCTTAAGCAAGATTAAAAATGCTTATTCAACATGCAGTCCTTGTACCAACACCCCTTGCCTGTGTAAGCAGCGTGTCCTTTGGAGGGGCAGGACATGTGGGATGGATCTGTCCTTTCCAAATGTGGTATTTTGAGACCTCAGGCTCAGTAAATTGTTTACTTGAAGCTAATTTGATAAGCTGAATTGAAGGATGAGTGTGAGTTTGAGTCTTTGATTAGGAGCAACTTGGTGCAGAACCCTGGGAACAATTGAGCTATTTTGATGTTGCAAGTAAGCTGAGCTGCTTCAAGATACTGCAATGTCATGGAATCATGGAATTTGGGTTGGAAGGGACTTTAAAGATCATCTCATTCCACCCCCTGCCACGGGCAGGACACCTTCCATTCTCCCAGGTTGCTCCAAGCCCTGTCCAACCTGGCCTTGGACACTTCCAGGGATGGGGCAGCCACAGCTTCTCTGGGCACCCTGTGCCAGGTTATCAAACCAATCTCTTCATTCTTTTTCTGGGTTAAGTATTAGCAGGGCTGAAGACTTGGATGGCTTCAGCCTTCTCATCACAGAACCTGAGCAGCATCAGCCTTACCATCATCCTCGTGTCCTGCCTTGGAAAGACTGGTTTATAACAATAGTTTTGTTTTATTTCATATGATCTGTGAACTCTCTGTAAGAGCTGGAACTTTGTAAGGAACTTTAGGCAAGTAGAAAAATACATGAATACTAAATGCTGCCTTCTTAGAAGTATATTCTTGATTAACTCAAGATTCAAGCATTATTTCATGCCCTTTATTAGATGCTCTTTTATGGATCCTCTGTTCACAGGAGCTATTTGGAAGGCAGCCTTATGGCGAGTGGTGCCTTACTGGGAGCAGAAGAACTTAGCAGATATTTCCCTGATAGGAATATTGGAATTTTTGTGGCCACCTGGAACATGCAGGGTCAGAAGGTAAGTGCACAGAAGTCTCCACAAGTCTTTTGGCAGTGGTAAAGTTACCCCAGCTTTACTGATGTTTTTCTGTTCGTATGTTCCTCATCAAACTGAGTTCATCATCAAATTACAAGGTACTTTTCTAGTAAATCTTTGCACAGCTTGTATTGCTATTTTATTTTGTTCTTTCTTTCTTGTTTTAATTTGTTTTATCATAGGAACTTCCAGTGAACCTGGATGACTTCTTATTGCCAACAGATCCAGACTATGCCCAAGACATGTATGTCATTGGTGTTCAAGAAGGCTGTCCAGACAGGTAGCAAAAACAATGTAATGAACCATCTTCTTTTATTGTTAACTAATTACTTTGCTTTGTATTAGTCTGGAAATAGCCCCATCATATTCTTAATATTTTCAATAATCAACCCATCTAATAAGATACATGAGCAGCAGAGGAAATGGACTTTAGAGGAAAAAGGCATAAAGATCTGTAAATCATAGAATCATGGAATGGTTTGGGTTGGGAGGGACCTTAAAGCTCATCTAGTCCCACCCTCTGCCTTGGGCAGGGACACCTTCCACTCTCCCAGGTTGCTCCAAGCCCTGCCCAGCCTGGCCTTGGACACTTCCAGGGATGGGGCAGCCACAGCTTCTCTGAGCATACAGAATTTGGTCCTGTTAGAGCAGCTGATGGCAAAATGGTGATGATTTCTGTGGCCCCTCAGCCCAGCTCTGAGGGGCTCTGAGCTGGCTCACAGCTTCGCAGCCACTCCTTCCTAGTTCAGTGGAGGTTTTGCTTACTGTTCATTGATGTTCTGTGTCAGAGGGATTGCTCTGTTTCCACAGTACTGATTTCCTCTCTGGTTGTTGTCTCCTGTACTGTCTGTGTGATCCAGCTGTTGTTCTTTCCTGCAGAAGAGAGTGGGAGATCCGCCTGCAGGAGACGCTGGGCCCCCACTACGTCCTGCTCTTCTCTGCTGCCCATGGGGTGCTCTACATGTCAGTTTTCATCCGCAGGGACCTCATCTGGTTCTGCTCAGGTGTGTGTGGAGCTGAAAGCGCTGCTGCCAGCCACTGTCCTGTCTTTTTCTCCCTCTCCTAACTTCCTTGCTCACTGTCCCCTAAGGGCTTTCCAGTAACAGCATCTTCTTTTTCTCCTTCCAGAAGTGGAGTACGCCACGGTGACAACTCGAATCGTATCTCAGATCAAAACCAAGGGAGCTCTGGGAATCTGCTTCACGTTTTTTGGGACCTCCTTTCTCTTCATCACCTCCCACTTCACATGTGAGACATTTACAGTCTTGCTAGAAGGGTCCTGTTTGAGGGAAGAGGGGAGGGCACTGCTCAGAGGTAAAAAAGCAGGACAGGCTGAAGGCAAAGCTCAGGATTGCTGAGTTGAGAAGGATAAGAGAAGAGGATTGGTAAAAACATACAAAGGAACTGTGTTCAAACAGAAATGAACTCTGCACCATTGTATCCCTTTTTCCATACTTTCTGTCATTATTATTCAGGGTGTAAATTTCCTGGGTCAGTGTCCCGTTTTACACTTGGAAAATGTCTGATGCCCTTTGGAAGCTCCTGTTAGAGCCATAAATGGTCATTGGATTCATCGTTGGCAATAATGGGGTTTGTGTCTTTCAGCTGGGGACAGTAAAGTGAATGAGAGGAAACTGGACTACAATAAAACCATTCAAGCCCTCACACTTCCCAAGAATGTTCCAGACACAAATCCATATCGATCCAGTTCTAGTAAGTGTGAAACCATGACTGTGTGAGAACCCAAATTAACAGTCTGTGCATTGTCTTTCAGTCTGCACTAAGAAAGGGAGAAAGAGAGTGATAATTTGAGACAGTATAAAAAGAGACTACAAGGCTTTTTGTCTGAGGATGTTTATTACTCACACCATTATTTTTTTTTCTTTTTGAAATATTGGGGGGGATTTGAGAAAAAAAATTGAAATGGGAGAGATAAAATTCAAAAAGGAGTTTTCATGTGATGTATTTTCCCAGCAATGTGACAATTTGGTGTAATCATTATCAATATTGCAGATGTGTTTCACCTTCCAAGTGTTTTTTAGAACAATTAGAAATTATTTCAAAACTTAAGAGTAGGAATGTTATGTCCCTTTGCATGTACAAAAGTCAGAGCAATGTTTGCCAAATTCCATTGTTGTTTCTTAATGCTATGCTGACAACATGATGTTGAGATAAGTAGTCAAGTCTGTTTTCTGGAAAGATGAATTGACTCTTTATCTGGAGTGTGGCATTAGGGTTTTGTGTTCACCCTGGTTTTAGGTCCTATAGATAGTTTAGTCTCTTTTCAGCTCTTTCTATGGGTCTTATAACCATATTGTGTGATGGTCATAGGCAGAGAACATGCTCAAATATCACATCTCCTGGTATTGAAAGGAAGGGATTTATGCCTGTTCCTTGAACACACCTGGCAGCATATCCTGAGCACTTCTGGCCTGAATTTGCAGGTGATGTCACAACTCGGTTTGATGAAGTCTTCTGGTTTGGTGACTTCAACTTCCGACTGAACAAGGACCGTGAGACTGTGGATTCCATCCTGAACCAGAACCCAGCCACGGACGTGTCCAAGCTCCTGGTGTATGACCAGCTGACCAGTGAGATGAGTCGGGGTGAGAGGCAACTGTTTTCCTCCCTCATCCCAATGAACAACGATATGTACACACAGGAATAATTGCAGCCAAATCCCCCTTTCCTAGGGACCTTTCCTGCTTTCTTTTGTTGTGTTACCGGAGAAGGGAAGTCAGCAGTTGTCAAATACAGTGGCAGTATGTCAAGGAACCTTTTGCTGTAGCATTTTATACACAGTGTAACCTCCCAAGCCATTTGCTGCTGTTTCATCTGACTCTCCATAACCTGAGAGACCATTCTGTTCCAGGGCCCAGATTTGAACAGCATTTGCAAAGCAGCACAAGTTTCAGTGGAAGGGGAAGTGCCTGGACCAGGTTCTTTGTGTAACTGGCCACTGACTAAATAGCCACTGGCTCTTTTTTATCCTCACTATGTAAGAACTTGAGCCTGCTCACTTTCTGGAGCCTGACCCCGGGTTTTTCTAGTTATGTTATGTACATGGCTGTTGTTTCTAGCCAGCATTAATAGAATCAATGCAGAATTGTGCCAGGTTCTCAGGAAGGAGGAATTTGTTCATGCTGTTCCCTTCCCTTACAGGGTCTATTTTCAAAGGATTCCAGGAAGCTGATATCCATTTCCGCCCTTCCTACAAGTTTGACATAGGGAAGGACAGCTATGACACCACTTCCAAACAAAGGACTCCTTCCTACACGGTAAGGGATGATTTCAGCACCTCACACCTGCACCAAAGGGGGTTCAGATGTGCTGAGATTTGTGGCTTCAGAGCAACAGGGCATGTGAGTTTGGTTTGGAAGAAACGATTGTTAAACATGTAAGAACAGGCAGAGTATGGCACAGGCTGTTAACCTCATTTTTCCTGCCTTACAGTCTGTTTGAGTGGATTCTCCCCTGTGCTCAGAGCTGGGCACAGAACAGCTATTGGGATCAGACACACACTCTTCATGAATGGATCCCTGTCCAAGACACTTATTTTCACTAAGTGGAGTGTGATAAATGAATGGGTTTGCCTCTTGTGAACCAATGCTGCTTTCCAGGGTGGGTGGGCATGCAAAGGGAGTCACCATCGCTCTCCCCTCTCTGTCTGTCCCCAGGACCGAGTTGTGTTCCGCAGTCGGTACAAGGATGACATCCAGGCTGTCAAATATTCCTCTTGTCCTGGGATCAAAACCTCAGACCATCGCCCTGTGTTTGCCTTGTTTCGTGTGAAAGTCAGGCCTGGCAGAGACAAGTTAGTACCTCCTTATGCTGCTTTGTATGATTGCACATGGCTCCAGGGATCCTGAGGATGTGCTCCTCTTTGGAGTTTGTCCTCTCAGAATTCCTAAAATAGAGTTTATTCCATGTAGCTCTGCAGCTTGTTCGATTTTTACCCAGTATATGCTGGTGGTCAGAGCAGTAAGAGCTTAAACCTTGCACTGACATCTGAAATCCCTGCTTCCAGGTCCCTTAATCCTCCTGAGAGGGATAAACAGAGCCCACTGGAATTGATTATAAATCCAGCTCTTTATTTTCCCTGTCAGCCTGGGCAGATCTGCTCTTCTCTTCCTCTTTCCCTCTTTGGGATCAGTGCTGTTTTCCCTCCCCAGTGGTGGCTGCATTTCAACATAGCTGGATGTCAGTGGAGTATTTTGAGATCCTCTAAATCCTTAACGTCCTATTCTGGGCTGTTGTAGAAATTTGGTTAACTCACTGAAATTTATTTATTCCCTTTTCTGTGAGCAGCATGGTCAGGGATTGCAAGATGTGGGTATCTAGAAAATGGTGATTTGTCAAAGCATTTGATCAGCAGTGCAATTAGAATTGGAGTTCTTGTTTATGGGTATTAAATACCCATTGAACATCAGTATTGTAGAGTAGGTGATGGGCTGCTTGAGTTTCCTTCTGGCCTCTGTAGAACAGACCAAGGTCTGTTTTGATGAACCACATCAGTGAGTAGACCAAGTTAACAGTAACCTGGTTTACCTTTTCAAATAAGTGGGGTTTGGTTTAGGATCATAAAGTCCTCTGTAAATTAATGCAGGTGTATTCATGCTTAAATTGAACATACATTTCCCTTTTACAACCAGCATTTTCTTCATTTAAATGTGTTGTGAAAAACCTTAACTTGTTGCTGTGGAAGAACAACTTCTGTTTTTCTCACAGCAGTAGCTGAAGGCATTGAGAAAGTAAAAACTAGTTTTCTGGCCTTATTGTGTTAACTAATTGGGAAATGCTGGGCAAACAAGAACATATTTATGCCCTGATCTGATGGCTTGTGTTTCTGTTGTAGCATTCCACTTGCTGCAGGGCAGTTTGACAGAGAACTGTATTTGATGGGAATAAAGAGGCGGATTACAAGGGAACTTCAGAAACGACGGGAGCAAAAGGACCAAAAATCCAGCAGCATATGTAGCATCTCCTGAGCTGAGAGCTCTGCAGTGCTTGTGGTAGAGGTGCCCAGAAAGAGGATTTCAGGCCATGGCAAACTCTGCAGGGAATTGTCTGCTTAAGCACCTCTGGCAGTTGTGAAGAATGTCTTAAACCTCATCCTGGATTCATTTGCATGAGCTAATCCATGTAGCTCAAGTGCTTTTGCTGAAGAAAAGGAGTCAGTTATTTAAGATATCCATCCCAACAGGTAAAATGGATTTATTTTTAACCAGACTATCTTAGGAAGCCACCGGGTGCAGCCTGTTGGTTGTTGGAGGACTCCACACAGGGGCACAGCTGCTGGAACTGCCATCACCTGGAGCAGGGGACCGAAGAAGAGCCTGCAGAAAGGTGAATTTTTGGTTTGTCTCTTTGGTTTGGTCAGATTTGCTTACATACAGTGTGGGGTTGGGGTTTGCTCCTTCTCTGTAGCCAAGTGTATTCTGTAAAATGAGTAACAGGGACCAGCTGATGAACTTGGGCAGTTCTGTGTATGGATGGTGCTCCTGTGTTGGGCTTTTTGGGTCCTCTACAGCAAGATGTGTGTGAATGTACTCCTGTACATTGAAGTGTAGAAACATTGCCTTTCAATACTCATTCTATAGGCCTTCTGTTACTAAGGGGGTAAATACTATACTCTCAGGCCATATATTTGGCTGCTGAGACTGCTTGAAACAATCCCTCCCTGACCTCACATGGCCTCTCCAGGGCTCATAGAACACTACCTGCCTTCAGTAGCAGGACACCTGAATTGCAATTAATGGTTTAAGTACAGTACTGTGTGATGCTTTACCAAAGTGATGTCAAGTGAGTGTACCAGGGAGATTTGCAGTCAGCTACATGCAGTTCCATTACCTCCACTCACACTCAATTCCTTTTGGTTTTGTTTTTTTTTAACTCAGTGAACTGTGAATAACTTGCTATTTTTGAAGTAGTGTTGTCTTAAGGTTAAACATCTTACAAGGACCAGTATGGCACTGGTCAAATGTTAAGTACAGCTAATACTTAAAAATTCCTCATGGGCACAGATGGGCTGGATCATTCATCCCCTTAGTACCTAAAACACCAAGCAAACACCTTGGAGGAAGTGCTGCTGACTATGCAACCTGTCCACGACAGAGCTTCTGTTCTGAGGTACATTTACAGCACTGACCTGTCTGTAGCCATCAGGTACTTGGATTTCCTTTCTTTTTAAAGGAATAAAAATAAATTAATGCAATACCGTAACTGAGAACCAGCTCTTACTCTTGTCAGAACCAGAGTTCTTTGTGTGATGCATGTTTGGGTGACCTAAGCCATTTCTCTTCAGCTGCAAGAGAGGGACAGATTTCTCTGGAATTGTTTGAATTGAACAAACAAAGCACATGTTCCACCCACCAGTGCAAGAAACACAGCCCCTGGCTGATGAATTTTAGAAATCTTACTACTGGCTCCAGCTGTTTAGAGGTCTCTTTATTTCCTTACAAACATACACAATAACTGAACAGGATTTCCAGACTGTGGGCTCCACAAGAAGCAATGCAACGTTTTCTTCTAGTTGCATGAGGAGAGGATGGGGAAAAGCAGGTAAGCAAACAGCTGCCTCACAGTGCTCTGCTCCCAGTTTGATTGCTCCTCACCATACACATCTAGCAGTGAAGTACTGCAATGCAGCTGTTTATATTTTTAAACCCATGTGTTGGGGGATTATGTAAATCAAATGTTTTATTCCTCTTTTGAGTCTCTTATTTCTTCAGTATCTCATGTGTGGCACTTGGCTTTTTGTAATGTGGTGTCAGTCAGGACCACAATGTCTTTAAATGCTGTAATTTTGTTATCTTGACTGTCAGCTGACAGGCAGCTCTGCTGTGAGACAGATGATTGTGCCTTCTTTTTGCAAAGCCTTAAGTTCATCTGAGTGACACTGAGGAAATGAGGTACAAGTTTAAGGTGCAGCAGCAGCAACTCCTTTAATAACTTTGTATAGCAACTCTCGAGGAACTTTTATTCTTTAGCACAGTTCACTTCTGAGTGAAAAAGCCTGAAGAGCAGGATCACTTTTATTCCCAAGTGTCCATGTAGGTTTATGCACAGTATCTCTGCAGAGGAACTCCACAGAAACCTGGTTATGCCGTGGGTCTGCTTTCCTTTAGCAAAATTATGAAGTTGTTCCTAGACATGTGACTCCTTGTAGGTACTACTGATGAAATGAATCCACGATTTGTAACAAAACCTGGACTGCAGGAAACTTTTTGCCGAACTTCACAGAGATAATAACTATTATTGTCCTAATTCAGTTTGAGCAAGTCTTTGTTCACCTTGGTAACAGCTATAAATGTCCTTTGAATTCAGGCATGTAAGCCAAGCTCTTTCAGGTGTCACCACATCCCTCAGGAAGGAATCCCACTCGAGCTCTTCACAGTCCGGTGCTCCAAAGCAGCTTTGCTCAGTGGTAGCACAGCTCCATGGTTGCACAGTCTGCCTGGGAAGATCTGGGGGAGGGAGGGTGGTACAGCAACATTATAATCTCAAAACCACGTTACAAAAGGAGGGAGTCCGTGAGCCTGGCAGGACGTGCTGCTCTATCGGAAGAGCCGGTACAGCCGCGGGAGCCGCCCGTCCTTGCTGGAAAGTGCCCCCTGAATGTGCTCATAGGAGGGCAGGTCTGTCAGGTCACCCAGGGCAGCCACAGCTGGCTTCTTATGCAGCATCTTAGTGACCACCCTCTTGATATCAGTAGGTTTCACCTGACCTGCAGGAAAAGAAAGGCAGAGCTGTGATACGTGTATATACGAGGATACTCAGAGAAACAATTGCTGACTCTTTTCTTCCATGCTTCTGTTTTTTCCCTTCCTTCTGACAAAAACAAGCCCTGATAGCTTGAAAACCATTGAGATCAGTTTGAAATATATTTCTGCAGTATTTATGCCCCCCAGGCTTTCTCAGGCAACTCAACTGTGCGACAAGAATATTTTCTAAGTTGCCCTGCCCTGACTGTACCTACAGTTCACTCAAGGCAAGGCACAGCATTGTGTACTCACTGATGAGGGCACAGAGCTCATGAGGGAGCTTCCTTGTGTTTGTTGCCAACACCTGCCTTCCCACATCTTCAAAGATGACTGGCCGAGACTCGAGGTTCATCATGAGCATGGACTTGAGCTGCGTCTTCGCTCGCTCAAGTTCTACCTGTGAATGAGCAGGAAATACAAATAATGTTCCAAAAATTCTGGTCACTGCTCTCTAACACATGATACCATTTAAGAGTCCTGCAGACAATGTGTTCATGGAGTCCCAGACTGGTTTGGTGTGGAAGGGACGTTAAAGCTCATCTCATTCCAATCCCCTGCCATGGGCAGGGACACCTTCCCCTAGCCCAGGTTGCTCCAAGCCCCATCCAACCTGGCCTTGGACACTTCTAGGGATTATGTCAGCTCAAAAACTATCTACAAGTTCCAATGTGCTGCTGACCTCTCCCACTGCTCCTGCCATGAGGATGAATTCTCTGGTGATGATTTCCACCATCTCCCGAACCTACAGAAAACAGACCATTGAAAGAAGATTAGAACAACACTTACTGTGTCAACATTCCTGTCTGGTACTGAGGGATGTGGGTCCTTTTTAAGGACACCTATCTTTCAATACAGGACTCTCTACCTGTTTTGGGTCTGCACTGGCGTGGATACACAGGAGACCTGTGTCCTCATAACTGTGGTGGTAGGAGGTTGCATTATACATCCAGTGGTGCCTGTGGGAATGCAAACAGCATTTTAAAATAGAAAACCCCCAGAATTTACATGTAAAAATTAAACAAACATGGACAGTGAGTGCCCTCCTAATGCATTTCAGGATTCTCAGCAGTGCCAGTGAGACTTTCACCCTATCAAAATGCCAGCTGACAAATCACTCCCATGTATCAAGCAGAATAAGCTGATGTAGAACTTGGGGGTATTTGCTTTCATTTTTTCCATATGAACCTACTGGAGGATGGTTTCTGATACCCCTTCAAAGGCAAAACCAACCTGTTGAGCACATTGAGGTACAGTCTGGTGAACATGCCCTTGCCAGGCCCTCCAGCTGAGAAGGAGCCACCTCCTCCCATCATCATATTTAGCACCGCAAAGGGAATGAAATCTTCCTCCTGAATCGGAACAAGAAATCCAGTCAGACAATGGCAGAGCTCTCAAGAGTCTGGGGTGAGCAAAGGGAAGGAAAAGACATTGGCACAAGAGGAGTGGGAAGGTCAGTGCCTGCATTAACTGTCAGTGGAAAAGCTGCTTGTCTGTACATGCAGGAGGAGGATTGCCAGTGTTTATGTAGTGAGTTGGTGTTCTGGGATTCTTCAAGTACAGGGCACCCAAAACAAGGGATTTTAGGTTAATACTTACTAAGAAGGAGCAGCTTTCTAACCCAATCATGATGTGGGTGAGCTCTGGGATGGGAGTAGGGCCCAGACTCACATCTGACATGTCTTTTTCAACCTGTGGGAAGAGCAGACAGATTACCAAGACTGATTGTCACTGTGGCTGCATCCAGCTTGATACATTCCTGGTAATTAACATGTCACCCAATCAACAGCTGTCATGGCCACTTTTGGCTAATACTCATGAACAGCACAGAACTTTGGAAAGGCAAAAATCAGCTCAACTTCCAAGTGACAGCAAGGGGCACGACGCCACCTCCAGCACTTACCTTGACGATGCCTCCCGTGTACTGAGCCACGGATCTGTCCACGCCCCTGCTCTGCCCAGTGCCCCACACAGGCTGCACCCCCAGCAGGTATTTCCTGGCACACTCCACCAGCTGCTCGTGCTCAATGCCCACCCCAGCCAGCACCATCCTGTCAGGGGTGTAGTAGCTGCGCAGGTACGAGTGCAGCACGGCCCGATCGATCTTGTCCGTGTTCTCCACAGGGCAGAACCTGTTCAGGCCAACTGTGTTGTCTCTGAAGGCTGCCTAAAAGGGAACAGATACATTACAATATCACCTCACCACCCCTAAACCCCTCATCTAAACCTTCTCCTTCTGTTTTGGAATTAAGCCAACCTGTTTGAGACATGTATGAGAGGAAAGACAGAATGTTATTTCATTAACAACATATTGTCACCCACATCAACAAAGATAAGTTGCAGGTAAGTTTTTTTTAGATTAGTTTGGAACCTTTCACATGTGTAGAATGCTGGATTTCAGAGTGGAGGGACAGCAAAATTCTCCCATCACTGAAATCAAGTAATAAAACCCCCTGGTTTTAGAACAATCTAAAATAAACCCCAAGGCTGACAAAAAAATGAGAAAGAGACTGCAGGAGGCTGAATGCCAGGTGGAATTTTCAGCATGTTACCGCATGGATCATCTCAGTGAGGAGGGGCTCTGGGTCAGGTCTCATGTTCAAGTCCTCCAGCTCAAACCGTATGGCCATGCGGGTCATCTCGATCTCCTCGTCTGGAACAGGACAGAAAGCAAGGGATGGTCACCCCCAAATGCTGCAGTGTGGCTTCCTAAGGGGCACAATCTACTGAAGAATTCTAAGAGCAAGCCATATGTTGCTGGAAATCTTTTTTAGGGGCAGAGGGTTGTGTTCCCAGACCTGACAACCTGGGCTGGAGAGCCACGTCAGCCAGCAGGTTGACCACGGTGTCCAGGCCTCTGGCATCAGCAGACACAGCGTACATGATGGTGTCCCTGCAACACAGACAGGCAGGTTCTGCACTGGGAACTCACTTCTGTCATCATGCAGTATCATTTCAGTATCAGGACATCACAGGAAAAGCTGCTTCACTCATTAAGTGCTTTCAAAAAGAATAGAACTGACTTCTATAACACTTTCAGGTTCACTTTTGTAGCTTCTCAGCAGCCACCACAAATGGATTGGAAACAAAAAGTGGCTTTTACTGCTCCACACCAGAAAAAAGGAACTCAAAGTGCTGTCAGTGAACAGAGCAGGAGAAGGAGCATCCCACCTTGATGCCTGGCAGTCACAAATGCCCCCATGTTTCTCCAAGGTGAGCAGAATTTCATCTTTGCTGCCAAACTGAGCTGTGGACTAAAAAAGAAAATACCAGTGTTATTAATTAGTAAAGCAATAACTTTTTATAATCCCTCAGTGTAGCCCAGAACAAGCATTTTCTACAATCTTTCAGTCAAGTGGTTTGATCAATACTTGCTAACCTTGGGAGGTGAAAGCACAACAGGCTTTCAAAATGTAATAATGGTCACAATAATTAGCTGGGAATTAAGAAGGATGATCAGAGTGATGGAGGACCCCTCCTATGAGGAAAGGCTGAGAGAGTTGGGATAGTTTAGCCTGGACAAGAGAAGCTTTGGGGTGACTTAATTGTGGCCTTCCAGGACCTGATGGGAGCTACAAGAAAAATAGTGAGAGACTTGTGACAAGGGCCTGGAGTGACAGGACAAGGGGGAATGGCTTCCCACTGAAAGAGGGGAGATTTAGGTTAGATATTGGGAAGCAATTCTTCCCTGTGAGGGTGGGGAGGCCCTGGCATGGGCTGCCCAGAGAAGCTGTGGCTGCCCCATCGCTGGAAGTGTCCAAGGCCAGGCTGGACGGGGCTTGGAGTGACCTGGGATAGTGGAAGGTGCCCCTGGCTGCTCCTCCTCCCTCCCCGTGCAGATTTTGGGTGCTCAGGACCCCATGATGGGCAGTGCAGTACTCACAGAGAATGCCAGCTTTTCCAAGAAGTGGGAGATACCACTGAGATATTTCGCTTCGTGTCTTGATCCCGAATTTACAAGAACTATTATTAAGAAGAGAATAAATCAGCACAACCCCCGGCCCACACACACGGTCACCCGGCTCCGGCGGCGCTCGGGCATCAGCCCCCGGCCCCTGCGGGTACTCACTGCCCACGGTGCAGAACTGCCCGAACTTGTTCTGGGAGGCGACGCGCAGCCCGTTCTCCAGCACCGTCACCCGCGTCTCGAAGCGCTCCCGACCCTCTGCGGCCGCGAACACGGCCTTGGGCACGCCGGGCAGCGGGCACGCCAGCGACACGCTGGGGTACGCTCCGCCGCCGCTGTAGCTCCGCCCGGCCGCCAGCCCGCACCTGTGGACACCGGGACACCGTCGGGGCGTGCGGATGTTCCGCGCCGGCCGCGGCCCGCACCGAGCGCTGCCTCCCCGGGGTGGTACCCAGAGCTGCCCGCCAAGCCCGCCCCGTCCCCCCGCGGGGCCGGGGGATGTCCCCCTCCCCGGACGGTCCCCTCGCGGTTCTGGGCGCTGTCCCCGTCCCTGCCGTGCCCTCCCGCCGTGCCGGGGCCGCGCTCACCGCCGGGCCGGCCCGCAGGCCCCGCGCCGCAGCCACGCCATGGCCGCCGCCATCTTGCCGCCACCCCGCGCCGCGGGGGCGGAGCCTCGGTGGGGAAAGGGGCGTGGCCAACCCTCCCTGTTGGGCGTGGCGGCGGCGACCGCTCGCTGATTGGTTGGTTGCGAAGGGGAGGCCCCGCCCCGCGGAGCCGTCAGGCGGCCATGGCGGCGGAGCCGCTGCCGGGGCCGGCCGAGCCCAACCCCTTCTCCTTCCGCGAGTTCGTCCGCACCAAGGCCCTCGGCAGCGGCAGCGGCGGCGGCGGCGGCGGCGGTGGGGCGGGAGGTGACCCCCAGGTAAGGCCCTGGGCGGTGGCACGGCCAGGCCCTGCCCCGCAGAAGCGTCCACCTCAGCCCCGCTCTCCCCTCCGCAGGCGGTGCCGCCCGGGCCCATCGCGCTCCCGCTTCCCGCAGCGCCCGCAGAGGCGAGGGATGATGATGAAGAGGAGGAGGATGAGGAGTGGAGTGAGAGCTACCAGCCGCTGGCCGTGGAGCGGGCCCACCTCGCCGCCGGCGGTTCCTGCACGGCCCCGGGCCCCCCCCCACGGCAGCCCAGCTACGAGCAGGTGAGCGCTGCCCGCCCGCCTGGCACCTCTCGCTGTCAGCAGAGCCCTGGGCTGCGTGTCGGGCTGCTGCAGGGCTCGGTGTCACAGCCTGGAGAGCGGCTGAGGGAGAGAAACAGGTCTGGAAATGGGCTTTTCAGCATGAGTCAGGTCTAGGACCTTCCCTGCCCTTCTGCCCTGGGTATGGCACAGGTGACTTCCTCATGAGCCCTGAGGTCATGTTAGTTTGGAATTGGCAGCATTTAATTAGTCACATCTTCACTGGTTGCTCAGTGCCACGTTCCTGTGCCCCACAGGGACAGAGAAGTGACCAGGCAGGTCAGGCACAGAGAGGGAAACTGTGCAAAATTAAACTCGAATGTTTTAAGTAGTGCAAGAATTTCCAGCATTAAGGCTGAGTATTCTAATATTGGAGTGTTTGTAGTGTTGTGAAACTGCACTCTCATCCTAACGAGGATTTTTTCCTTTTTTAGCTGAAAGAAGAGAATGCCACTTTGAGAAGCAAGATCAACAAGCTTCAGATTCTCTCTGAAACCCAAGCAGACAAGTGAGTAAGACGCAGTGTGGGGGGAAATAACCACCTGAGGAGTTGGATTAAAGGAGGGGCTCACTGCAAACAGTGTCCTTAAAGAGGAGAAGTGTTGTTGGAATCTGTGCCAGACTGACTGGGCACAGCCCTGTGTTCTCTGTGGCCTTCCCTCATTCACCTGTAGAGTTCCCATTAATGCTGATGGATTTGGAACACAGAAATCCCCTGAGCCATAGCCCAGAACTGGAGCTCTGTGGGAAGAATTATTTTTTTCTTAAAAGAATGAGTTTATTGATCCCTAGAATTACCTTCCTAAGGTATTCAGTGTTACAAGCACTTACTGTACATCATCTCTTGTTTTGTAAGGATGAGGAAGCTTGAGAAAAAGCTTGAGGAAAACAAAATCAAAGAAGAAAAAGAAACACAGGATCTGGAAGCAATGGTGCAGCATGTGGAGCAAAACCTCCAGCTGATGACTGTGAGTGTTGGTGTTTGTAGCTGGAATTATAGTTCCATCCCTTTTCCTCATTTCCCAGGAGAGGGAGGGAAGCTGAAGTGATTGCTCCAGCCAAACAGCTCTGATGGGTTCAAACTTTTCCCTTGAAACAAAACAGCATCCCAGT
This sequence comes from Hafferia zeledoni, assembly GCA_035583235.1. NCBI lineage: Eukaryota > Metazoa > Chordata > Aves > Passeriformes > Thamnophilidae > Hafferia > Hafferia zeledoni. The sequence continues at coordinate 2,654,369 of JAWWEV010000039.1, read as the reverse complement.
CCAAGAGTTCTTTCTTTTTTAGGCTAAGGCAGGTCTTTGCTTTAATGCACTTTCTGGATTCATCAACTGAAGTTGCTTTTTTTGCAGCCTTCTGGCAACACATCCTACATGAACTATGAGCAGATTTTCCTCTTTGCTTGTTATACTGAGTCTCTTATCCAAGAAAACAAAAGAATAAGTAATTTCCAGAAGTGCTGGATGGCACCTGCAGATGCCAGAAAGGAGAAATGGAGAGAGGAGGAGGGAGCTGTTCCCACCTCCTAAAGCATTTGAGTAACACCAACCAATATCCCTCCAAGTTATGTGCTGGAATCACTCATTCCTGTGTAGCCCAAGCTGCCTGCTGTGTCCTCAGCTCCCTGTGGTGTAAATAATCTCTGGTTTTGTTTCAGAAACGGGCTGTTAAAGCTGAGAACTGTGCTGCGAAACTGAGGCAGGAGAACGCCCTGCTGCAGGTACAGAGCAGCATTCCTGGGGCCTGGCTGGGGCACTGGGGCTGGAGGGAAATGTCTTGGAGTTGAGCCTCTGAAAAAGATACTGCAAGATTTTTCAGGCTGTTGGGAAAAGGCTGAGTGTGTGTTCAGGTTCAGTAAATGTTCAGAGTTGTGGTGTCCTGTCAGAGGCTGGGAAGACCTGGATGGTGCCAGTTCTCAGTGGTGCCCAGTGACAGGATGAGGAGCAATGGCCAGAAACCACAACACGAGTTCCACCTCAGTATGAGGCAAAGAATTGTATTCTTTGCATACAATGTGGCAGAGCACTGGAACAAGTGCCCAGGGTGGGCATGGAGTCTCCCTCTGGAGACATTCAAACCCACCTGGATGTTTTCCTGTGTCACCTGCTCCAGGGTGGTTGGACTGGGTTGTCTCCAAGCTCCCTTCCAACCCACATGATTCTGGGAGGACACTCCTTCCAGGCAGTCTGGTTATGGGATCTGGGCACTATTTATTACATCATTTTATTGTCCTCACTATCTTTGTGTGAGTCATTTATCACATTACATAAACTTGAATTGCTGCCTGAGTGTGTTCAGGAGTTGTGAAGCATCTATTGGAGTTCTCTGGTTGTTTCACATAGTTTTTACCTGTTTCCCCCCAGGTCCAGCTGAGGAATTACAAGGCAGAGAACGAGGCACTGCAGTTGGGACAGGCAGGACTGGCCACAGCAAAGCAGAACGCAGAGGTGGCCCTGCAGCACCTGCTGAGGGTCACCAGCAGCTCCCGCGCATCCCTCAGGTGAGACACCTGTCCTGACACCATCCAGGTCACAAATGAATGTCCTCAATGGGTTTTTTAGGACTGAAACTCAGGTTCTTGTGTCCTCTTTGCTGCTCCATGTTCTTACTCACCCGCAGTGTGTTTTGCTCCAATTAAAATAACTGGGGTGTGGGAGTCTGAGCATAAAAACCTTATACTCTGACTTGTGAAGTCTCTGACACTTCACTTTAAGAAGTGAAGGTTCCAGTCCTGATAAACTCTGCTGCTTGGTAAGTCAGGTAGTGTGGGCAGCCCCCAGAACTGCCCAGCTGCTCGTGCCCCACATGTGACTCTGTGTCTCTGGTTCCAGGCAGCTGCTGTCCGGAGCAGAATCCCTGCAGATCGTCGCGGATCTCCTGAAATCCATAGACAGAATTTCCGAGGTGTCCGAGGATGGACAGTGAGTGCCTCACACACCTCGAAGGACTTTGCTTTCGTGCAGAAATCGTTACTAAAATGTGAATTTTTAACACGCGGCCTCACGTCAATGCACGAAGCTGCAGAGCTGCCTTTTCCATCCCTCCCCACCGTGCAGCCAATGGATCGCTAAATCCCGAGTGGACGGGAGCACATCCCTGTTCCTGCGGGGCTGGCACTGCATCCCGCGGTTCAGCTGGGGCTCCCCGTGCCGCGGAAGGAAAAAGGGCTGTGGGTCGGTCCCGGTGTCCCTGTCCCCGGTGTGTCCCCCCTGTCCCCGGTGTGTCCCCCCTGTCCCCGGTGTGTCCCCCCTGTCCCCGGTGTGTCCCCCCTGTCCCGGTGTCGGCTCGGTCCGTGTCGGGCTCTGCAGGACCCGGGGGCGCCCCGCGTGCGCCGAGCCATGCGCGCATTGGCTGCGCTGGGTCACGTGTTGGGATCAGCTGACTCCGGTGCGCAGCAGCGATTGGTCGGGGCGCGGGGGCGGGGCCAGGCCCAGCCCGGGAGCGGCGGCCCCGCCATGTCCCGCGGGCCGGGCCCGGCCGGGCCCCACCGGCCCGCACAGACCCCCCCGGGGCTCGACCTGGATGCCGAGCGCGAGAAGATCCGCCGGGAGATCGAAGAGCTGGAGCGCAGCCTGGAGCCCGGCGGGGCCAGCATCGAGCTGGCCCTGTCCGACTGCAGCCTCAGCTCCGGCACCGGTAGGGGCTCTGGCGGCCCCTCGGGGCGATCCGCGGGGGTCGCTGGCACTGGAGGGTGCCTGTTTTAGTGGCAAAAGCCCCGGAGCCGGCCAAGAGCTGCCAGCTCCTGGCAGAGGGTTCTAGTTGGTTCTGGTCCTTCGGGCACCCAACAACCCAACAAATACTCCGGGAGTGAAACCAGAACATTTAAACGGGCACGGCGAACCGGTGTGAGCCGCTCCACCCACAGCCTGCCCGCGCCTCCCAAAGTTCGATTTCCATAGCAAAGGGAAATTGGTAACACTTGGAGCATCTCTGCCCGTAGTGGCTTCACCCGCCTCTGTTTTGATGGTGCAGGTCTGAACAACTTCCGTCAGTCTGTACCACTGAGTGCAAACCCGAGGGTTGCTGAGGGGCTCTTGGTGCTTTTGGAGTTTGTGTTTCTGTTGGCTTGGAATGTTTACTTGGCTGCTCACCCTGGGGCTTCTCATTTGCCACCGTGTGCAGGACCATTGGATTATTGATGTAGTTATCCTGTCCTGGCCATCTAGAGCTGCTCTGCTTTCCTGCTCTAAAACAAAAAGGTGCATGTGTGGAGTGTAACTAAATATAATTTTTACTTGACAATGCTGTCACTGTGGAAAACCTCTAATGGTCATGTCTGAGACCTCTCTGGTGCTTTGATTGAACAGTTTGGGGTTTGGAGCTTTCCTTTTATCCCACTACAATCAGCACATCTCTATTTTTGTTGTTCAGCAGATGATGGTGAAGATGATGAAGATGATGATGATGATGATTCTCATGATGAAATGGTAAATGTATTTTTTTTAAGCGTATCTTTCCATCTATTTATTGAAGGGAGCAGGAGGAAGGGAAACTTCCCCTGTTCTGGGGAAATCCTGGCAGCTGCCTTGGCTCTGTGCTCAGAAAGGGTTAATACCAGCCCTGCAGTTTGGGTATTCCTGCCTGGGACTTTATTATTCAGTGTAATACAGATTTCTTCATGTGCCAACAAGTGTCAGGGTCAGAGACCTCAGTGCTCTGGTGCTGCCCCTGGAAACACCCCAGGCTGGGGTTAAACAGCAGGTTCAGCCAAGGAGGTGCTGGGTTACAAAATTAATTATGTTACATACCTGCCTTTAAAGCAACTATTTCTCTCTTTTCCCCTTAAATGCCTGATTTGCCTTAAGGAGATGGAAAGAGAAGAAGACAGCAGTGATGATGATGTTGAAAGCCTTCCACAGGATCCAGAAACATGCCTGCAGATGAACCATGTGTACCAGGAAGTTATCCAGGAAAAGATTGAGGAAGTGGAGCTGCTCATTGCACAAAACAGAGAGCAGCAGGTGAGCAGAACAGGAGCAAAATGTTCATTTCTGTGCTTTTCTGCATTGCCATTTGCCATGTTCCCCTCCCCTCAAGCCCAGTAAGACTTCCCAGGATATTCCTAGTCCATCACAGCTGCCAGTGGGATCAGCTCCAGCAGTGCTCAGCTTGCTTGGCCAGGAACCAGGTTCATTTTCTTCCTGGCAGTTCAAACCAGTGACATTGAATGGCTTTTCAAGTGGTTTATTTGACTGATATTTCTCCCTGCCTTTAACATGCAGTGATTTACAGTCTGGTGCTACAAACCTGAACCCTGCCTGGGGTGTTTGTGATGGCTCAGCCACTGCTCTCTGAAATCAGCAATTTGAAGGAGACACTAATACTGTTTGATTAACTCTTGTATTGCAGAAGGAGATCATGTGTGAGCTTGATGGGTCAAAAACAGCCAAGGCAGGAGATGGTAGAAATCTTCCAGCAAATGTATTTTTGGGTCATTTTATGAAGCCCTACTTCAAGGATAAAACCACAGGAATTGTAAGTAACTGTAGCTGTGTCTTCAGTGTTAGACTTACATTGTAACTGTGTTAAAACTGTTAAAATTCCATTGTGTAACTGAACTTCACTCCTCAGTCTGAAACGTTTGTCTTCTCACTTGCTACTTACTTACCCTGTCTTGGAAATGTTTGTTCAGCCCATGTTGGCCCTGAGTTCTGAGGAGTGGAATTTCAGCCATGGGGTGCTTGAACATTCTTGTTTTTAACTTTGTCTTCATCTTCTCAACCCAGTTCTGTCCTGCTGCTCAAAACACTTGTTGAAATCTGAGTGTCTGTGAAACTGAGTTTTCTTGGTTTCTGAGGCAAATATTAGTACTTTTTCCATGTGTTTTTAAAGGGTCATTAGCAAAAAGAGGTCTTGATGTCTTGTAGTAGCCAAGATGTCAACTGTCACCATCCATACATTAATATATTTTAGCAGTGGCTGGTAATTTCTCTATTAAAAATGTTGTATCTGTGAGCTGATGCTGGTAAAGGTAACTTGTACAAGTTTGAGTTTCCAGTTATTTTTGTAGCAGCTCACAGTAGAGATCTAAGAAAAAAGTAATTTTTCTGTGTATCTGACTCTTCTAATCTTCATCAGGGCCCTCCTTCCAATGAAGATGCCAAGGAAAAGGCAGCTCAGGGCATAAAATCCTTTGAACAACTGATTTCAGCAAAGTGTAAGTAACTCTGTGTGCTGTTCAGTGTTCTAGAAGAACCATAAGAAATGTATATATTCGTATGGTTAATGTATGTGTGTCCCATTTGCAGTTAAACATCAACACTTCAGCCATTGCACACTCAACTTTACAAAAAATGTAGTTAAAAGGGAATGGGATGCTCAGTAAATTGTTTCAGGGAGTGATTGGTGACTCCCTTTTTCATTTGCATTTGTTTTAATGCACCAGCTCTTGTGAGCACTCCAAAACCAGGGTGCAAGGGCAGTGCTCAGATGAGAGGAGTCCAAGGGACCCCTCCAGCTCCAGATGGTCACAGTCACCTCGATGATGGTCTTGTTGGAGCTAAAACTGAGGAAGAGGCTGTGACTTATCCCAGTCTGACATGACACTGGGGATTGAGGGGTGGAACTGCTATTGCAGACCTGGGAGTTGCTTTCCAGGGATGTTGGAAGCAGTGGGTGTTTTTGCACTGATGTCTGGCTGCCCCACTGTTTGGTGCAGGGAAGAGCAGGGAGAAGACGCTGCTGCAGAAGTCGGTGGTGAGTGACCGCTTGCAACGCCTGCTCCAGCCAAAGCTCCTCAAGTGAGTACTGCACAAACCTCTCCTTTCTCCTGCTGAGAACATTCTGTGTGAGGGAAAGAGAAGGCAGATGTGGAGATTCCACCTTCCTTCAGCAAGTTCCTGGGTTACTGTTAGTGTGGCTGTCTCTGCTGTGCATCTTCTGTTGCCTTTGGCCTCATTGCCATCTAGTCCTATTGAGTAATGATCAAGATGTCTTTGAACAGGATGAGTTATTGGAATCAGAAGCTGGAGAAAGTCAAGACTGAAATGGAGAAACAGACCTTGGAAAAGCAAATCAAAGAAGTGGAGCAAGAAATAGAGGCAATTAAGTAAGAAGTCCTTCCATTCTTTGTGATAAATGAATGTCTCTTCTTGGAGTTTACTTCTTAAACGTCTCTCCTTCCACTTCTAGATGTGACAATTGGAGAAATGGTTATTTGTGTTGGCTTTGCAGCTCTCTCATCTCCACAGTTCTTTACTAAGAAATACTACAGAGTGTAGTATCTATACCCAATATAGAGGTGCTGCTTTAGGTAGCTCTTGGTTTAGCAACAAAGGAGCAGAGAGGTTTGAAATGTTCAGTACCTTTGAGCTTTTGCTCATGAACATGTCTAGAGCAACATATTTGGTTATTGTATTAATTGTTTCTCCTGTTGATCCAAGTGTTCAGTTCTTGTGGAAGTGAGGAACAGGTGGGAGGAACAAGATGAAGCTGGATCAAGAAGAGAGTATTTAATTAACCATTTAACATGGTTCTTTCTTTTCTTTGTACCTTCTGCTTTAGCCAACTGCCAGAAAGTGAATTACTAGGAACCAGATTCGATGAGCATGACTGGGAGAAAATTTCAAACATCCATGTAAGTTGGGGGATCAGCTGTTTTGTTGGTTCTATATCTGTGTTCCTTGCCTTAAGAAACTCCTGGCCTGGTTTGCATCCACTGTTTCCATCATGCATTTCTCCAAGTTGACTAATGACTGATCTCAAATCGTTAAAATTCGATGGTTTAATTTTTAAGAACTTGGCAATAAGACATATCTGGAATGCAGAATATTGAGGTTCCTTTCTGTCCACATGTTTCAGTTCCAGCTATAAGATAAAACAGATTTTACTTGTTTCTTGTAGTTTGATGGACAACGTAGTTCAGAAGAACTGAAGAAGTTTTGGCAAAATTGGGAGCATCCAAGCATCAACAAAACGGAGTGGAGTGAGGAGGAAATAGAGAGGCTGAAGCAAATTGCTGCTAGGCACAATTACCTGGACTGGCAGACCATAGCCCAGGAGCTGGGGGTAAGGTCTGGGCATGACAAATTGGTTAATTCTCACTTAACTGTGCCTCAGAAAGTAATGTTAATGCTAATTCACTGTTAATGAATGCTTTTCTGAGAACCATCCAAGAACAGGGCCAAAAACATTTGGTACTTTAGCCTTTTCCTCTTGCTTTTAGTCCTCATAAATAACCAATTCTCTGTGTATCTGTTTTCCTCATATTAAGACAAACAGGACACCTTTCCAGTGCTTGCAGAAATACCAAATGTATAACAAAGATTTGAAAAGGAAAGAATGGACCAAGGATGAAGATGAAATGCTTTTAGCACTGGTTCAAGAGATGAGGGTGGGAAGCCATATCCCATACAAGAAAAGTAAGTGATCTACAAGTGACAAAGCCTTCCATTTTGGGAGCAGTGATCTATGCCCTGCCTGTACCCACCTAAAAGTTTCATTAGTTTAGCAGTAATTTTGTATCTTTTGGAAAGTTTATCCATTTGGGGAATTTCACTGAAACTGGTTGAGTGTTACTGACAAGTGCTCACAGTTGTGTGAGCTTCCTTTTTCTGTTACAAAATCATCAGGAAAGCCAGGATCCCTTCCTGCCCAGCTGTTTGGGCAGTTTTCAGTGACCAGAAGCCTTTTTCAAGGACTCAGTGCTGCTGCCTCTGTCCCTCAAGAGTGTGAGAGGCAGCATGAGTAGTGAGCAGCAGAGTTGAGAATAGAAACCAAGTGTTTGGGATCCTAAATCCCAGCCTGTGTGTAACACCTGATGTTTTCAACCTGTCAGTCATGTGGGAGCTGAAACCTTTGCTAGTTCTCTGTAGTTGCAGGATAGATTGTTGGTGTGTTTATAATGCCATTATAAACAGTGACATTCTGTGTATGCCACGCTCTTTTAATTCTTGTGTACTTTGGTTTAAGATTAAAATGCTGCTTAAGGCAATCACTGCTTGAAAAAAATCACCATTAGAATGTAGGTAAAGGAAGAAACAGTTTACAACAGATTTCAAAGCAGACTTTTGCATTTCTAGTTGCTTATTACATGGAAGGAAGAGATTCTGCTCAGCTGATCTACCGCTGGACAAAGAGCGTGGACCCCAGCTTGAAGAAAGGTCCCTGGACACCAGAGGAAGATGCTGTAAGCTCCATTCTTTGGTGCTTGGAATTGCAGGGTGGGAGTGTTGGTGTTGGTGTGTTGTATAGAGCTGTACAGAGCCGAGCTTTAATAGTGGCACAGAGGAGCGTAAAACAGACCAAGGTGGGCAGTTTACAGAGGCTTTTAGAAACTCCTGAACACTTCAGTTCAGAGACTTACAACACCAAGAGATGCAACTGCTTCTGTCTCAGGCCTGTTAGGATGTTCCTGGTGAGAATTTCAACTCTTGCTTTGTGTGATGAACACAGATGCTGCTGGCTGCAGTCAGGAAGTACGGGGAGAGGGATTGGTACAAAATCCGGACAGAGGTGCCGGGGAGGAGCGACGCTCAGTGCAGAGACAGGTGAGTGTGCAAATGTACCAACAGGTTTATTAGAGCTGGTGCAACTTGTTTTACAAGTGTTTGATTTGCTTAAACCAGTGTCCACTTAAGGGCAGTTTTGTAGAGTGGTTTTGGTCTAAATAGTCACAAGGGAGTAGGGATGGGAAAAAGGAAAGCTCTGATTAGGAATGCTGGTTTTGTTCAGCCTTGGAGCATGCAGTGATGATTTGAGCTGTACAAGCAGGGTTGGATGTTCCTTACTATAATGTTTCATTTTGAAGGTACTTAAAAGCATTGCACTGGGATGTAAAGAAAGGCAGATGGAGCATCAGGGAAGAGGAGCAGCTGATTGAGCTCGTTGAAAAGCATGGCCTGGGTAGGTGTTTCTGTGTCTTAACCGTGTAGAAGTTTGGAAGACTCAGTATCATTCAAGATGCAGGCTTGGCTTTGTACTGAGCATTGCAGCCTTGCTTCTATTAAGGATTTGAGATCCATTCATGCAGTAACTCTGTCTCTTGTATAGGGAAGTGAATAATATGTGTATAATGTTCTGCAGTGAAAGGCTTTTGTGCTCAGTGTGTGGCACTAATGCTCATGTTTTACATCCTCTGCATCCTTTTTAGGTCACTGGAGCAAAATAGCGTCTGAGTTGCCACATCGGACTGGCTCCCAGTGCCTGAGCAAGTGGAAACTCATGATTGGCTCTAAGGTACTGTGAAAATCCTGCTGTGGCACAGTCCCTCCTCTTCAGTCAAGATTCTGTAAACTAAAAGTAGAATCCTGTGAAATCAATGCAAAAATTGACACTGATTTTGCACGATTAAGATTTTTGTCGTGGATGTTCATGGTTTAATTTTTTGATAAGTTAAAGCAGCTTTTGTTCTTAAGGTCTCATGTTAATTTGCTGTATATTTGTATATTATCCAGAATTCTTCAGTGCCATGAAATGCATGTAAGGGTGGGATATGCCTGGGTTTTCATGTGTGCACCTCATGAGTTGCCAGTTTTGGTAACAAGCATTACAGAAATTCTGGCTGCTTAAGACCATGTTGAAGATGGTCTTGTTTCCATTGACAAGGCACCTACCCTAGGGAAGTCTATGGACACCCAAATGTGTCAGGATGGGGCTCTCTACTTAATTTGTGCTTCCACATGTACCAGTTTTTCACAGAAACTTGTATTTCTAGGTTTTTCTTTGCATACAAGAATCTAACCCAAAATCTGTGTACTGTGTAATTAACCTTAATAGAAGCAAAGCAGAACTATCCATATGGAAGCCACTGATAGGATCCTGCTCTATGAAACTTCTAATTTTCTGATTTGAGAGTGTTGCAGGCCAAGGGTGAGCACTGGCTAACACCTGTCTGTGCTTTTTCTGACTGAAAAGAAAAGATTCGGGGCAGCAAAACGGCCCCACGATGAGGAGAGTTCCAGCTGTTCAGAGAGCAGCAGTGAGGACATGGAACTGGACTTGGCAGACAGCTCAGAGGAGGAGGAGATGACCAGAACAACAAGCAAGAAGGAGTATGCACTCCCCAGCATTGACTTGTGGATACCAACAGGGCCAGACACAGAGGAGGCAAACAAAGGGAGGTACCAAACCTCGTCCCTTTTCCCTCCCCTGAGTGCTGATGAAGGGACCAGCAGCAGTGACATTCCAAGGGCAGTGTGTGCTGGAGGCACAAACAGAGCTGCTGGTACATCATCTGAGCTGAACATTCTGCTGAGGGGCATTTCACGGCCCCACTCAACAGATGTGATGGTGAAGGATCCAGCAGAAGTAATGAGCAAGGTGAGCTGGGATTCCCACCCTGCTTGCTGGGATGGGAGCTGAGATCAGACACGACTGGCAAGTGCAGCAGCTGCAGTAAGGAGAGGATGTGATGAGCAGAGGACAAAATCTTTCTCTCACCTCTGTTGTCTGCTTTCTCACTGTGCCATTGGAGGGAGCTGTTGGAAACTCAGCTGTGGGATTACATGGAAATTTCTAGCACTGCTTCCCCATGCATTACCTAGAAAAGAGCTGTGTTCTTCCCTATGTGTACTGTCACACAAAGAAAGCTTTGTCTGGATCTTCATAAAGCAGAATTGTACAGTGAATTGGGGTGTCTTTGGAAGAATTAAGTTACTTACACATCCATATCTGATTCTGAGCTGAGTTTTCACCCCAGGTGAGGTCCTGAAGCAATACAAACCCTTCTAAGCATATTTTTGCAGCAAGATATTCCTTAGCAAAATCCTTAATGTCTGAATCACTATTTAAGTTCACAAGCAAAAGTGTTCTGAGTTTTGTGTTCAGAACTGCATGTGTGCCCTGGACTGTGAGTAGTCTTTAATTTGGTTTACAGATATAGCATTACTTTACTAGTAGAAGTTTAGAGAAGAATCAATAACTTCTCCAAACATCTTGCTATTCCTTCCCTTGTACTGTTAAGTCAAAAAAATTCAGAGAGAATTACCAAGCAAATTCTGACCCTCTGTGAGTTTTGGTAGATACTTCACACAAAAGCTTTTATGAAACACTCATTTGGTATTGTAATAATGGACAAGGACTAAAAGGAGAGGTAAAGGTCTGCTCTTCAGGGCTGATTTCGTTTAATAAGTTGCTTTCAACAGCAAGAATGTTGAAAATTCTTGTACCTGCTGTGCAAGTAATTTTCTGTGAGTTACTCTCCCTTTCATCTTTGTATCAGTCATTTGAAACTTTGCTTGTGTGCTTTCATTTTAAGGCTTCCCGGTGTGGAAAGCAAGTGCTGCGGGTTACCCTGGAGGATGTGAAAAGAATATTAAGGCACAACACATTTATTCAGAAGAAACTTGTAAGTGTCTCTCCTGTCTTGTCTTCTCTTGTGATGTAAGCACTGCCAGGCTGTAGGTAGTGGGAAATTTTTTTAATGTAATGACAATATCTTCTTTCACTGTAGTCCCAAGAGAAAAAGTTCATAATTTTTTGTCATAACTGCCCCACAAATAGTTTGTTCTGGGACAAACTGTTGGACCTCTAATTGTGTATTTTTTCATGCACAGCGGTACAAGATGCTTAAACCTCCTCCTGGCCTTGTAACAAAAACACCTGGAGTCAGTGCAGCTGTTGGCCAGAGTGCCCAGGGGCTGCAGAACATGGCACACCAAATTTCCCGCCAAGAGAGGGAGCATTGGAAGAGGGTGAGCCTGGACAGGAAGCTGCTCATGGCAGTGACCCCTTGGGTGGGCAATGTGCTGCTGCCCTGCACTCTGCAGACTGGGAAGATGGCTTTTCGTCAGACAAAAGGTACTTCTGACCCATCCTACTTGTTGTCCCTACTTTCAGACGTCTTGTAAGTGAATTCCCAGCTGATTTTATGTTGGATTTTTTTCATAGCTGAGGCTATTCAAGAGAAGGTTAAGTCAGTCAGTCTCACGAGCACTCCCCTCTTCACACTGTTCATTCAGGTAGGTATTGCTGTCTCAGTAGCATTATCTGCTTTCAAACAGTAGTAATCTTTATTTTTCTGTATTTGAGGCTTAAATGGTTTATCTTTGTTTTTTAAATAATCTAATTACTGGATTAATCTGGCCTCTTGCCTTGCATATATTTCTTAAATAAATCCTGCATCCAAAATCTAATCCTGCCAGAGCTTTTTCTGTGAGTGTAAAAATGTCCCCAGGATCTTGCATGTGAAGCATGTCCCATCCATCTGGTACTGTCACTGACCCCACCAGAACATTTTTGTTCTCAATCAGATGTTAATGAAGTTCTCACCCTGCAGCTCTTTCAGATTGACACCAAGGGCTGTATGAAGATTATTCGTGAGAAGAAGTTGAGGCAGCTGGAGCAGCTCAAGGCTGATTCAAGAAAGCCTCAGCAGGTATTGGCAGGGTCTGTTTCTGAGCTTTTCCCACTGAAGTCTTGACTGAAACAAACATTTTTTAATTGTTTGACCAGTGCATGTGTTACCAGTTTGTTTTGGTTCAGAGGCATAATAATGTTGGCAGATGTGGGTTTGATTCACCTCTGTGCTGTTTTAATAATCTGTAGATATCTCAGAAGTATAATTTAATGTAATTTTTTTACAGGCTTCCCAAAATATGGAGACTTCTTCAGGTACGTACCAGAACATCTATCTTTATGATGTGCAAGAACTTTCACTTAATTCATCACTGTTACATTAATGAGCTGTTTAACTGAAGGGGAACTTTTGGAGCAAAACTGCACTGTCATGCTCATTTTTGCCATCCCTTGGATCTGTTATTGGCTAAGTATGTTCCCCTTTGGTAAGGACTGGAAAAAGTACTGGAGGGCTGGGGGACCACTGGCACTGGACCAGCACAATTCCTTGCTCAGTGGTGTCAGCTTGTTATCACAGTTATCAGATATGGCTTGATTAAATCAGGACTGTAATGTAGGAATTCTCACACACACAAGTTTTGCCCCTTCCTGTGCAGTTTACTTGATATTTCATGGCTGTTGAAAATACTGTTCGTTCTTTTTCATTTTATCTCCTCTCCTCTGTAGGCAATTCATCCCAGCCTTGTTCTCAGAGGAGCTCCCAACGGGGCATCCCAAGGAATGCTGGCAGGAGACCTGTTACCTTAAAAGCAAGAGAAACTGCTGCTGCTGCCTTGGAGAGCAGTTCCCCAGCCATGCAGGCAGCTCCTCCAGCCCAGGGGCAGAGGCACAAGCCTAAAACTGTCTCAGAATTGCTGAGAGAGAAGCGGTTAAGGGAGTCCCAGGCCAAGAAGGCCATGCAGGGGACACTGTTGGTCGCCCCACAGGTGCTGGTTTCGGGGCCTTTGATAATCCAGCACCCACCACAGCAAATCATTCCTTCTGCACAAGCAGAGAGCAAACCTGGAGCAGCTGGTTGTACAAGTGGCCAAGTACAGGGCACACCAGCTCTAGTGCCAGCAAGTACTTCTGCTGCAGGTTCCACTTCTGCTGTTGTGCCTAAAAACCATTCGTCAGCAGTGCCAGAAACTGGGGAAAGCCCTGGTTGCTCGCAAGGGACAGGTCTATGGTCCAATAAGGAACTAAAAGAGGAAGCTTTGGAAAGTAGCCCTGAAGGAGAGGGTTTTCCAGGCATGAATCCAGCTGCAGCAGAGAAGGCCCCAAATCAGGGAGGGTGCAATGGCCAGCTTGTAGCTGGTAGCTCAGCTGCAGTCGTGTTGCAAAACCAGGCTCTTGTGCCACACCAGATCACAGTGGTGCCTGTTGGCCTGGAGTGTGGCACCAACAAACTGTCCCTTTCCACACCAGTTCCCTGTGAGCTGAACAGTAATGGGCTACAGCAAAGGACAGTCAACCTGTTGCCTGCTCTTGTTGCTCCACAAGCTGGTTGTCCCGTGATTCCCAACAGCATCCTGCCCTTCACATTGGTTGTAACCCCACAGGCTCTGCTCCCCACTGCTGTGCAAACTGTGGTGGATGTTCCCCAAGGAACACCAGCTGCTCCTGGGAGACAACTGTGTCAGACAACTGTGACTTCCAAAGGCAATGTCTCCGGGTTGGGAGTGACTCCTGTACCAGCTGGAGCAAATCCACCTGGTCCCAGCAGCACAGATACAAAAGGACCAAGTTCCCAGCTAGCAGGAGTTCCTCTGGCAAAGGCAGCTGACCATTCCACAATCCTCTTACCTGGAACCTCTGGGAGTTCTGAATGCAGCAAACCCAACATTTCTTCTGTGACATCTGCATGTTCAAATGGCTTCTCCAGGGCTTCTGACTCGCCTGAAGCTCCAACTGCTCTTCCATCTGACACCCCAGCCCTGTGTGCAGTGGTGCTGCCGCAAACACAGCCCCCTGCAAACACTCAGGGGGCTGATTCCCAACATGTGTCCAGTCTCACTAGCTTGGGAAAGAGCCTTGACTCTCTTACTACAACAAACAGAGCATCTTCCAACTCTGAAATCGCCACAAAAGGGACTGTGCTCCAGCCAGGAGATCCAGTTCTTGATGGCAGTGTCCCAAGGAACTCTGGTTGCTTTGGTGCCCAAACCTTGAAGAACAGACCCATTGCCTCCAAACCTCCAACTGTGCAGCCTGAGGACGTTCCCCCCCAGCCAAGCACTTCCAGTGCAGAGAAGAACCTGCTTGACCTCAGCCTGATTTCCCTTGAAGACGAGGGGCTGGTGAGGGAGTGGCTGAGTGGGAAACAAGGTGTCCAGGTCCCACCACTGCAAACCAGGCTGCCTTATTTGCCACCTTTTCTGTGCACCATAAAAACTCTCTCAAAGCTCCTCCTGCAGAAAGCTGCTCTGGAAGAACAAGCATCGAGTCTCCTGCCCTCTGATGCCAGTCAGGATGGAGGCACTCGGGATGTTTTCCATGCTATTGGAGAACTGGTGCAGCAGAAACTGGGTGATAACCCTGCTTACCTCCTGCTGAAAGCCAGATTCCTGGCAGCCTTCACACTGCCAGCTGTCCTGGCAACTCTGCCTCCTCCAAAAGTGACAACAACTCTGTCAGCCAGCAGGAAGCAATATGAGGAGAGTGATGAAGAGGAGTGGCAGAGTGAGAAGGAAGTGTCTGAGGAAGAGAGTTGTGGGAATGAATTAACAGGAGTACAGTTGGACTGGGGAGTCAGTAATGAGCCTGGAGACAAAGATACTGATTCACTAAATCAGGTAAAACAGATGTCAGGGGCTAAAAGCAGAAAGTTACTCCCAGTTAAATATTGCACTGAAACCCAAGGAGAATCCCCCACTGTTTTTAAGTGTAGCAGAAATGTCCTTCTGAATAAACATGGTTTTACAGCAGATAACATGAAAAGCTCTGCAGCTCAGCTGGGAGCCCTTAGTCCAAGGCTAAAAGTCTGTGTTTTATGTAGCACGTTAAACCTGCCATGACAATTGCCAGAAGTCGATATCAAAGCTCCCTTCCTTTTCCAGTTTAAAACTTGCTGCACTGACTCTTGTATTTTTGAAATCAAGCCCTTGTTTTTTGTTGTATGTGTCCTCTAAACCCCAATGATAACAGGGGAATTGTATATGTTCTTATTTGCATCTTCATCCCAAATTGGGTTATGTGGCTGGAGATCGCTAAGCTGTATGGATTGATGGAAGCCAGACCCAAAACTGGCCTCTCATTTTGTGGTTAAATCCATTACTGCCCAGGACTGTTTCTTACAAAACACACCAGGAAGTTGTGCAGCTCAGACTCACATTTCAATTCATTGTGGTGCCAAAGTAAACAAAACACTGATGAAGATGAATAAACAAGGCAAATGGCTGTTTCTATAGAAAGATGGCAAAGATGCCTAAAAATCAGAGTTTTCCCAGCAATTTTCTTTCTGTTCTAGCTCTGACTTTTGGGTCTGGGCCAAGTTCAGTGTTGTTTGAACTATGAGCAGTTGCTCCAAGTCACCAGCAGTTCTTCACTGCCTGACAGCCTCAGTGCCAACCTCTGTTCTGTGTCATCTTCCAGGCTCTCTCCCACCCCTTTGATTCTCACTACAGCCAGGGTTGTTTTCCTGGTGGTTTTCAGCAAAAAGTTTGTGGTAGGGTTTGTGTTTTGTGATAAATCAGAAGCTGGTGTGGCCTCTGTTGTCTGGGGCACTGTCTGGCTCCAGCAGTGAGAGCTGAAGCACCACGTGCCAGGCACCCAACCTCTAAAAAATGGTTGTGCCACAACCTCTGCAATGGACAGTTGTGCCCAGACAGAAACAACAGCAGGAATTGCTCTGGTTTGGTAGCAGGAACAGGAGGAAACTGTTGGCTGAAGGTTTTGCTCTGAAAACTGTGGGATATTTTGTGCTTTGTCTAACACTGGTAATAAAATATTGCCCTATTCTTATGTTTGAAGTTAAAGGGAAGATTATTTTGGAAATCTTGCTGAGCTCCATAAAAAAAAAGTTGGCTGAGGGGGTTATTTGTAGCTGTGCTCATTGTTATGGTGCTGATCATACTCTGCTTATGTTGCAGGGCCTGGGGGCTGAAGAGGACACTGCCCAGGCTGCCTTGGCCTCCTGCACTGGTGTGGCTGATGCCAGTGCTGCTCCCATCAGGAGAAGTGCCCGCTCCAGGAAGAGGAGGAGGATGTGAGGAGGAGATGTGTGAGTAGCTACTCAGTGATCTTGTATTTCATGCCTGAGAACCTGAACCACATTTGTCTGTGGTTCAGCTCAGACAATGAATCACGACCCCAGGAAAGGGCTGAAATTATGTCTGCTCTTGTTCCCTGAGGACACAGAGTTCTGCAGTCACCATTAATCACAGCCTGAGGCTGATAATCTTTGGGGAGGAGGGAAAGTTCATGTCTGTCTGATAAAATTATATATAAAAAAGTCATGAAGTTCAAACACTTGGCAGCCTTTGAGTCCATGCCCTGCCCACTACTGTTGGTAACACTCTGCACACTTGGCTGCCAGTGGAGTTTTGTCTTTAACATTTCACCTTTGAAAAACTTTGTGGGGTTTGGGGTTTATTCTCCCCATATGGCTCCATTTCTCTACACTTATACCAGGCCACCTTCTGTAGGGTACAAACGTGTGGTGTCTTAATATCTGTAGAGGCTTTTGGTGCAGTGAATGTGAGCAGAGTTTGATTCTCATGGTTGTCAGATGACACTGCTTGAGTTTTTTTTATTTAAAATTCATTTTAGAAACACTTAAAAGGGCAACTTCCCCATAAAAAGGCTGTGACTGATGAGAGCTGTTTGTGCTTTGTTACAGAGGTCACTGGAATGAGCTCTGCCTTCCTGCATGGCAGTAGGAGATACTCTTTGCACTGATCACTTTTATCACTTCCAACACATGGACTGGATGGACCTGGGGAAGAGGAAAATGGCTGGACTGGTTTTCCCATCACCCAAAAAAATCTGCATCTGTAGGAAAGGTGCAAAAATGAAAGAAAATGGCTGGAGGGAAACCTTTCAGGCATAGACTCATTCTACTCTTTCAAACTCACACCTGCCATGGATGCTGGGGCAGAAGGTGCTGGAAATCTTGGGAAACCAGCAGTGATGGTTATTTATTTCCTTTTTGTTTGGCCCCTATTTATGTGAATGTTTATCCATGTTCAGAATATGTTGCTAATTGGGTGTTTTTTAGTGCTGTGCCAGTGGCTTTGCTTGCTGACTGACTGAACGCTGCTGAATAAGCAGCAAATTAATTTTGTATCAAAATGAGTCTTAAGTATTTGTTGAAATACAGATGTTTTATTTTTCTCACTTAAAAATTACTGCCGTATTCTGTGTGGTTTTTTCCCTAGTAAATAGTGCTTTTAATAATGTGTGTATGAGTGTGATTGCTAATGAGAAAAATGAAGTTTGCAAGCTGCATGAAAACCAGGGAGAAAGTGGAATATGAATATTCATGTGGCTTGGATTCTTTCTTGATTCTTCCACAGCCTGCCCTGTACAGACATCAAAAATCACTTCACAAGAACTTGTTTCTTCATTTATAAACCAGCAATTTCTGTCTCACAGAGAGGTGCAAGGTTAGCTGAGGCAAAGCTGATAAAATCTAGAGGGAAAATGCTGCAGAAAGTTTCATTCCACTGCACTGACTGAGCTTTCCCTGAGTGTAGTGATGAGTTCTGTGAATTCCAAGTCTTCTCTGAGGGCCCTTCAGGCAGAGCTGGGGTCAGGGGACAGAGATGCCAATGCTGCTGTAATTTGGTGTCAAGACATTATGGAGCAATTAGAATGATTGTGGAATGGCTGTCCTCTTGCAGTGTGCTCTGTTTTCCATAAACCAGTGTAGATAACATTTTTCCAAGAAATTCAGCTGTGACAGAAGCTGTTCTGGATGCTGCTCAGAGACTGGTATGGTAGTAGAGGTGATCTGTGCTCTAAAGGTGCTCAGGAGGTGCCCTTCTAATCTGTTTGTGGAAAAACTGTATAAGAAGCAGCTGTATTTGTCCTTTTTCAGGATTAAATTGATCTGTCACTGTGGAACAAAACCTCCCAGGGTTAGACTGGTCAATTAGCAGAGACTGATTAACCTTCAGCAAGAGCACAGCTGGACAGAGGTGCTGTACCTTTTTTAATGTAAAGCTGATTCAACACCTAACAAGAAGCACAGGCTGAAAGAATCTCTGAACATCTCTGCCCCACTCCTAATGATAACATGGGAAAACTCTCCACAAACCTAGAAAGCAGAACAAAGAGTGGAGTGGGAAGCTAATGGAACGTGTGTCATGCTGCCATGGCATCAATGTGTGTGTTCTCCAGGCTTTTTTAACAGAGTTCTTGTCTCAGCTACAGCTCCAGCACTGTGGGAAGGTGGGGAGGCAGGTACAGCTCTTCTGTTGATGCTCAACATCCTCACAGTGCTGCTCTCTGTGCTGCTCCTTTAATTGCTGTTAGAGCCACAGCCTGTAATTTGGGAATCGTGGGTTATGTTCCTTGCCTTGCCAAGACTTGACTCCCTTTCCCTCAAAATACTGAGTTGTCATAATTATGCTTGAAGCTTAAGGACATCCAAAATTAGAGGCATCATTATGGAAATCATCCTTTTCAGCAGAACTCCAAAGCAAGAGCGAGTCCTTGCTGCCACCTGCTTTCCTGGATAGAGATGTTAACAACTGGAAGGCCTTTGAAGAGGCTCTTTCTTCTAATTTTGTGGCTGGTTTTGTCCCCTGACATCAGCTGCACAGACTTATGCCTGTAACTTTCATTCTTTTTGATCCTTTCAGCCTCCCTGACCACTACACAAGGAAACTTGCTCGACCCCAGTAGGAACTTCAGTGGGACAGATTGGAAAACAAAGCCAGAATTAATCTAAAATCACTGTGTATGTGTTGCTGCTGACTCACAATGCCACAACCATTTTTGTCCTCCCCCATCACCCATTCTGGCTTCCCCTTTTTCATTTATCTCTGGGTTTTTTTTCCTTTCATTTCCTGTCTTAGAGTACAGCTGAATAGTTTCCCCTTTTCTCTTTTTTCAAACCAGTTTTGCTCCTGGAATGATCTTTGCTCTGGCCAGAATATAAAGGGAGGCTGCACCCAAGACCAGTTTTCTCAGAGCCAGGACACAGGAGGGGAAATGAGGTTTTTGTGACTGCACAGGCTCAGGTTGGTCCATGTAATATAGAATGGCTTATGTTAACAGGGAGAAGAGATTATTGTGCAGCTCTGAGGTAAGGATGGGAGGTTTGGCAACAGAGAAATGCATCTCTTGTAGCATGCTGGTGTTTGTGAGCATAAATTGCTGAAGCTGCAGTGGATGTGGGAGGCAGGTGAGCTCAGGGCTCCCTGGTGCTGATCTTCCCCTCTGTGTGTACAGTGGCAATAATGTACAAGTGTGTGTATGGAGAAGTTACAACAGAAAACACCTTTGGTCTGGTTGCAGCTGAACACAGTTAAGGCTGTTACCTTAGGGGGTTTTCACAGAACCTTTTGTGGGTGTCAGATTTAGTGGCTGTGTGATCTGACAGAATTCAGGGATCTCAAGTGCTGAGAGATGGAGTTGTGAACTGTTTGCAAAGCAGAGGCAAAAGCTTATTAGGAGAGTTTTAAAGGTGTTTTCACTTCTACAGAGGATGTTTAGTCTCATATTGGAAAGTTGCAGTTTGACATCATCTTGTCCTATGTTGTGTGCAACTCTTTTTGTGTTGTTTGTGAAATTGAAGATTTAATTATAAGCACAGCTGAGCACCTGGGGAGCCCAAGGTGAGCTCAGTGAGATTTGACAGCACTTTCTTGGGATATGCTGTTGGGAATCTAGGGTTTAGCAGGATTTTCCTTTGCTCACATGGCTCTCAAGGAGTTGCCTGTTGCCAGTAAGTCTGTTGCTAAATAGTTACACTTTCCTGTTGCAGTGAGCTCTGGGAGCTGTTCCACTGGTTGGAGGAAGGTTCATCAAGCTTTGGTGACTTCTGTTTTCTCAGAATTTCTCCCCAGCTCTCCCACACAGCTGTGGCAGCAGCACTGGCACCATCCTCAGCTCTGCTGCTTCCTCTCTGGTACCTCACTCCGTGTCATGTGTGACTTTCCTGCAGGTGATTGCAGACAAAGAAAAGGCACTTCTCCATTCTCAGTCTGTGAACATCCTGGATTTCTCCACCTCACTCACCCCTCCAGGAGGCTCAGAGTCTGCTTGTTAGTTTTCTGGTTGTTGTTTTCCAGACAGGACGAGGCTGCTCACGGATCCTTCTCACTGCTGACATGTTGGAGGAAGATAACGATGAGATCTGTTGGACTAACCTGGAGAACTTCCGTGTGAAGCTGATTTCTGTGATCGACCCTTCCCGGATAACCCCTTATCTCCGGCAGTGCAGAGTGATCAGCCCTGAGGATGAGGAGCAGGTCCTCAACGACCCCACCCTGGTCATGCGCAAACGGAAGGCAGGTGGGTGTGTGAGGGCAGTCTTTGGCTCCCTGAATGCTCCTGTGCTCTGCTGGGAGCAGATTGGAACAGCCAAAATACTTTTGTTTAGTCACTGGGCAATTGGTTTATGGTTTTCTGGGGGATTAGACATTGGAAGGACTGCCCAGGGACATGGTGGTGTCACCATCCCTGGATGTGCCACTCAGTGCCATGGTCTAGTTGACAAGGTTATGTTTGGTCATAGGCTGGACTCAATGATCCCAAAACTCTCTTCCAACCTAATTGATTCTTCTGTGATTTGATCCCAGGGACTTTTGTATGTGGAGAAAGTGGATCCATTTTTTGTGTTAGAGATAGGTAAAGAGATGAATAACTGAATAGAATATCCTGTTGCCATTATTTCAGGTGTTCTTCTGGACATTCTACAGCGAACAGGGCACAAGGGCTTTGAGGCGTTTATGGAGAGTCTTGAACTTTATTATCCACATCTGTATAAGAAAATAACTGGCAAGGAGCCCAGCAGGGTCTTCTCTATGATTATAGGTACTGTTTGTGTTCTCAGAAACAGCTCTTCCTTTGGTGTTGCTGTGTAGAGTCAGGAACACTCCCTGCCTCACTCCCTGTGTGCTTTGGAAGAGTTCTGGGAAGAACAGCCCTGGTGTCACAGGCTGGGCTGGGGGAGGGTGGAGAAGGAAGCAAAAGGATCAGTTCTTCCTTCTGCCTGTTCTGTCAGTGACACTGTGATGCAGGAGGGCACAGAGAAGGGACAAACCATGGGGGTCATTGATCACACATTTTCAGGGTTGGCATGGGCTGATCCTGAGCTGCAGTGGAAAGTTGGGGGCAACTGAGCTCTGTGTGTGCCTGGGAGCAGCCAGGACAGCAGGGGCTGTCACCTGTCCCCTACACAGACACGGCTGGGGAGTCTGGCCTGAGCCAGGTGCTGATGAACGAGATCATGAAGCTGCAGAGCGCGGTGCAGGAGGAGCGACGCAAGGCCCAGGAGCTGGCGGTGTGGCTGCACTCCAAGGAGGACACCATCAGGGAGATGTGGGTGAGGGACAGCCTGCTCCGCAAGCACCAGGAGCGGGCACAGAGGATGAAGGAGGAGAGGGACAGCCTGAGCAGGGAGCTGCGCAAGTGCAAGGATGAGAACTACAACCTGGCCATGAGCTACGCCAAGCAGAGTGAGGAGAAGAGCGCGGCCCTCATGAAGAACAGGGACCTGATCCTAGAGGTCAGTCGCATTTTTCCAGCTTCCCCCTTCTCACCTGATCCCTGGAAGGCTGGGCTGAGCACCTGACTTGTCCTTGCCCATCATGAAGCTCTAAGCATCTTCTCTAGCAAATGGCATCACTTGGTGGTCTTAGCTCAGCCCTGTAGGCCCACGTTTTACAAGTGCTGTGAAGAGTTAACAGGCTTTCCCTCCTTCAAGGCTGATTTCACAAAGGCAGCACAGGAACAACATGTATCTGTTCGCACACAAACAGGACTTGGGTCCCCAGAGCACCAAACCTCCTGAGGAAAACTGAGCTAGGGAGAAACTTGCCCTCTGTCTGGGGAACAGAGCAAGAGCTGCTTTTTCAGGCCAGAGTTTTCTCCTTGTTCCTGCTGAGCTCTGAACTTCCTCACAGATTGACCACTTGAAGCACAGCCTCATGAAGGCTGAGGATGACTGCAAGCTGGAGCGCAAGCACACCATGAAGCTGAAACACGCCATAGAGCAGCGCCCGAGCCACGAGGTGGTGTGGGAGATCCAGCAGGAGAAGGAGCTGCTCCTGGCCAAGAACCAGGAGCTGGAGAACACTCTCCAGGTTGGTGGGGTGGTTGAATATGAATTTGTGAGAAGTGGTCATTTGTAGCAGCCAGGGCAGTGCTGGGGCTGCAGTGAAGGTTCTGTGGGTCACCTGGGCCTTGTTGTCCCAGGTCAAATAGAGCACTGGGCAGAGAGAGTGTATATGGAGATAGATAGTGGCTGTATCTCACTTTTTCCTTTGTCCAACAGGTTGCCAGGGAACAGAATCTGGAGAAGAGCCTCTCGAAGGAGACCCTGGACAGTGACTGCAGGCAGATCCTGGAAGAACGGCGGGAGCTGGTGAACACCATTTACAGCCTGCGCAAGGAGCTGCGCCGAGCCAAGGTGCTCCAAGACAAAGTAGGTGCTGCAGTGCAAACTCCTGCTGAGGGTCCTGCTGGGGGTGAGACAGGCAGGTGAACACCTGCAATCCTACTGTAGCACCTTTATGTCAGCATTCTGTGTGCAGTGGACAGCTCAGGCTGTGGGGGTCTGGCCAGAGCAATCTGTGGCACAGAGTAGGAGTGGTGACAGTCTGACTCAGGCTCTGCCCACAATCAGGTGCTTTATGGCCTTGTCTCAGCAGTTTGCAGAGGAAAAAGAGATGCTTGAACTGCAGTGCATGTCCCTGAGGAAGGACTCCCAGATGTATAAAAAACGGATCGAAGCTGTTCTGCAGCAGATGGAGGAAGTGGCTGCAGAGAGAGACCAGGTGATAAAACACTCCTCATGGAATGCTGCTCATCCCTGCTGTGCTGCCTGAAGTGGGCAGATGTGTAATCCTGACTGTGCTGTGTGACATGGCACGTGCTGCCCCTTTCCCCAGGCTCTCCTGACCCGAGAGCAGTTCCACCTGCAGTACTCCAAGAACCTGGTGGAGAGGGACGCTCACCGCAAGCAGATCCGGGAGCTGGGGGAGAGATGTGATGAGATGCAGCTGCAGCTCTTCCAGAAGGAGAGCCAGCTGTTGGCCACGGAAGCCAAGCTGAGAAGGTTGCAACTGGAGCTGCCCACCCTGGTAGGACTGTCAGCCCTAGGGAGGGATTGGGAAGCTGAGCATGGATGGGGCCAGAGTGTGGCTGCTCCGAGGCCTTTGCCCGTGGCCAGCTCCAGTTCACCTGCCTGGGGAACCATTAAACTTAATCTAAGGCAAAAGCTGAGTTTGGAGAATGAAAGATACGGTGTCTCCTATGACCTCACCTTAGTTCCAGGTACGGATAAGGTGGACTGATGGGAGCTGAGGCCTCCTGTGTTTGTGTTTGGAGTATGTCCAAAGGTGATGAGGGGATCCTCAGCCACCAAAGAGTGAACTCTATTTAGAGACTCTGTGTGAGCCATTTGGATGAAATGGGGAACTAATTTTTCTGGAGTTAAAGTAGATATGCTGGGGGGTTTAATTAAGTACACACAATGCCATATTTCTCCAAGTGACCAGACAAGAGAGTAGGAGGCAGGAAGTCCACACTTCTCTGTTTTCTGGAGCTCTCCATTTTCTGTATGTTCCCTTGCTGCCACTTCCTTCCAAGGAATGATTTAATTTATCCTGATTTTGTTTCAGACCTCTGATCTGGATGATACCTCCTCCAGAGATTCCCAGGAAGTGAGTAGGGTGCCTGTTTACCTTTCACTTTCTTCTGGGATGATTCCTTATTCCTCACTTGTGCTCAGTTCCCCAAGTATCAGCAGTTTCCAATCTGTGGTTCAGGCTCATTTCATAGTATCAAAAAGTACACAGTCAGCAAAGAGTGACAGAATCTCCCTGTGTCCTGAGGTTTCTCAGTGTAGGACACAGTTAGTGTGGCATTAGCCAGCAAGATCTGCTGAGTTTAAACAAATCAGGGGCATTGAATTATTTTGTATTGCTTCTATTTGTCTCTCCTGTGGGAGAACAGGCAAAAATAAGTCTTACTCTGGGGGCATCTGTAGTAAAGAATTTCACTTAGGTCATAACATCAGTGTGATTGTGACATTGTCTGGAAGCCAAAAGTGTAAATGAGGCCCAAGGAGCTGGATCTATTCCTGGAGGGTAAATCCATGAGTAAATCTAGCTCCTGCTCAGTCTGCTCTTTGCTGTCAGCAGGATGCACCAGGGAAACACTGCTTCTAAGCATGTCCTGGTTCTTATATTCCTTATTCTGTTCCTACAGACTGAGGGACAGTTCTCATGTTCTTGCTCTGTTTCTGTCCCACAACTTACCCTTCACAGTCACCTGGATGAAGATGCACAGCCCACTAAAAGTAAGGCTTTTCTTGGGAAAGCACTGGGTGGAATTCTGGAGAGAATGGGTCAGTGTTTCAAAGGGAAACAAAAAGACATTCCTGGGGTTTATTTTTAGCTGGTCTGACTGGGGACTCACAGAGAATTATCAGTGTGTGGCACTGTGAGAACTCCTTGAGATGACTTGGAATAGATACCCATAAATCCAGGCATTCTGTCACACACCATCTTTCTCACCCATAAAAAGGAGAACATTTCCCCACGTGCTGCAAACAGCAAATCTTTGCAAAGTTTTTTCAGAAAGAAAAAACTCTTTTTACTACATGGTCTTATGAAATGGTCTTTCATACAGCTGAATGACCTGGGGAAAGTGTCATTACACCATCCCAGGGCCTTGAGTCTTTCTGAGTTATCTGTCTCCTGAACTTGTCCAGGAAAAATCACCTGATGCCTTTGAAAAATAATTCCTGGGTGCCTTTCCCCCTCTCCCTCTTGCATTTGTGTCAGAGCTGAGAACACAAAAAATAATCCTTCAGGTGGTCCATGTGACTTTCTCCAGGGATTTTTCCCTGCTCTCCTCCCTTTTATGTTGCAGGTTGTTTTCCCAAAAGCAGAAGCAGGTAGAGAGTGCTGTCACTGGTTCTGTTCCTCTGGCATCCCCAGTGGAAATGACTCAGCACAGTGGAAAGGAATTAATAGGCTCCTCTTAGAACTTGAAAATCGCTTTTGTAACAGGTTGAAAAAGGGAGAAAACTAGCACAGTAGAAGAAATTTTCTGTTTTGCTCTCCTGGAAGATCTAAATGATCTTTTCGTTCAATAGTTAAACAACACTCATCCAAAAATATTTTTTTATTGTTCTACCTTGCACAGTTCAAAAATATATATCATGACAGCTGGTCATTACATGAGAAGTTTCACCAAAATATGGTCTGATATGAAGTGCCTTGATATGCACAACTTTGGGAAAAGGGATAAATTATGTTAAAATAATGATTAACCTGTTTCTCATGGTGACCTCTGAGTATTATTTTTTAATGATGCTGAGCAAAGGTGCTCCTTGGCAAAGGTTTGTTTTGCTCCTGCATAAGCAGAAAGTGGGGAACTCCATCACCTGGGCAAGACTCAGGACTCAAGTAAAATGAGAAGTGACTTGTGTGCTGATCACAGGACCAAGTCCTGGCATTTGGGGCTTGGTTTCAGTTCTGCTGAGGACTCTGCAGTTACATCACAGCAGTTCTGGTGGAGGGAGAAGTTACTGTGCAATGGCAACTCTGACTAAAGCTGTGATTTTTTCCATCTCTCAGAAGATTGCACGGAAGGACAAAACCAGCAGCTCAGCCCTCGAGAGAACAATCTGCCTCCAAAGTCACCCAGTGTAAGAGAATCTTTGTGAGCTCTTCTTTGCTACAACTGGGGTTTGTGATCTTTAATGTTCTCAGTACTAATGGATTTACCAGGTTGGAGAAGCTGCTGCTTTTCCAAGGTTAGCACTTAGTGCAGAATTCACCCTCCAAAAGGCATGAGCTCTGAATTGCAGAGCACTTGTGGTTATTTCTCCATCTGTGCATTGAAACTTCCCCTAATTATTTTCTGCCTTTCATCCCTGGGTGTGGACATTTTCCAGTTTAATTGTCTGCATTAATACTGTTGGTACAGGAAACAGAATCCCAGATTTACAAATCTGAGGGAATAAAGATGACAGAACTCTGTGAAGCAGAGATATCCCCATCCTGCACACACACTAAGGGACAGCCCAGAAATGAACATGCTGTGCTTCATTCTGCAGGCAGCTACGTGGTGCCACTGACCTGAGGTTTGGAGGAATCCAGTTCACTTTTTTTGGCTTTTTTTTTCTTCAAGGAGTGTGGCTGGGCCAACGAGGAACTGGCAGAAAAGGAGAGGAAGAGGATGAAGGACTGCTTTGAGCGCTACCGAAGGTCTGGGCTGCAGTAAGCAGGACTAACCCAGCCCCACTGTGTGGCTTTGCTGCTTAGCTGGTGTTTCCTTTCCTGCCCATCCCTGTCCCCAGGCTTGATTCAGGGAGGGCATAAAACTAACCACAGAACGGGCTGATGCATGTGAACATCCCCACAGCATGGAGGTGCTGCTCGTTTGCAGAAAACAGCTGAAAACTTACATGTCTGGTCTGCTTTTTCAGAAAAAGAGCGATGAGGAGAGTGCCAAAGGAAAGACACCACGAGGCCGACTGGGAGAACACCACGGGCAGCGACAACACCGACACCGAGGGCTGCTGAGACAGGGACAGTGGGGACGCCACTGAAGGCTGCTGAGACAGGGACAATGGGGACATCAAAGAGCTCCTGAGACAGGGACAACAGGGACACCGAGAGCTGCTGAGGTGGGAACAATGGGGACAACACTGAGGGCTACTGAGACAGGGACAATGGGGACATCAAAGGGCTACTGAGACAGGGACAGTGGGGACACCACTGAGGGCTGCTGAGACAGGGACAATGGGGACACAGAGAGCTCCTGAGAGGGGGACAACACCAATGGCTCTGGAAGGAGGGAGAACACAGACACCAAGGGCTCCTCAGGAACCACATGTGAGGAAACCTCAGCCTGTTCTAGGGTGGCTGTGCCTCTGCCTTCCACTCTCCAGGACTATTTATGAAAAATTACTGTGTGAAAAGTTACTGTAAGCAAAAGTTACTGTGTGAAAAGCGAATGTGTGCAAAAGTTCCTGCGTGCAGGAGGTTGGACTCGATGGTCACAGAGACCTTTTCCAGCATAGTGGATTCTGCATAACAACTGATTTTTGTCTCTGACACCCTCTCGTCTATGTCTCCTATCAATTAATAAACATGGGTGAATACCTGCGCCAGTGCCCAGGCTGGCCTGCTGGTTAATAAGAGGTTAATTAAAGGTTAATGAAAGGTTAATTAAAGGCAGGTGCCCAAAACCATAATGGCCGCGCCCTCAACCAACATGGCCGCCAGCGCTTCAGCGCCCTCCCTTGGTGCGCATGCGCGGTGCGATGCATGGCTCGGCGCGAGCCGTGCTGAGGGCGCTGCCCCGGGAGCTGCAGCCGTGGAGGCTCCGCCGGTCCCGACCCGGCCCCGCCGCCGCACCGGCACTTTGTGGCCCGGTCTGCACCGCACCGGGGCCGTCCCGCCCGCTCTGCACCGCACCGGCACCGCCCTGCTTGCTCTGCACCGTCCCGCGGCCCCTCCGGGTCCCGGCCCGCCCGGCCTGCACGGCCGCGGGGCCGCCGCCGGCCACACACTATCGCCTGGTGTACACCTGCAAGGTGGGTGAGCTGTGAGGGACGGGGAGAGAGGCGGGGGCGCTCCCGGTGTAGCTGCTCGCGTATGGGTTTAAACTTGCGGTCAGAGATTAATTCAGAGCCCGCTGGGGGTTTCCGGTGCAACCTCCTTGTGCGAGGAGGATATTCGGGGCCTTTGGGTACGGCCGAGGTGGAGATCGCACAGCCCTTGTGGATGCCCCTCGTTAGGGAGGCACAGAAAGCAGCAAAACCCCGCTCAGCCTTTGTGTCGGGCTGGGCTCAGGGCAGCGCAACGCGATCCAGCCGCTTTGGGATAATTATAGGTGAGGGAGGAGGGAAATTAACACTTAATCGCATCAGGTGGGTTTGGTGTAAAGGCCCAGGTGTTGCTCATAAAATCCGCGTTGTTTTTCAGGTGTGCCAGACGCGCTCGTCCAAATCCATCTCGAAGGCCGCCTATCACCGCGGGGTGGTGATCGTGACCTGCCCCGGCTGCGGGAACCACCATGTCATCGCCGATAACCTGGGCTGGTTCTCCGACCTGCAGGGAAAGAGGTGAGTGTGCCCAGGGATGCGCCTCCCCTCCTGCTCTGGACCCTCCCGAGCTCACACGTTGTTTCCATGATGAAACATGGAAAAAGCAGAGAAAAAGCAAAGTTTTGCTGGGTGTAATTCCATTTCATCCAGCTCCTTAAAACAGATAAACCCAGTTTTAAGTCACGTGTAGTTTGCCTGGCACTGTCCAGGATCCAAATAAGTGGTGTGAAGCTGCAGCAGAAGCTGTGGGTTAAACGGGGATCCTTGTTGGTGAGTTGCTGCCTCTGGGGTTCTCTTCCCCACATCACTGCTGGGTTTCCCTGGATAAGTGTTTTGAGCATGTAGACTCATCTGCTGTGGAATTCCAGTGATTTCTAAATCTCTGAGATACCTTTAAAAGCTTCTGCTTAGCTGTAGTTGCTGAATTATTGATCCTAGTGGGTAAAAGTAGTCCCAGGAGGTTTGGGTGGTTTTCTCTGCTTCCCAAACTCTTTATGGAGGAATCTCATGGTAGTGCTCATGTGATTCACTGCGGGGTGTCAGTCCTGGGGGCAGAGTGGAGGAGGGAGCCTGTGCTTGGCTCTGCTGGGCCTTTGCTGTGGTGTCACTGTTGGTTCTCAAATCACTGTCAGGAATATCGAGGAGATCCTGGCAGCCAAAGGGGAGAAGGTGAGACGTGTGGCTGGTGAGGAAGCCCTGGAACTGCTGCTGGAGAGCTCAGCAGAGCCTGGCTCCCAAGGTCAGCTGGCAGAGGGGGATGGCAGGGAAGCCCTCCCAGAGCCTGGCAGCAAGGAACAGACCTGACACGTGGGGCTGTGACCCGTGGGACAGACCTGGCACGTGGGGCTGTGACCCATGGGACAGACCTGGCACGTGGGGCTGTGACCCGTGGGACAGACCTGACACGTGGAATTGTGGCCAGTGGGACAGACCTGACATGTGGGATTTGGGATGTCCTGCTGGTGCCAAGAGACTCTTCCCCTTCATTCCCTGCTTTCAACAGTCTGTATTTAAAATAAACTCGGGTGTGGGTTTTTCTCTGTGCTGTGTCTTTGTCTTGTGCAGTTTTGCCTTTGATCAAACTGGTATCTCTGTGCTTTTGGCCTAACAAGGTGTGGTGCAGCTGGAGCTGGAGGTTTTAGGGCTGTCCCCTGCCCTTCCCAGGTCCAGCAGAGCTGCTGGAGCTGGATCCCAAGGCAGCTGAGCAGAGGGGACAATTGATACCACCTGAGGAAGCAGGTCCCAAATTCCAAAGCCAAAATGGCTCTGCAGGAGGGTAAGATCACCAGTTCTTCTACTGCTTTTAACTTCCAGAGTTCTGTTTTTGTGCCCCTGCTGTCAGGGTGGAAAGTTCTGTATTTTGGGGGTTACAACATCAGCCCCCCCACTCGGGGATTCCTCTTGGGCTCTGGCATCATGAGGGTTTTGCAGCCTCCTCTGGGGGAGGGTGGGTGTGAAGGCAAAATTAATAGTTGTGGAGCACATTGGAGAGAAGTAGAGAATCTAGAAAATTGCCTGAAGAGTTCCTTGGAAGATATTGAGGGGCTTTTTAATGCTCTTGATGCATTGGAAGAAAAAAAAGTAATAGATGACAAATTAGGTGTTTGCCAGCAGTGGTGGATTAGACAGTGAGATGTTGCACTTTTTTAGGGCAGTGAAGGAGCTGCTTTGTTATGGATTTGAACTTGCAATCAAAGAGTGACTCAGGCTGGAAGAGCCCTCTGGAGGATTCCAGTCCAGCCTCCATGGGTCTTGTGATATCTCTGAGGGTGGAAATCCCACAACCTCTTTGGATCCCCTTCATTAGAGAGGCACAAAAGGCACTAAAACCCCTCTCAGACTTTGTGTCTTGGGCTGAGCAAACCCAGTTCTCTCAGCCAATCCTGTCCAGTGCTCATGGTGCTTAATCAGCCAAGGATTCAGTGAGGGCATTGTGTGTATTAATGGGTCATAAAGAGTTTCCTTCATCTGAATTGTTCATGGCCATTTTATACATGTTGCATTATAAGTATTGGGTCAGAGCAGCAGGAAAGTTGTCATGTTCCTGTTGGTGTGTCAGTTCAGAATGATGAAACAGGGGCAGGAACTTCCATCAGCCAATTCATGTGTGCTCAGATCCTGATGAAATACAGCCCTCCTTGAAACAACAACTGCTGGAGAGATCCAGTACTGAGAAACAGGAGTCTTGCATCTCAGAGCACTGCTGTGTGCTCACCCTGTGCTGGGCTGTTGGCACCTCTTAGCACTGCTGGAAAAGTTACTTTTAATCTGAAAATCAGCATTCTGCTTCCATGGTGCTGATGCCTTTGATGGGGTGGAACAGAGCAGCTGTTGCAGGATCTGTGTTGCCCTGGAAACAACTCATTTACAACCTGGCTCTTTTTATACTGTTTTCTTTACCTTTCTTACCTGTTACTGTGCCCCAGCTACAGGAAGGTGGTGATGGGTTTTGCTGTGTTATAGTAAAAAATGTAGCAAAACTTGTGTTGCTGTTCCCAGATTTTCGTGTTTCCTTGTCCCAGTGTGGACAGAGGGAGGTCCCTGTGCCCCAGGGCTGCCTCTGCACCCCAGCTCCTGAGCATGGAGGGTGGCAGTTCTTGCTGCTTGAAGGTTCAGGCCAACATCATGTGAGGGAATTTGCATGTAATGCAGAAAGATTTGCTGCTAAGAGATTCCAGGTCAAAAAGGAATTTTGTGCTCCTTCTGAAATGGGTTTTTCTGAAAAATGTGGTGTCATGGGGCTGTGTGTTTGCTGTGGAAGGGGGGAGCCAGAAACAGGGAGTGGGGAGAAGCAGCTTTTTGTCTGAACTGGAGGTGTGTCAGGATGGGGAAAAAGTGCTGTGAAGGCACAGTAGAACATGAGAGAGACTGAAGGTGCAGCCAACCAGGGTGAGTCTTTGGGACACAGAAGGGAGGTGATGATTTCAAAAAGGGCAAAGTAGCATTCCCAGGGCAGCAAACAAAGCTGTTGGCACATTCCTTGTCACATTCCACTGTGGTTAAGGGATGGATCCTGTTCCTGAATCCTGTCCCACAAGGGCTTTTCTGCAGAAGGGTAAATTAAACACTTTGCCTCTTGTTTTCTTCCTCTGTATTGCTGCCAGTGTTAACCCAGCAGGGCAGGACTGGCAGCTGGGAGTGCACTGGGCCCACTCCCAGGAAGAACCAGTGCAGGTAAAGGTGGGTGAGACGGGGGCCCTGTGGGGCTGGGAGCCTTTCCAGCTGAGGAGTATCAGTGAGGGGGAACAAGCCAGTGTGTGCTGCAGAACATGTGCTGCCTTCCCCTGCTGCTGAGGATGGAGAGACAGGAGGTGAGACCCCCTCACTCCTTCACAGGGATTCTACCTGCTCCTGGGAAATCTAAGCCTGTACACCTGGGGTTGGTTCTGTCCCCGGGTCCCACCCAGACACCCAGAGGTATGAGAATGGCTCTCCATGAATCTTTGCTGAGGCCAGCACGAGTTACCCAGGCGTGGGAACACCAGCTGTGATTTGGCTTTATCCTCACAGGGCTCAGGATCCAAACTCTGCTGCTCCCTGGCAGCTTCCTAGCACAGTCCAAGTGCCTGCTGCTGTGTGTCTTCTCTGAGGGCTGGTGCCAAGGCTGTGCACAGCCCCTGCTGCCCTTGTCCCCTGGCAGCTGCTGCTGGGGCACCAACACAGCTCTGGGCCAGGCGCCGGGGAGGCACTGAGAGGGCACAGCCTGAAAGGATCAGCCTGGCCTCTCCTCAGCCTTTTCCAGGGGCTTTTCTCACCATGCAGGGCTGCTCTGCCTGCCCTGTTGTCCTGGAAACTTCTGGGCAGGGAAGTCTCAGTGCTTTGTACCTTCCCTCCACAGCCACATCCATGCTGGAAGGCAGGCAGAGCTGGGATAAGGCTGCTGCCAAGAGACCTGTGTGCTCTCAGAGTAAAGGGATGTGTAGGTGAGTGCACACTTCATTTTCTTAACATGTGGGGTGATGTCTGTCAGCAGAGACCCCCACCCACCCCCACCCCCATTCCAAATAGCCAGGATTAGCCCTGCTGTCAGCCTAGAAATAATGAAAATGAGTATTTGCACTGAAGCTTAGACACAAATATTTATTAAACACAACCACCCACCCCCCCGCCCCTTCCCCTTGAGCTGTATTCATTTCTAATATATTAATCCATTTGGCAGATTATTTTTTAGAAAAAAACAAGTACCTGTGGGTTGGAAATTTCCCATTAAAATGACATTAGCAAATGCACATGTAAAAAATAAATAAGCTCATACATTCAAGTATATGGCAAATAATACCTCAATAATACCTCTGAAAGCTTAATGGTCAGATTCCAGTTCACCACCTGGCTGAGAGCTGCACAGGCCTGAGCCTGCAGCTGGTCCGGTCATCTTCATCATCATCATCATCAATGTTTTCCTCTTTTACAAATGCCAGCTTGGCTGGTACAAAGGTGGCTGGGCAGGTTCTGCTCCCCCTCCTCCAGAGCTCTGCCCAGCCCCAGGAAGGAGGCCCAGCCTTGGCCAAGTGATCCATGCAGCAGGTGAGTGCTCCCAGGTAGCAGGTAAAATGCAGCTACCACTCCACATGGTCAGTGCAGGCAGGGAAAATGCCCCAAGAGCAGCATCACTGGGTCTAAAATCTCTCACTGCTGGTTGGGAATGTTTCCATCACACACATTTCAGGAGAAAGTGCCGATTTATTCTCTACAGGAACTTCGCTGCTTCGGCAGGACTCAGTGCTGGAGTTTCTGAAGTCCAAGACAGTCTCTGATCAAACAGAGGGAAAATACTGCACCTCCTGAAGTCAGGTCCCTGCTTCCCTTCTCCAGCTTCTCCAACTGATCCCAAACAGGAAGGAATGACAGTAAATGTGTGTGGGGTGGGACTGAGTTCCCCACATGGTGGAGCTCTCCTAAAGCTCCAGGTATCAGAGACAGATGGGGCAGAACTGGAATGTCTCAGTGGGAGCACTCTGCCAGGGCCAGGAGCAGCTCAGCACTGGTTTGGGGAGAAACATGGACACAGAAAGGAGGAGGGACAAGCTGTGGGTAAAAAGCTTTGCTGGCTGCCAAAGCAGGTCCCTGTCGCAGGCAATTCTGCCTTGGGCACCCTCACCTGCTCGGTGGCACCAGGAGCTGCCCACATTTGCCATGGGCTGAACAGGTGGGCAGAGACCTCCTTTTCCCTTCCCAGACACAGCCCCTGCCTCGGGTCTGCAGTTGGGGCTGCACAGCTGGCTGAGCTCCAGAGGTAACAAACCCCACTAAAGTTCAGGGTGAGTGAGGCTTTGCTCCTGCCCAGGAGGCCCCAGGACAGCTCTGCCCAGGGCTGGGGAAGCAGAGGGGAGTCCAGGGCTCTGCAGAGTCCTCAGCAAACCTAAAATACACTGAGGTGCATGGGATCGTGATGCAGCTGAGGTGGGGTAAGATTTAAAGGACTGGTGGAGCCTCAGACTTGGGCTCATTTTCTCCTGTAAAAGGAACAAAGTTGAGCAAGATGTTCCAGGGAAGGATCCAAAGTCATTTGTGTCACCTCGTGATGCAGGCAATACAGGAGGACTTCAAAAGGGAAAAGGTGCTCTTCCCTTCCCCCATTTAATTAAAAGTGTTGTGGAAATAAAAGACATCAAGGCTGGAGTTAACTACCCCCTCTGGGCTCCTCCAAGTTCTTGGGTTTTTAGGTGATCAGCAAAGGGGCTGCCAAAGCCTTCCCTCATGCTGTGCCCAGTGTTACAGTGGCCGTGTGTCCTAAAAAAACACCTTGTTTAAAACTGTGCCCCATCCATTGGGCCTTCTGTAGCAACATGACAGAGGTGCAGCTCCCACATCCCTGGGGTGGCTCCTGGGACAAGTCTGTGGCAGTGCAGGAGCCCTCAGGTTCAAAACCACCTACACTTCTTTTTTAAAAAACCAAAATAAAGCCAAAACAACCCCCCCCAGACCAAACCCCAGTTCTTAGCTGGAACCAGGCCTATGCTGCTCCTCCTCGGCCGCCTCCTGGGCTGAGGCCAAATCCACCCGCTGCTCGTCCATCCGTTTGGCCTGGACACGCTGGATGAGGCTGAAAAAGTCTTCGTCGGGCATGGTGGGGCCGCGGGGGATGGAGTCGGGTGGGGCACAGCGCTGGTCATCGATCCTGGAGGACTGCACAGGGGGAGAGCGGGCGTGAGGGACAGCACAGGCCTGGGGGGCAGGAAAGGGCTGGGGCAGAGGGCTCAGAGCTCCCGCTCCCCACCAGTACCAGTACCTGACACTTCATGAGCATGTTGAAGAACTCGTCCCCGGGCTCCTGGGCGTCCCCCTCAACACGCAGGTGCCCCAGGTTGTTGTGAGTTATCCGCAGCCCCGGCAGGTTGCCCACGTTGGCACGTTGGTCATCCAGGCGTCGGCTCTGGGAGCTGGCGATGAGATCGAAGAATTCCTCTGTCTGTGGAGAGGCCATCAGGGCGGACTGGGCTGGGGGTGGAGGAGACAGGGCAGGATCACCATCTGAGCTGCAGAGCCCAAATCCTCCTCACCAAACTGCTCTCCAACCTGCCTCCCACACATGCACAGACCTGGCAGGCAGCAAAGTGGGGAAGGAGGGGCTGTGACACAGTGAAAAGCAGAACCTCACACCCATCTCCCACTGCTGGACCCCTCCAGTGGCTCCCTGCCACTGTCTGTGCTTAGCTAGCTCCTGGAGGCCACCAAAGGTGCCACCTCAGCTCAGGAGATTCAGTGCCCTGACCTGAACAGCCACTG
Source organism: Hafferia zeledoni (assembly GCA_035583235.1). Lineage (NCBI taxonomy): Eukaryota > Metazoa > Chordata > Aves > Passeriformes > Thamnophilidae > Hafferia > Hafferia zeledoni. The sequence goes on along the minus strand of JAWWEV010000039.1, from coordinate 2,619,393 downwards.
CACCCAGGCAGTGGTTGTTTCCAGCACTACAGGCAGCTTCCACTGCTCCTTCCACTCTGGTTCCCACCTGGAGCCAAGAGGCACCAGGCAGACCCCACCAGCTGTAGATGAGCACAGAGTTCCTGAGTGCCCATGTGGGACAGTGATGGGCACCCACACAGTCCCAAGGGCTGGGTATAATTCCAGACATGTAATCAGCAAAGCCCAGGCCTGGCTGAGCCTGTCAGCACCTTCCCAGAAGCCCCGCTGGCTTGGGCCAGCTCAAGGAGAGGCACTGCCAAGGTGAGTCCAGAACCACTCTGACTGTCATGGGCTGCAGGAAAACACTCATGGGCTCTGATTGTTCTCACCACATAGAGCAGAGCCAGCCTGGCTGCGCTGCTGGGATGGGGCTGGCACAGACTGGTGCCAGGGAGTCCAGTCCAGAACCAGTACACATAATCTGTTCTTTATAGACCCTTTGGAAATGCCTCACTGGAAAGAGCCTGTTGGCTCCTGGCAGCTTCTGGGCAGGGAAAGGCTCTCAAACAAGACACTGCACTCAGACAGGGAAAAGCAAAGGAAAACTGTAAGAAATCCGGCCTGACTGGTGTTCCCGTCCCACTGAGCACAAAGCACTGGAGCAGAGGCTGCCCCAAGCCTCCTGACACAACAAGCTCATCTTGGAGCCCCAGCTCGTGGAGCTGCTGAAACAGGAAAATCTCAGCACTGACACAAAGATGAGTTTCTTCCCCTTCAACTCACAAAGAATCCTTGGAAATAACACGTCCAAAAGGCTCTGAGCCCAAGTGAGCCGAACAGAACATGTGCCTGCTTGTGCATTCTTTATAAAGCTCCGTATTTTCAACCCAGTCTCCTAAATTACACAGCTGTTACAGCCAAATGCACTTCTGTGTCAGAAATGCATCTTTTGACAAAGTGATGCTCATTTCCACCCTATTTTTAGATGGTAAAAACCCTCTCACCTCACAGCCAACCTGCCTTCCTGACCTTCTCCACACAGCTCTGCTCTCGCTGCCGCTCCGTCCCTGCCCTGGCACCTGCTCCTTGTGCCACAGCTCTGGCTGCGCTCACAGGGGTGTCAGGGGGCTCCTCCTCTCCTGTTTGCACTTTGTAGTCAATTGGAAACTGATAAACAAATCCTCCAGCTCAAATGGACTGTTTTGAGACCTTTGTGCTGTTGATTAAGCGTGGAGTGTGATCTGCACATTTTAGAGCTCCTTTCCACCTTGGGTTAAACAAAGGGCCCTCAACACCAAAAAAGCCACGAAACCCAAGTGCAAACACAGCCCTGCCTTTCCTGTCCCGTCTGTTTGTCAGGCGCCTTCCTCAATTTATCCCCCTTCCTAGGGCCGAGCTCCCTGTCTGCCTGCTGGAGCTTCCCATTGTTTATCCATCCCTCTGGCTGCTCTGTCCTTACACAGCACCTCTCACCACAGCATCCAAGAACAGTACAAAATCCAGAAGTTTCCCCTCCATGGCAACGCTATTACGAAAACTGGCAATATTTTAACTTGCCTGAGAAAGCCTCCCCCAGCCCCTGCATGACCCAGGCCCCCTCAGCAGTGACCAACATCATATTCCTCACAAAGATACTGGAAGTGGCAGAAATCCCCATGCCAACCTCACCATTCCAAAGCCAAGACCTAAAGATCCACACTGAAAAAAATCCAAGGGTATTTTGCATTTCTCTTGCTAGTTTACTCCCCAAGCCTTAGCTCACATTCTCCAGCCTTTCCCTCAGCAACCATTAACATAAGATTGTCTCTTCCTTCCTTAAACAATGAGGGAGATTGCCAAGGAACTGCTAAGTTCAGAGAGCTGAGGCTTAGGGAAAACATCACGGGATCCACAGTAAACCGCAACAGCTGGCCAGGCTGCGGGAGCAGCGTCACTCCCACAGAAATAGAGCCTTAGAAACGCTCCGGTGCTCACATATCCGCTCTCCCAGGGCAGGGACCGGGGTGGCAGCCGCCTCGGCAGCCTCCGACGGGCACTCCTCCAACGGGCAGCGCTGATCATCCATCCGGTTGCTCTGGAACTTGCTCAACAGGTCAAAGAAGCATTCCTCGTCCGAAGGGGTCCGGTTGATTTTCTGCAAGGAGAGCAAAGAGAGCAGAGAGTCACGACACCCCAAACAACTCCAATCGCTCCAACCAATGCGGCTCAGGAATGGTCGTGCCCTCTCCTGGTCTGCTCAGAGGCTGGTTCTTGGCTGTGCCCATGGCTTGCCAAGGCCCACAGCCTGGAGCTTGCTGGGGTCACTGCTCCTTAGTCCCTCTCATCCCAGAGGCTCCGGGCACTTCCATAGCCCCAAGCAGAGCCCGGCTCCCACCAGATGAGCCTCGTGCAGAGCAGCCACTGTCACTGCAGTGCCTCGAGCACCCAGAGCAAACTGGAGGCTGAAGGGGAAAGAGGGGAGAAAAGGGGACAGCATTCACCCTGGCACTGCTCTGTGGGGAGCTCCTGGGCTGGCAAGGGCTGGGCTCAGAGAGGGATGAAGGGGAACCATGCAGCCCCCTCGGCTGAAGTGCTGCTGAGTGCTCAGCCCAAGCTCAGGGTTTGCTTTTCCACCAGCTAAATCCAATCCTTCCAGGCCACTGCCCCTCACACCCCAACACTTCCCTTCAGTGCCCTCGTGTCCTCAGCACAGCATTTGTAAGAGTCACCCAGCTGAAAATGCCACTAAATTACAGTTTTTCAGGACAGCAGCTCTTTCCCAAGAGCCCCAAATGAGCACCTTGCACTGGACAGGGATATATTTAAGTCATGCTGCAGGAGGGCTTGCACTGAAGGCAGCCAGTCCAACAGCCAGTTCCAGCCTGGAGAGGGGCTGCATGCCCTGAGAGCAAGCCCAGAGCAGCAGGAACAAGAGCTCTTTCCAAGGAGTCCCTTGGAATGGGAGATAAAATTAGCCAGCGATAAGCGGGGCATCTGCCAGGCTCGAGGACAGTCCCTGTGTGCTGAGCTGGTCCCACCAGTTGCTGGAAAAAATACAACACAAACCAACGAAAAATTCTCACAACTGTGTCTATTTGCGCTATTTGCTAGCACAGAGTCCAGGAAGGAGCTCTGGATCCCTCCTGGGGTTCAGCACATCCCACTGGAGAGATGCAGAGGGCACAGGGAGAGCCAGCCCTGAGGCCAGACTTTCCAGCGGGGAAGGGATCCCCTTGGCAGCTGATGAAGCAAAAAGTCCCTCACCCAGCTCTGCTGGTGACCACTCTAGGCAGCCTGGGAGCCTTCCCAATCCTACCACACACGGTGCCATTCCCAGCAGAGCTCTTACCTGGGGCAGGAGCTCCTTCACAGGAGCTCTGCAATGGGGAGACTTGTGCTGACAGGGTTAAAGCCACAAGTTGGATTCAGTAAATGAAGGAAAACAATTTTCCTGTATGCCAAGCGAAGCAGATGAGATGCACTCAGCTTCTATTTAGGGCAGCGTCAAAATTAGCAGCGGGCCAGAGAGGAACATTAGCAATGTGGGAGCTGATCGGGGAGGGGAAAAACCCCTCTCGCCTCCCTCCACGTGCCAATCTGTTAATGGAACTGTGGCTCCAATGCACCCTCTGAGCCATCAACAGTTGCACCTTGGAAATCAAAGCTTGCTTGGGCTTGAACTGAGAGTGAACTACATCTCTTACAGCTCTGCTATGTTGGGTTGTGTGACCCAAATTTCAGGCTAGAGGAGGAAGCGGCTCATTCACACTGAGCCTCCCTCCAGCTTCCTCACGGCCACACGGAGTAAATCAGAGCAGTCCTGGATCCATGGGAGAAGTTCCACCTTGCAGGAGCAGCCTGACAGTGTGTGGCCAGAGCACCCAGCTTGGGGCTTCCCCTAAAGAGACCAGATTCCCGTGGGGCACATCCTGCCAGAGACCCTGCAGTCCAGGGTGTTGGGATCCCTGCTCACCGCGTGTCGGGGAGAGAAGAGAATGCTCTGAATCAGTAGGAAGAGCAGCCAGTGCATGGAAGTGTGGGACAGGGCTGGCTGTGTGCCTGGGTGCCTCCCAGTATGGCCATCACGGGGGCTCACACATGTTGTGCAGCCCAGGATGGGACATTGGGAGCTGCAGGGCAACACCTGCTGACTCCAGGCGGCCTCCAGCACTGCCCCAGCCAAACAGCACCCCAGGCTTGCACCTCTCTAATTAAAATGCCCAAATCTGACAAGGCACGGAGTGTTTGGCTCCCTCCCTCCCTCCCAGTCTGCTCCGAGCCCCGAGGCAGGAGCTGCGAGGGCAGATGGAAGTGCAATCACACCCCGGGGCTCACCATCTGCCACCGCGCTGTGCTCGCCCGGGGCTTGGCACATCCAGGGCGGTCAGAGGCTTCCTGAGAGCCAGGGCATCCTCACCTGGGCTGAGCAACAGCCCTGCCACGGTACAGACACACACACCAGGCACCATGAGCCCAGCCCCCTAAATGGTGCCTGGGCACCAGCTTTGGTTTGCAGTCCCAAGACCACTCCTCACCTCCTGGCTGGTGTCCCTGCCCGGCCTCATTCCCCATCTTCTGCCTCCAGCACCAAAACTGCCCAAATTCTGCCAGCTGTCACTTTTCTGTGGTCAGCCAGAGGCCATCACAAAGAGTAAAACCAATCCTGTCTGCACAGGGTACAGGGACCCAGGGCTTTTGGTGGCACCCACAGCCTGGGTGCTGCTGGCAGTGCAGAGATCACCCCAGGGCAGATTTGGCTGCAAACACTCTCACCCTCAGCACAGGCACAGAGAAACCACGCTGGGGCAAGGACAAGTGTGGAGCCTCTGCTCCTGCTCCCTGACCTGGGTAGGGCAGAGATGGCTCTGTCCTGGGCAGGTGAGGGTCCCATTCATGGGGGTCAGAGCTTTGTTCCCATTTTCTGAGAGTGGTATTCCCACCTGGACATGCCAGCTCATCGCAGAGCTGAGCAATCTGGGACAGCCTAAGAGCAGGACTCTCTCCTGACACAGCCTTCCCCCACTGGAAGGCATCCAGGTTTTTGCATACATTCCCTTGCTGGTGGATGAACAGGCTGTTTAACCTGCCTGGGTGGGTTCAGGATGTGCAAACCACAGCTGAGGTGCTGGCAAGGCAGTGAGGAGCAGCTGTGGGGAGTGACGGAGCTGCTGCCACTCTCCCCTCTCCCTGCAGGCTGAGACCACCAGCTCTCTAGGACAGGTTGAGAGTCCCTGCTGCTCCCAGGCTGCTGATCACTGCTCTGTGCAGGAGCACAAACCCACCCTAATTCCTCTCTGATAAACTCTAACTCACATCTACCAGAGACATGAAGGACATGGAGAAGAATCTCTTGGGGAAATCCCTCAGTTTGGCCCCTCCAGATGTGCAGGTGAAGCCAAGGCTGAAACAACTCCAGTCAGGGCAAAACAAAGTCAAAATCAGCTCCTGGGCTTACTAAACCTCCTTGGCCATTTTCACTCAGATTCATCAAAGCCATTAAACAAAGGCAGAAGACCTAATTGCAAGAACTAAACCACTTCCCAGTTCCCAACACCTGAAATCAGAGCCCAAAAACGCCCTGCAGGGCTTCCACCCTCAGCCCCGCTGCCCACCCAGGACAGCCTTTCTCTGACACATTCTCATTCCCAAGCCCCATCCAAGGATGGGCACCCTGTCCCCAGTCTCTCTTTGGTCCCAGAGCAGCCCATACCCAACCCTTGGGCACCAACCCCTGCTGTCAGAGGGACCCTCAACCCAATGCTCTGGCAGTGGTGGCTTCTCCCACAGCTTTCAGCTGCCCCCACAGCAGCTCGGGATGCAGCTCTTCCCACATTCACTGCTGAGCCCCACCAAAGGCTGTCCAGTCAATCCCAGTGTGCTCTGAGACAGCACCCCAGAGACCCCCAAATACCACCAGGTAATTCTGTGCTGGCCAAGTCATGGCAGGTCCCTCAGCCATTCCATGGTCCATCTATGCCCTCTGCAAAAGGAGCTTCTCCCACCAAACCAAACTGCCAACGCTCTCGTGAGCCACCCAAAGGGCCAAACCTTGCCCCTCTGTCAGATCAGCTTCTCCTCCCACAGCTGGTGTCCCCAGGGAACTGACCTGCCCTTGGTTCCACTCCTCTCCTTCAGGCTCAGCTCCTTGCAGACGTGCCCGATGCAGGAAGGAGCCACCAGGCTCAAGGGCTGCTCACTTGGCTTTGTCCAGCCCTCAGAGGGGACCTGTGGGCAGGACCTGCTGCCCAGCAGCCAATGGACCCTGGTGGGTCTGGCACAGGGGATCCAGCTCAGGAGCTGCTGCCTGAAGGCATCTGGTGTTGTGGCCAGGTCAGGGATGGGTGAGGACAGAAGTGGGTCTGGGATAACGCAGCAGTTTTCACTGCCACCCTCTCAAAACACACTGCCTTGGCATTTATACGTGCCCACCAAAATTCCACCTCATTTCTGGGAGGAGACAACCTGGAGACGTGACCTGACCACATCCCACAGAGACAAAGTGGCAGAGCTGGGACAGGACCCAGCAGTTGGTCCCCAGGGCAAGGCTCTCCCTTGCCCACAGTCCCTGGAAAACTGTGCCCCTTGTTCTGGTGTTACCTGCCCAGGGCCTGGCAGATATTCCCACACATCCATGTCTTTGTGCTATGCCTTCTCTGCCTCTCCCTCTGGGAACCAGACACACCACTATTCCTCACCTCCTTTTCAAGGCAGCCAACCTCAAAATCCCAAGGCAGGAGCAGGGCTGGTGGTCCCGGTGACCACCAGAGCTGGAAGCACCTTAGCCAGGGTTGCCCCACTGCCTGCCAGTCCCCTGCACGCAGCTCTTCTGTGTCCTGCATCACCCCAACACCTCACCCTGGAGACCCCACCGTGGGGGCTGCACCTCTGGCACAGCCACAACCCCAAACCCCAGAAACATCAGACTCTGAACTTCCCCAGCTCACCTGGTGAGAAAGGCAGCGAGGGGGAGGTTTGCAGAAAGGCTCCAGGAAGGTAAGTGGGGGCTGGAGGAGAGGAGAGGAAGGAAATCCCTGGCTGAAAGTCACAGCCCGTCTCACCAGGAGCTGAAATGCCCAGAGCGCCGTCCCTGCTGGGGCTCTCCCAGTCCTTGGCCACCAGCACCTCGGCTGGAGTCTCCACTCCTCGGCGAGCCTGTCACCTTCAGAGCCAGCAGAGCTGCAAAACTCGCCTGGTCTGCTGAGGAATCCACTTGCCTTTCCATGCCAATCCTTCAGCGCTGCTGCCACACTCCCCCCGAGGGCAGGGCTGGTGACAGACACCCCGTGTGCCCCCCGGGCTCAGCGATCCACCACCCACCCCTGGCACGCTCTGCTGAGCACCAGGGCACACACCGAGAGCCTGAGCACTGCCTGCAGCCCACAAGGTCGCAGAAATATCAACAATAAAGTTGCAAAAATATTAAAAATTAGAAGTTCACACTGAAGCTACTTGAAAACTTTAAAACCCTCGAGCATGCACAGCAAATCCCGGCCTGAGTGAATCCCTGCTCTGTGTCTCTGTATCCACCTCCTCCTCCTCCCGATCCAGCCTCTCCTTTCACAGAAAGGAGGAAACACGAAACCCGAGTTTTCCTTACTGACCTCAGCATGCAGCTCTTGCCCAGGCTCCAGCTTTCACATGGCCAGGGCAGCAGCGACCTCCCCTCGCAGGGCAGTGACAGCGGCGCTGCCCAGCCCGGAGCTCTCCCAGCGCCGCTCCCGGAGCGCAGATTTATGCGGAGCGCGGAGCCATGTGAAGAACGTCGCCAGCTCCAGTGACCCGCTGGGTGCGAGAGGAGGCTTAAAGCGACAGCTCTGCCCCTCCCAGAGCCACTCCGGTGCCCTGGCACGGGGGGTGGGCTCCAGAGAGGGCTCCTCTCTCCCTCACCTCGCTGCCACGATCCTCGTGGTATTAGATGATGCTCTTAAACACACAGAGGAGCTACGTGAATATTTAGCTTTCCTTCCACCTCCTCACCTCCCACCCGCCACACTCACTTTACCTTAAAAATAGATTGGGATCGATTCTCCTAAACTACAGCTGCAAACACACTCGGCTCCCCAGGCAGAGGCACCGCGGCAGCAAACGCTCTGAGCACACACAGACACAATATGAGCGCTCGGATTTCAAGCCCCAAAATACTGAAGGACCATTTTTAGCTCCTGATAGTCCTCCTGCTCCTCGTATTATTAGAGATGCGAATTTTTTTTGTCTTATTGCAAGAGCTGAAGCTGCTCAGCCATAAGCACCTCCTGATTTAAATGTACCACTGCTCAACAGAGGGAAATTTCTAATTGCAACAGGGTTTTAAAGAGGGAAAGATGGAAATGCCACGCAGCAGCCAAAGAGCTGTTCTTACCTCACAGTCGTGAAATGGGAATTTCTGGCAGTGGAATGAGGCATAGGAAGAGAAGCAGCTTTCCAAAGGGGCAAGATGGGGACAGAGCCCAGGTGGCACTCCCGGCTCTCTGTCTACGCTGCCCTCTTACACTTCATTCTTATTTTTCACTGCAAAAGTAGCACATTTCTTTACCCTGAGCAAATGCAGCTTTGGGGAACTGCCCATGCTTTTCCATACCAGTAGAATCTATTTCCAGGAGTCACACTGCAATTAGAAAGATGGAACCTGTGTGGGACCTGAGAGAAGGACTCATGCAATGACAGGTGAAACACAGGCAGAGCCCACACACACCAGGTCGGAGCTTGGAACAGCAAGAGGAAATGTCATGTCCCCCCTGGATTTAGGATGGAGGAAAGGGAAGTGAGTGAGACGTGTGTGATCTGCAGAGACACCACCTGCAAGGTCAGGTTCCAGCTCTGAGCCAGGGACTGAGTGTGCCCTCCTGCAGGGTGCTGTGCCCAGCCCCTGGCACAGCCCAGACACACCCTGCCCAAACCCAGGACGTGCACACACTTCCCTTGTAGCATGAAATTATCACCCTCCCTTGGACTGTTTTCAAAGATTTTTTTTCATTCCCTTTAAACAACTCGCCCACTCATCCCTATAAACGCTGGTGCTAAAAGCTGGTTCTGTTGTTAAGATTTCAAATAACTTGGGTTTTATTGTTCCAAACAAAATCAAAATAACTCCCCCACGCTCCCTCCTTCCGTAATACAGTAACTGCTGACCTGTTGGGACTGTGCCCTGCTGCCACACACAGCTTAAATCCCTGGCTCAACAGCAGGTGACAATGTAATTTTTGATTTCATTTTGGGAGGGAGTGTGCTGTGCCTCGTGGGTGTCTGGCTCAAGTGTTACTGACACCTCTGCTGCTTGCAGAGCTGAGCTGACTGTCTGGAAGCTCCTGCCACTGTGACCTGATTTGGCCACAACCACATTAATATTGGATTTACACTTTTTCCTCAGCTACACAACACCCTACCCTGGAACCAGAGGTCAGCCCAGCCCTTGCTGCTGAGACCAGGGCACCTGTGGCACGGAAATGACTTCTGGCTTCTCCTGGGGAGGAAATATGTGCATTCAAACAGTCTCTGCAGTTAATGCAGTGACTCTTCCACATGGGTTTTGACAGCATTGACCACACCAGGCTGGGTTTCCCTGGCCCTATTTAACACAAACACACCAGCCTGGATTTAGCACCTGAAGCTTGTTTTACTAACCAAGGAGACAAGGTAGAAGCATCATCACTCCATGTCAGTCTTTCCAGTCTGTGGAAGAAGATAAGTGGCTGCAGAGGTCAATCTGGCCCAGCAAAAACCTGGAACAGCCCTTAAACACCAAACCTGGGAGGGAACCTGAACTACTTGCTTAAAACAACTCAGGTTACAGGTGGATGCCACCAAGCAGCAAGTTTGGAGGGCTGTGGTACCTGGCTCTGCACACCAACACACACCCAAGCAGCAAAACAGTGTTTTAGTTGCAGTGATTTCCTTTGCAGTTGGAAGGAGATGGAAACAGGACCACGATGGACTGTGGAGTCTCAGCTAATTAGCAGTAATTTGCTAAACTGAAATAACTCCGTTGTTTTAAAGGATATAACCCATATTCTTGACTAATTAGCACAGAGGCCAAGGTTAATATATAGAGCTCAACTGTCAGTCACCTACTCCATCCACCAGACCACCATCTCCCCACTCCCAGCCCTGGGGAGCAGTAGGAGGTGATGGGGAGACAGGTGAGGTCCCTGCCAGCAAAGGGCACGTTCATCTCTGGAGATGGAGATGGCCCAGAGGTGCCTCCTGCCCCCCCATCCACTGCTCTCCCTCCATCTCAGATTGGAACCTGCTGACAAGTTGCTTTGAAAACGCTTTGCAAAAAAGCCTCCTTGACTCTGGATTGCCAAAATTGTGCTGCTTTCTTGAAACAGACTGTTATTTAGACACCTACTTGCTCTGAGCACAGCGATGTTTTAAGAGGGAGCTGAGCAGATGCAGCACCTTCACCAGGGGTGGTGGTGACGGTGAAGCTGCTGGTGGATCTGCGCACACCCATCTCCATCAGCACCCAAAACACATCCAACCTGCACATAAACAGCCCTCGCTGCAGCAAACACCCAGATCTTAATTATTATTTACTCTACTCTTGTAATGCCTGAAGGCTGCGCTCAAGATCAAGGCCCTGTTGTGCAAGGCACCCCACAAAACATGAAATCCTGGCCCTGCTGGGGCAGGGAGGGTTCCTGGGGCTGGTCCCCGTGGCTTTGCCATCGCAGGGATGGTCAGACACAGCCCTTCCCAGAAGAGTTCAAACAGGGAAGACAAAAATCACATGCAAAGGCAGGAGCAGCTTCTCCTATCAGCCAAAAGCATCTGGTACCTGCTGCTGTGAGGGGCAGGATGAAACTACACCCTCTTTGGGGTTTGCTTCACATGACAGTGCCCTGAGAATACTGGGATGCAAATGGCTTTGGATAGAGGCAAAAAAACCCTCCTGGGACTTTCCTGCACATCCCAGGGAGCTGCACCTTCTGCCCCTGAGCACTCTCAGTGCTCTCACTCTCTGCTGGCTCTCCAGTCAGGGCTGCAGGAGGTGGTTCCCCCTCTCCTCCAGCACAATGAGCACTGCAGGGAACTGGAACTCCCCCCCTCTGGCACAGGCAGAACGATCCAGGATGGAAAAGTTGGATCCATGGGGATGGTCTGGGGCCCTGCTCTAATTGCACATCTCCCCAGGAAGCCTCCCCAGCAGTCCCTGCACATGGAGCACTTCATGGGCTCAGCTCTGCCAGGTCTGGGGCTGCAAGGGGAGCAGCAAAGAGCCAGGGGCTCTGAAAAACCATTATTTGGGCTTTTTTAGACTAATTGGTGTTAATTGCCTCGGGAGGCTTAAAAATAGCGCTGCTAATGGGAACCATGGACACAGGCTGAAGGTGAGGTGTGAGAGGAGGCTGTGATGGCCACATTAACCCCGACACAGGCTGTGCCCTGCCCAGCAGCCACTGCCAAGGACAGGGACACCCTCTGCCAGCTGGGGATTGCCTGCCTGCACCTCCAACCCTGACAGCCCCTGAGCCTGCACACCCAGACAGGGGCAGAGGGACCCCTCCTGCTGCCACGGTGGGTTTTATCGTGACAGCTTCAAGAAACAGTGCTTGAACCTTCCTCATTTCAGGCTCCTTTGGTTTATGGATTCACATCCTTCTCCCAACTCCTGCATCCATGGAGGACCCTCAGCCAGCTCCCAGGGAGCCTCAGTTTCCTGTACCCACTCTATGCAAGCACAGCCCAGACAGACCCCAAAAACTCTTCTATCCTAAATCCAGAGAGGATTGCACTGGATGGAACCACATCCATCCAAAAGCAGCAGCTTAAGGAACAATCTGTCACCCAAGGAGGGCACTGCCCATCAGTGGCTCCTTGAACTCCCCTCCCTGACCACAAAGGAACTCTGGGGATGGAGCTGTGCTGGGGACACAGAAGGCAGAGGGGTGGCCCCTTTATAGGAAGCCCCAGTGGCTGCTCATGGGGTGGGGGTGATTTGGCCTCCCCAAAGCTGGGCAATAACAGACAAACCCCAAACTTGTCCCAAGGCTGAGCTGTGTTTGTGTCCTCTGGGGGAGCCTCCAGCCCTGCCCAGCAGCTGGAAACAGTCACCATCAGAGATAAGGCACAGACAAAACTGGTCTGGTCCTGCAGCTCCTGCACTGCCACAACTCTGCCCTTAATGACACCCAAAATACGTAACACTGGGGTGCATTTCCTGCTTTAAAACACAATTTAGACAAACATGAGTTATTGGCATAGAAAAGGTTCTCTATGTAGCCCCACCAAGCAGGAGAAGAGCACACAGTTTAGCAAGCACAGCCAGACCACAATCCCTTCCCAGCACAGAGATCCACCTGGTGCTCCCTCACACACCAGATCCCACCAGCCACAGCTCAGAGACAGGTGGGGAAGGAAAGCAAACACAATCCCCAGGCACCAAAGGCCCCTGTGTCATCTGGTGTCACTGCAGCTCCAGGGATTTCAGCAGAGTTGGGGTGATTTACATCCAAAGAGAACCTGCACTAGGATTTATTTTTAAGCTCTTCTGGCATGTGCGGTTTAATAAATGCCAGAGGCTGGAACTGTGAATGTACAAAGTGCCCCAGGTACAGAAGAGACCTGAGAAATGAATGAAAAGTTCCAGGTTTTGAGAGAAATCAAACATTTGGAGCTTTATTGCTCTGGCTCTGGCTTCAATTCATCCTTTTTTTTTTAGTGCTGTTCTCTTTAAAGTGACAGTTTCTAGGAAATAGTGAGTGTAACATCTCTTTTACTGTCTCATACCACTTGATGGCTGACAGTTTGCTGGGAGAAAAGGTTGTGCAAGGAGGAGAGCAGACCTCAATTATGGCTTTAAACTGCCAATAACTGAAAACTCTCTTCCAATGAGTCAAGGTAAGAAAAATGATTTTGGTAGCTTGGTGAGTCAACTCCAGCCCTGACCACTGGCCCAGCAACTCACAGACCTTCAGTCTTAACCTCCAACAAAAGTCTGCTGGGGGACAGACCTTGGACAACCAGCTCAGGTTTTACCTCCTTCCTAGAGCAGATTCCTCTGGTAAGAGGCTCTTTCTTACAGTTTTTTAGCTCTGCTCAGTTGTGGATGGAATGGAATCTCAGCATGTTTTCCTACAAGCCCCTGATCCTCATCCCAGGGGATGTGAGAAGCATCCAGACCCTGGGGGTCCTTGGTGTGACCTCTGCAGAGCTGAGGGCTTGGCCACCATCCTGCCCATGGGCCAGGCAGTGTGTCTGTTTGCTGCCTGGGCTGAGGCACAGGCTTGGTTAAATCCTGCCTCCCATCTCCCTTCCACACAGCACAGCTTTGATTCACAGCCTGACCTGGGAAAGCAAGGGACAGGCAGAGGGGGGAAAGGCAGAAAGAGGGAGTGCAACCAGTGAGAATATCCCAAAGATGGAGAGACAGAGAGTTCATCTTTATCTCTGGGACTTTAAACTGAAGCATCTCCTGCAGTATGAAGGAGACTGACCAGCAGCCCACGGTGCCAGCACGTGCCCTGCCCACACCAGCCGTGCCAGGGAGCACGGGGAAGTTTCCTGCATCCTAAGTGGACACAGGGTCTCCTTTCTACTTAGTCTGAGCAGCCTGGAAGGTAATTCTGGCTTTGACTCCAACTGTACACCTTAGTCTCCCTCCCAAACCACCTCTGCATGAGAAGAAGGGACTTAAAGAAGAACGACAAAGCCCTAAGCCTCAGGCAACAGCTTGGGGAGCCCCAGCCCCGGGGGCTGCCCCTGGGAAGGGTCGTGCCTGGGCTCAGTGCCCCTGGCATGACACTCCTGCAGCAGAGCCAGGAGGGCAGCTCTGCCCTGCCTCCCTCTCACTCACACAGGCTCACTGGATAATTACAGAGAAAACCAAGGCAAATCCCAATTTTAGTGCCATTATAAAACAGAGAGGGGGAATTCATTACCTGGCAGCTGTTAATATTTAAGGAAGAAACTGATAATTTGCCTCTGAGGCAATGAATGCAGCAGAGGCAGCACAAGCCAGAAAACGCTGCTGCCTCCCCCCACCTTCCCTGTGCTGTCACTTTGCAGAGGTTTTCTGTCCCCACATTTCTTTCCCTGCCTCCCATGCCAGCACCAAAGTCCTTTGGAGGAGCAGCAGGTCAGGCAGGGCTCTGCTCTGTAAAACTCCTGGGAGCTTTGGCTCTGGCTCTGCTGCACCTCTGCTTTTCACACCCCTCCTGGTTCCTGCAGCATCAGAACACCCAAGTCAGGGCACAGAAGCTAAAGAAGGGCCTTACAGCTTAACACAGACTCAAGGAAAGACAGGTCAGACAATTTAAGATGACTCTGTGGAGATAACCAGACCCCTGGCTGCTTCTCCAGACAGCCCAAATCCCTGGAAGAGCCTCCCAGTACCTGCCAGGCTTGGGCTCTCCAGGCTTTCTGGTGCCTCCTGCCTCCAGCCAGGAAACAGCACAGTCTCCCTGCTGGGGCTGGGGCTGCCCAGAGCACTTTGGAAGGTCCCACAAGCTGAAGAGGAAGATAAAACACCCCAAGAACAAGCTCAGTGTTTACCTGCTCGCTTCCAACAGGACTGACACCAGCACAGCAGCCTCCAGGGGTCATAGGAACAGGCTGGAATTTGGCAGCACCACCTTCCCTCTCTCCCTGGCTCTGGCTTCTCCCTTCCCCTCCACTCCCCTTGCTCTCACAGCACGTTTACATCAGAAAGTCCGACCGACACTAATGGCATAATTATACCCCTGCAGTTAAACAAACATCAAGGCTGTGGGACAAAGGAGGGTGTGTTTTGCACTGCCCTCATTGCGGGAGTTCACACATCGGAGACGAAGCAGCGACCAGCCCGATGTTAACAGAGAGGGAAGATGCACAGACAGCACAGGGCAGCAAGGGCTGCCTGGTTCAAACCCCATATTCCAGTTCCTGAGGGACTTGAAACTATCAGTTTAACCTTTCAAACAAGACAACCAGAGAAATGAAGCTCTGGGGCCAGAAGCCCCAGAGGCTGACACATCCCTGCACCCCGGGGTCCATCCAGCCCATTGTGCAGTGCCCAGTGAAGTCCCAGGGGATGGATGGGCACACCTGACACCTGAGCACTGCTTGGACAACGGGGGGTTCAGCAGGGCCAGGCAGGACCTCCCTGCCATGGATGCCAGGCTGCCCTCCCTGCCACTGCCCCAGCACTGACCTCTCCTACCTGCAGGTCAGGCAGAGGGTCAACCATGACCATCCTGCAGCCCAACAATCTCCCAGGAAACAATGAGACAGAAAACCACCAAAAGAGCTCTGGCAATCTGCCTTTGGGGCGGGGAGGATGATCTACAAAATATTCTTTTATGGTTGCTTCTTACTGTAATCATAAAAAAGGTCTTATAAAAACATTAGTCCTAGGGAATGTCTGGTGATGCAGCTCGAAAATCGTTTGGTGTCCTAAATACATCAGCATCCCATCTCTGCAAGTCGTCACTGCCATCAAACACAGCTCCTCTTGCTCTTGACTATAAATGGTCTGTGCTGAGGACAGGGTAGGGGACAGGTCTGGAGAGCTCCCTCAAGCTGGGGCACTCTTTGGGAAGGGGAGAGTCAGAGGAACTTGGACCATTTCTGGATCCCCAAGGAGGGGAGAGGAGTGAGTTTGATCTCTACCTCTCCCCATGGGTTTTGCTCCAGCTGTTTGACCTTGATCCATTAAAGTTCTTTAGCCTTTGTACTCTGGCACATGCAGAGTCCCACTGACCTCAAAAACTTTAGTTCAGTGCTGACCTTAAACACGAGGCCCAGATTTGGGGCAGGTCCCCAGCCCCTCCCCAGGCTGTCTTTTTTGGAATACACAGCCCCTTTCTTCTATGGATCCTCTCCTTTTCCCACAGTGGTTGTTCTCCCAGAGAGGAGGGTGAGGGACACAACCTCTGATATTTTTGAAGTGTTAGAAAAATCCCATCCTTCCAGGAACCTTCTAGTAACCCCCTAAAACACATCTCTTACCAAGTCAATCACGAGCTGGAGCATCATGACCTTCTCCACAGCGGAGCAGAGGGGTTAAATTTATGAGCAAGCCTTTGATGTCTGCAAGCTTCATGTAGGACAAAACCTCTGCTTTGATGTTCATTTTGAAGGAGGAAACTCAGAAGGTGTGCACTGCACGAGTCCCAGGGAGGGATTTAGAGGGACTCAGATCTGTCTGTCCACAACATCAGGCACAGGGACTGAGCTCAAACCCAGCTGCTTTTGCTCAGGGCTCTGCTGCAACGAGCAAAAATGTGACCAAACACGTCTCAGCCTCACCAGCTTCTCCCGGACCAAACCTACCTTTGCTGTGCCTAAGGAGAAGAGGCACTCACAGCCCTGAGTATCCCCATGGGAGCTCCACACCTGACCCCAAAGGTGGCCAGGACCCTGCCCTGGCCTGTCCCCAGACCCAGGCAGTGCTGGTCCTTCTCCCAGAGGGGTAAGGAAGCCCCTCCGTGCCCCACCAGCGACAGGAGCCTCCTGTGTGAGCCCCAGGTGCAGCACCAGCCTCTGGCACAGCAGGGGCAGGAGGGGGAGGCACAGGGAGGGCCCTGCCACGCTCTCCTACC
Source organism: Hafferia zeledoni (assembly GCA_035583235.1). Taxonomy (NCBI): domain Eukaryota; kingdom Metazoa; phylum Chordata; class Aves; order Passeriformes; family Thamnophilidae; genus Hafferia; species Hafferia zeledoni. Next base: position 2,602,933 of record JAWWEV010000039.1, on the reverse strand, counting down.
TTCCGCAGCACCTGGGCCATGGCTGCTCCTATCCATCCCAGCATCCCCACGGCTTTGCCAGCAGGCTCAGCCCCTCTCTCCGGGCCCGACAGAGCCGCCAGGAGGGACAGGCTCCTCTCCATCCCGTGCTCACTTGGTCTCCCTGCACTTTCCCTGCCTCCCTCCCCTCTCCCGCCTCCGCCCATGGGGAGTTTCCCAGCAGCTCGGTAATTAGTACCATCATCACCAATGCTAATAACAACCACCACAGCTCCTGCCATCCAAAGCTCAACCAACCTCAGAGCCATCATCACGCCTCTGTAACCTGCCCGGGGAGGGCGGGGAAGCAGCACTGCCCCATCACACGGAGGGGAGGAGAACAAGAGGCAGTGGAGAGAATCATAGAATCACAGAATCATAGAATGGATTGGGTTGGAAAAGACCTCCCAGATCATCAAGTCCAACCCTTGGTCCAAC
>JAWWEV010000039.1:2575071-2602377 GCA_035583235.1 Hafferia zeledoni | reverse complement strand
ACCAGATCATGGCACTCAGTGCCACGGCCAATCTCAGTTTAAAAACCTCCAGGGATGGTGAATCCTCCACCTCTCTGGGCAGCCCATTCCAATGTCTGATTACTCTCTGGAAAGAATTTTTTTTTTTATATCCAACTTAAATTTCCCCTGGCAGAGCTTAAGCCAGTGCTCCCTTGTCCTGTTGCTGACTGAGCACTTCCAGGACCTCCCATCCACGACCTGCCCACTGCAGAAGCCCCTTGGGAAGGGGGTCAGTGGCTGTGCTGACAGCAGGGCTTAGCCAGGGATTGCATCACTCCACCTGGGAGTCCTGGGCTGAGGTTTTGTCCTGGGAATCCCTGCACACAGCCTGGGTTCCCCTGACTGTGGGAGAGCAGCACACAGGGCCATGTGCAGCCTGAGCTGGTGGGACAGCAGGATTGTGGCACCTCAGATCAACCATTGGAGATCACCTCTAATTAAGGGCTCACTGTAATGGATAGCAGAGAATTTTTGCTCTGAGCATTCACAATCTGGGAGAATTCTTCTCTGAACAGCCTGATCAGGAAAAGCTTCTCTCCCATTTGGGAGGGGTTTGCTGTGTTTGATTAATAAAACCTCCCATGGATGGGAATTGCAGCTTTTCAAGAAAACCCACCCACAACTGGCAGCCCCTGGTCAGAGGGGACAACAGCAGGACACGAGGCAATGGGTTGCTTTGCTTTTGGCAAGACCACATTGCCTTTAAACCTTCTGAGGTCTGGGCTGTGCTGCAGAGCCAGCCTGGCAAAGCTCAGCTGGGAGCTCCACACACAACAGAATTCCCCTGAGGTGACCCCACCGTGTCCCCCAGAAGGTCCCACAGAGATGTCCTGTCATGGCCATTCACCAAACCCCACTGGCACTGCCAAGAGGTCACCAGTGGTTGGCAAAGTCCCACAGGACTTACTTTAGACACAGCCTAAGGATCCACAGCTACACTCCTCAGGAAAGCTTTTTCCTGGCTCTTGGTGGAGCGTGGCTTTTGTTTGGTCTCTGGCTGAATGTCTGAGTTAAAAATACAAGGCTATTTCTGGCAGAAGTGGGGTTTTTTTCTGCCTTTGTATTGCCTTGTGTGCCCCCAGTGCTGCTGTCTCCTTTCTGGCTCAGATGAGCTTTGTTTTCCTTCTCAGTGATCATGTTTGCACCGGTGAGCAGTAGGAAATGCTTTTCCCATCAGACCAGTTCCATGAGGACTGTTGGGAATGAAGAATCAGCTCAGAGAAGGCTGGAAAAACACCCAGTTGGTGTAAAGATCCTGTCTCTGGTGCCAGAGAACTGAAAATCAGGAATGTCTGCGGTAAAAAGGGATGTGTACACCCCCCTGCACACAGGCAGAGCAGGGTATGTTCTCCCCATGATCCACAGACCAGGAACAAAGGACTCAGGGCTACAAACACACTTTCAAGCACCCCCACTCCACAGCCACGTTTCATCCCAAGCTCTGCAGCTCAGACCCAGCATGAAAATATTTAATTTCACTTTTCTTAAATGCCAAGAAAAAATAGGCCTATCTTTCCTGGCTTGGATTTATTCCATCTGGAATTGCTGCATAATCAGGACTGTGATAGTGTGTTACAGACTCAGTAAAAAGCAAAAGCCTGAATACTTCCAAGCACCATGAGATCATTGATCCTCCCCGTTACTCTTGGTATCTCCTGGCAACAAGCTGAGGACTTGGGGCTTCTCACTGGAGATCACAGAGTTCAGTTATCTCCAAGCCCGCTCCCACGATCCAGAAACCTGCCTTCATTGTGGGTGTGATCCCTGTCTCCAGGACTGAGAACAAACCCAGCACAGCTGCAGGAAACCTCCCCAGTATTTGTGTTCGCCTCGTGTCACAACAAACATCAACACAACAGGAAGGCAACGACCCGCAAACAGCACAGTCATCAGGCTAAAGACATCAAAAAGGCACCTGGGGAGCTTTACAGGACATGGATCCCTCACCATCATCCAGGGAGAGAGCACAGGCTGAGTCAGAGCTCCCTAACACGGGACCTGCTGCCTATCAGGGACCTGCCAATCCCTGACATGGGGGCAGCGCCTGCTCTTGAGGGAATGTGCTCCACCTGCACTGCTTCCAAAGAGAAGCTCCTGGGCAATGGTTTCTATCATCTCTGCTTAATGATTGATGAATTCTAAGAGACCACTCTGCACACTGACCACTGTGATCAGGAGATGAGGGGACCAACACCTAAGGTGCCACTTTGGGCTGCTTATCAAAGACCAGAGAAGGGCTTTGTGTCCTGAAGGCAACAAGTCCAGTCATGAGCCCCAGGAGGCTGATAAATCAAGCTCAACAAAGCAAGGGGTCCAAGTTGGTGTGTTTTTCTGGAATTCAAGGCATCACATCCCAAGTCTCAGGAAAGTTCAGGTCTACATTCCCATCCCTCAAGAGAAAGTTCCAAATATCACAGCTAAATACCAACCTCCCATAAACCAGTTTGTGATGGCACCACTGCTCTGTTAAACGGTCAGTGATGCTGAGGCTCAAAGAGGCAAAATGATTTGCCTACAGTTGCCCAATTGCCAACAGCAGAGCTCCACACAGGCTCTGCTTTCCAGCCAAAAGGCCCCTCCTGCACCAGCTTAGAAATGAATGAAGAACAAACATGCTCTGAGAAACTCCCAAATCAGCACTGGAGATAAAAATCATCTTCCTACCGACTGTGACACCTGGACTCGGACTTCACCAGCATCCAGAGGTGGTGCACTTGGCCCCTGGGACTTCCTCTCCAGACTGGATTGGTGCTCCCGGTACCTCCTCGTCCTCGCAGGCAGCGACAAGAACTCCTTTCCCGAGATCTTCAGGTCTCCCACGTGGTGGCTGTCCCCATTCTGGTCCTTGGGAAAGCAAGAAACAGTCACTGCACCACTGGGGTGTCTCAGGCTTGCAGGGATTTCTGCAGGCACAGACCCCTGGAGCAGGAGAGCACAGAGTGGAGTCTGGATGTTGTGAACTGCCACTGACCAGGGCAGGGCTGAACCAGGACATCTGGTCTGTCCCTGCAGTGTGTGATTGTAATAAGTGGAGAGGAACCATCACCCAAACAACACACAGAAGTCAACTCCTCCACAGGGATAAGCAGCATCCTCTTAAAACCCCAGGTATGCAGGTGGAAGCAGGGCTGGTTTCTTTATGGGCACAGGGAATGATGGATGACAAGTGCAGAAACAGCCACTGCTGTGAGCAAGTTCTGGCAACTGCACCCCTAAAAACCTCTTTTGAATAGAGTGGCAAGCCCATCCTGCCCAGGAGACCAAACTCTTGGCACAGGTCCCTTCACTGTATCTCCACCTCTTCCCAGTGCTCAGCCCTGGAGCAGCCCATGCTGAGCCCTGGATAACCCAACCATGTCCCAGGAAAGGAGCTCCACAGCATTTCCCACCTCTAGGATTTGGCTCCCAGCACAGACAGAGCATTGCCTGCCTCAGTATCTCCCACTGTCTAAAGCAAGAAGGAAACCATTGGGGAAGGGCCCTAAAAGGCAGATGGATGGTTGGAGTCTCATCCCTCTCTTTGCCAATCCTCACACCAGCAGGACACAGGGACAAAAGGGTAATGTGGCTGCAGCAGAAGGTTTTGAGCAGTCTCCCTCCTGCCGTTCCTGCTCCCCTAAATGCCTGTGCTCAGTGCTCCCACAGAAACAAAAATACAGGATTATCACTCCCAGATAATGTGTGGGGAAATGGAGGTGGCAGAGATTCCAAACAGGAGTAGTGAGAAAAAGTGAGGAGAGATTCATTTCCTGGATGCTACTGATGGTACCAGCACAGCCAGGTTGGTGTCCACAGCTTGAAAAGCAGCCACAAGAATATATGTCAGAACTAGAAACTGCCTTACAATGCCTTAGTTGGAGCCCTCAAACTGCTCAGTGCATGACAACCAGAAGAGATGACTCAATTATGGCATGTAAGCACCTTCAGGGTAAAACCCAGCATGTTATAAAGAGATTTCAGCCTGGAACAGAGAGGAATAAACAAGAACCAGAGGCTGGGAGAGAAGATCAAACCACGGAAAAGGGCACAGGATGGAGAGAACAGGATGAGCAGGAAGAGCATTCCTGCAATCTGCTGGGACCTTCAGAACCACCGTGGGGATTCCCTGGCAGACACACTCTGCCCCAACACCTGACTCTGTGCAGGGACACTGGACAGAGGTCCTGGCCTGTGTGGTAACAGAGCTCCCTGCTGACTCTGAAGGCTGCCCCTGGCAGAGAAGGTGGGCAGAAGGTGAGACAATGCCGTGAGGATGCTTGAGAGATCACAGTTCACTACACTGATTTACTCCTTACAATCTTATCACTCCTGCCACAGCAAGCCTGAAGCAAACAAGCCTTTCCCATGGCTGTAATCCCCTCTTTCTATGAGCACAGCAGCAGAGAGGAAGGGGAATTGCATCCAAAACACTGTCTCAGGTAGAGGTGAACTCATGCACCCCCCACAGGGCCACTGCAGGAGGAACAGGAGTGTTCACACCTGACTCCACAGCTCCTGCTTATTCCACCCTCGCCATGAAACCCCTGAAATCCATAACCCTGCCGGAGCTATTGAACGAGGTTCAGCTTTCCCAGCCAAGAGCAGGGAACCAACAGCATTAACAGCATCAGCAGCGAGTCACACAGCAGCAAAGCCCCCCAGGCAGCCCCTCTGGGCTGTGCTGCTCTGCTGAGGACACACAATCCAATGTCCTGACACTGGACATTGCTGTCCCCACCATGGACACCCCAGGGATGGAGTCACGCTGGTGAGAGCAAGAGCCAAAATGGCCAAGGGGCAGCTGAGAGAATTGATCAAAACACATCAGGGCACATGGAATTTATTTCCCAAAGACAGTCAATTCAGGGAGGAGCTTTAGCCTTGTCTCCCCAGCACTTACTGGGATATTTAGGCACCCAAATGGTTTCTCAAGCCTCAGGTTGTTTCCCATTGACCATTTACACCCACCTGCAGCTTGGGTGAGGTTTTTCCTCCCTGTGACAGTTCTGTAGAGGAGAAATTCTCACTGGGATGCTCGTGAGAGCTGTGCCTGGAAAGCACTGGATGGATGTAAATTATTTGTGCCAAAGACATTCCAAAAAGGCAGAACACGGCTGCCTGCCTGGAACGGGCATGACTGAGCCTCAGGGCAGTGCCAGTGCCTGCTGCTGGGCAGACACAGCATCCTGAGCAGGATTCTTTGAAAGACTTAAATGATCCCTGTAGCTGGAAAGGCTCAGTGCAGAAACAGCCCTTGCCCTGGGGAGATGGAGAAAACGCTGATCTGCTCGGATCTGACATTCCCAGCAGTGAAGTGGAGCAGAGGCAGTGGAGCTGTGGATCCTCAGAGGCCCTGGCACAGCCCCCTGTGCCTCCTGCAAGGCTCCAGCTCCTGGTGGGGCCCTCTGTGTCCCTCCACCAGGGTGACAATGCACTGGGATGTGCCACCAGCCCCTGCAGGGGCTAAACTGCTCAAGATTATCCTTCCAATAAAGGGCTGCTTTTTCAAAAAAGCACAGAAGTGGCTTTTCAGCTTTGAGTGTTAAGTGCCTTTTTAGTCAGACCAGCTGTTCCTCTCCTCCAAGCTCTCTAGAAACCCTCTCTGGTTAATCCCATTGACTCCAGTGATATCTGCTAATTGCATATTTCCCTGCAAATGAAGCCAGTCAACAAACCAGTTGGAATCTGTGTACAGATTCCTACACTGACACTTAATCTTTGAGGCCAGACATCTTTGCTTACCTTTTCAGAAGGGAACTTGAGGAGGTCTAAGCTGTCCATGCTGTTCCTTTGGAGTCTCTTTGGCCTGGCCCCTGCAAAACAATTCACTCTCACATCAGGGGGGTGTCACCAACCAACAGCACAAACCTCACACAGAGGAAACTCAAACCACGGCAGAGCCTCTGCTCTGGTTCACTACAAAGTCAAAGGGGTGGGATGTTGTAGCTGTGCTGGCCTTGAGATTCAAATGTGGGGGGTTTCTCCACTGTTTTGGGTCTTTTTCAAAGCACTGTCCCAGCACAGTCAGCACTAGGTCAGGCTGTGGAGGCTTTCCCTGCTGAACCAGTGCCCAGATCACACTGCGATCCCTGATCTCAGACACGTCTCTGGAATTCAGGAGTTACAAACCCAGCTCTAAACCACAAAAGTCAAGGGACTGGCATTGAGAAAAATCATAACAAAAATATAGTTTAATAATACATCTGTGGATTTGTTGCTTTATCTTCGTGTTTTTAAAACTGAAAGAATGTTTCTGAGACTCAACTTTGAGCTTTTCTCTATAGACACAAGGGCTGGAAAATTAAGTGAAGGAGCAAATATTTTCTAACTATCATAGGTCCAGACTTAAGGGGAACAAACCCCTGCCTTGAACCTGACAGAGAAATCAAAATTTGGCAGCACTCACGGTATTTATTTGAGATTTCATAAAATTCATTTTAATGTAGTATCCTGACAACAGCAGTGGGTGAAACAGTTCAGCTCCAAATCCTGATTTTCAAACCCTCTTTATCTTCACAGACTCCCTCCAGCCTGCCTCCAGCTGCTCCTTTCTGGCTGACAAACAGCCAGGATTTACAGAATGGCCCTGGGATGCCTCCACCACACCTGGGAAAACTTCTGCCTTTCCTCCCTCCTGCTCCCCTTCCCTGATCTTTCCTGAAGGAAAGTTTGGCTGATCCCCACATGACACCCCACACCAGCAACACCGTGCAGGGCAGAAACCAAAGCTCTCCATTCAAGGTCCCATGACAACTTCCAAGCTTCAGGGGAAACCCTGGGGGGAGGGGAAGGAATGGATGTGAATGGAAACCCACCCCCATGCTGAGCTCTGAGAACAGAAACCACAGAGCTCTGTGTGGTTCCTGCAACACCAAACTCACCAAACCCAACCATTCCCCACCACCACCAACAGCACCCACAGGCCCTGTTTGAGCCCAAGGTACCACAGAGCTGCTCAGTGGACAAATGTAACAGAGAGGAGGCAGAAAATTCATAAATCAAGACTGACTGTAAGCAGACATGGGGATTAAATAGAAAAAGTCTCCAGGTAGCAGGGATTCCTGCAGGAACACCCATCCAGCTCAGCTGGGGCTCCAGGGATTCCTGCAGGAACACCCATCCAGCTCAGCTGGGGCTCCAGATGGCACCACAGCTGTACCCAAACTGCACCAAGGACACCACTGCTTTGAAATTCCAGCCTTGCTGGGCCTCATGAGATGTGAAACCAGCTCAGATCAGATGGGACTTCACCACGGGTCGTGCACACACATCACACCTTGGTTATAAGTGACCCAAAATTAACATCTCTGCCCCTCACTGCCCTGAAGTGATTTCTTCCTGCAGCCACAAAGACTCAAATAAGCAAAATACTTCTGCATGTTGCTGCCTCTCCACTCCAAAAAGCACATCAGCACCAGCTTCATTTTAAGGTGACTCATTACTAGGCTTGGAGTTCAGAGGGACTGACATCAGGGTTGGTGAGGAGGTGCAGAACAGATATTGATGTGAATTCACAAGAGAGGGATGATGAGCAGTGTCATTGCCATCAAACTTCACCCTCCTCCCCAGTGCCTCAGAACACTTAGGTTGGAAAAGATGTCCAAGATCATCAAGTTCAACCTCTGACTGATCACCACTTTGTTAATTAGACCAGAGCACTGAGTGCCACATCCAGTTGTTCCTTGGACACCTCCAGAGATGGGGACTCCACCAGTTCCCTGGGCAGCCCCTTCCAGTGCCTGACCACCCTTTCCATGAAGAAAGCTCCCATAGCTCCACCACACTCCCACCATCAGGAGCACTGAGAGGTGGCTGTGAGGCAGCACAGCAGCTGCCAAATGGGTGAAGGGCTTTCAGCTGGTGCCACACCAGTCAGGCGTGGGGAAGGCAGAGGGGAGCTGCTCCCAGTGGCTCCCAGTTATGCACCATGACATTGTGGACATCACTGGGGCTGCTCATGGCTCTCAGCTTCTCTCAGAATAACCCACAGCCTCAGCTGGGGAGCAGAGAGGTGGGGCTGGAGTCAAAGTCACCTACAAGCTCTGAGCAGAGGCAGGTTTGGGGTTCAGAGCGATGCCCAGGAGGCGATGCCAGCCCAGCCCCTGGGACCAAACCTGCGTCACGGCGCTTGTAACAGCCACTTCCAGGAAAGCAAGAAAGCAGCAGAGTGTGTCCCATTAGATAAACACACACCATTTCCAGCGTCTAAAGAGTCGTTAATTATACACCTCTGTCCCCAGGTGCTTTTGTGTCTCCAACAGCTCAAACTCTGGCCAGCAGCCATTAATCTCGGACCTGAGGGAACCTGCTCTCCCCGTGCTAATTTAACAGAGTCAGCTGAGGCTGCCCCACCAGAACAACTCCTCTTTTTCAACTGTTTTGACGCTGGTCTCTTCCACCGTGTGGCTTTTACACATGGCTGAGCTCAGAGAGGAAGAAGTTCAGAGTTACAAACAACTCCAGCCAACGTCCAACTTGGCTGTTTCTTCCAGGAGAAAACCCAACCAGTGCTGGGGCTGAACACTGTCCCTGCTCTCCATGAGCTGAGGAGCATCATCAAAACAAGCAGCAGGAAGAATTAAGAGGGTATCTATCACTCAGGACCACCAGAAACTCGACCAACACAGGCAGTTTCTCCCCTTTACTCCACACCAGGACAGCAGAGAGGTTTCCATACTCACAAGTGCCCCGTGACAGGAGGAGTCCCGTTAACTTTCTGTCTCCAACCAGGACATTCCCTCAGAAGGCTCCAGGTGTAACTTCAGGCCTCCTCCAAGGTGTTTTTCCCAGCAATATCAACAGCAGCACTTAATACCCAGCAAAAGCTGAGCTCTGCCTCTTCCTCCCCAGTGCTGATCCACAGCAGCAGCTGTGGATGTGAAGGGCTGAGCAGCTGAAACCTCGGGGCTGTTCCTCTGGAAGGTTTTTTCCCATCTCTCCAGCATTTATTGGCATGTTTACCAAGCCTGCTGCAGAGTAACGGAAAACCTCAGGGGCATTTCTAAATGCTCTCTCTGTCTCCAAGGTTTGCTGAGGTCTCTAATAGAGCAAGTTGAAACCTTCTTGTGAACATCAGCTGAGCAACACTCCTGACTGGCTGTATTCATGCCCTGTTTTCCTGCAGCTCCTTGGATGTTGCTCTTTTCACTGCTCAGGGGTGTTGTTCCTTTTTTAAATATTTTTTTTCAAAATCCTTTCCTCCCCCACCCCAATCTCAACACCGTCATGAACTAAGGGGATTTTTTTTTTTTTTTTAAACTTTTTGCTTTTGCCATTTCATTCCTGAGGTGAGTTAAACGGTTTTCACATTTTTGTATTTGAAAACTTGAAGAAGGAGTCACCTCCCTCCCTGGGAGGGAGTAATGGACTCCAAGGAGGGTGAAGTTCACTGCAGCAGAGCAGAGGATAATGCTCTGTGCTTGCCTCCATGCAAGAGACACCCCGGCTTCCCTCACATCCTCCCACCTCACAAATACTCTCTATTCTTCTATCCTTGGGACACTGACCCAACATATCCAGACCAGACAGCCACCCAGATCCACCTTTTTTCCCCACTTGCAGGGATGGGGATGAACCCTCTGCACATCCTTGTGATGACATGGATACAAGAACCTTTATGTACAGTCTCTCCTTCAGCCAGAGGTTTGGGACTGAACCCTCCCTGCTCTCCTTGGGCTTCTTAAGCTGCTCAGTGCAGAGCTACTTGGACCCTGCCTGTCTGCTGGAGAGGCTAAACCAGAGCATGCCATGGTGCACACAGCAGCCACAGCATCTTCCTCCCATTCTTCTCCTACCCTTGGAATCTGCCATCAGCTCCCCACTGCCTGGAAGGGCAGGATCACTGTGGTCTCCAGAGGGAAGGACTCCATTCCTCTACCAGGACAGGCAAGTCCTCAGTTTTCAGGTTGCAATTAGAGGAGAAATCATAATATCAATTCCCTGAGCTGGAAGGGACTCACAAGGATCTAAGTCCAACTCCTGGGTGCTCATGCAGCAAAAATTCTCAAGCGGTACCTCCCTACCAAGTGAGATGCAGCCACAGAGAACACCAGGAAGTTTGATCACAGGTTGGTGATGGGACCATCCCGTGGAAAGGAGCAGTGGGACAGAGCTGGGCAGAGAGTGCAGGCAGAGCTCTGCCCCTCCAGGGACAGTCTCCACATCCGAGGGTGCTCCCGAGATGCCAGCTGACCCAATGGAGCAGAATGTGCAGCAGCAGCTCAGGGAGCCCTGCCAGGAGCTCCCATCAAGCTGACATGTGCTTTGCTATGTCCTGGGCTCTGCCCCACCTCCAGCAGCTCCCAGAGCTGCCCACTCCCTCCCGGATGGAGGGGAGGCAATGCCCCCTCTGTCACAGCTCTATTTGCAGGGAGGAACACGCTGTGCCCCTCTGGGTGGCTGTTCCAGAGCAACCAGAATTAAACCTGACAGTGGACCCCAGAGCAGACAGACAGGGAAAGGTTGCAGAGCCAACATCAGCCCCCCTACTGCCTCCAGCACTCCTGGGTGAGCTGCACACACAGCTCAGTGCTCACCCCACACAGCACAGGCTTTGCACCCCAAAGAACACAAATGTGGCATAAGCTCTTGTTGTATTTTCATGAAAAGGTCATTTCTCTCTGCATCTGTATAACCAAGATACTGACTTGTCTTTGGGGTGAGTTCTCCCAGCCCTGCATGGTGCCTCCCTGTTTGTACAGACCCAAACCTTGATTCTGGCAGACAACTCTAAAGATTGTTCAATGTAATTAAATCAGCCCAGCCAGTCAGTTGGTTGGGGTGGAATATGGTCTGGAAACCCTCCCCAGCTCAGGAGTGACAGTGGAGATCCAGTCCAGTGATCCCAGTGCTCAGGGAGCATCTCAAATCATACACTGCTGACATCTAATCAGGGGAGCTCTGTCAAGCTCCTGCTCCATTATTACAGCAAAGCTCTTAAAGAGGAAAGGGGGAGGGGGAATCAAGCACAGCAGCAAGGAAAGAAAGCAGGGAAAAAAATATCAGCCTCCAGTAGGACAAGCATCTCATTTAAGGCTTTAATTAGTCTTCAAACACATAATGGGTTCTGGCACTATAAATCCACTTGACCTCTATTATTGCCAGCACTCCTCTGATAAATGGTGGCATTTGTTTTCCCAGTTGTTACTGGGGTAGAACAATACTTTTCTCTAAACAGAGAAAGCAAATAATGTCAGTTATTTACGATAAAATGCTGGCACCAAGCTGTTGTGTGCCCATCCCTGGGAAGGACCATCTGCTTTCCCCCCATCCTGCAGGCAGGAAAGAGCAGGGAATCCCCACAGCTCTGGGCCCTTCTCTGAGGACACAGCCACAGGGGCACTGTGTTTTCCTCCCCATCAGTTATCTGAGGGTCTTTCTGGCTACACAGTCCAGACAAAAGCCAAGAGTCAGAGCTTACAACAGAAAGGAGAGCTCAAAAAAAATAGTCAGCCCATAGCTAAAGGCCAGGGAAAGCTGTGGGGAGGTTGTTATCAATATAATGTCACATCAGACCTCCTCAGGAATGCTCTGGGCTCATCCAAGGCCCTCCATCAGCTCTCCATGGCAAAACTGGGAGCCACAAGGACAGGGATGACCCATCTGCTGCTGGGAAGACCAGCCAAAAGGCTCCAGCACGTTTGCTCTGACAAGCTGTATCCATTGGTACACTGAGCACAAGCTGAGCAAATACCAACCTCCCTGACAGACCCTGAGCACTACAAAAACCTGCTCCAGAATAAGAATCTTGCAGGTTTTCTCCTCCATGGCAAAGCTGTTCCTTTACAAAAGCTACATAACAATATGTGGTAACAAAGAGAAGTTCCCTTCAATCAAGATGCTCGTCTGGCTGATCTGGCAGAAGATGCTGTGTATGTGTCACCCGAGCTCTGCATCTCCAGAATCCAGTCTGACAGCTGAGCAGTGGCTGAGAAGAGCTGAAAGAACAGCAATGCTGCACATCCACAGGGCACCCAGGAGCCCTGGGGCGCCTGCTGACTGCACTCAGGGTGGGCAGCCACCACAGAGCTGCTCAGGGGGAGAGGGACTAAGGACACACTCTGGACCACAGGCCAAAGAGCTCTCCCATTCACATGGGAAAGAAGATTTGGAGCAAGAGTCCTCCTTGGAGCTAAAGATGGCATAGGGGAGATATTCCTTTTTTCTTATTTCCTATTTATTTCCCACAGTGAGAGCAAAGACAAGGTGGGAAAGCTGCAATCTTTAAATACCAGGGGATCCAACCTGTAGCCCTACAACACTGCCCAACACCCGGGATGCAACAGGCATTAGCTTTTCTCTAACCAAGGCTGGAATGAGGCTTATTTACAAATAAAGCATTGCTAATTCGGGGCAAAGAATGAAGTATTTTGGGGTGTATTTGCAGAAACACAAAGCATCCAATCATGGAACACCTCACAAGCAAATACAAGCCTGGGAGGTTGAGGGATGCTGGAGCCATGTCAGGCACAGCCTCCTCTAACCATGACCCCCCAGGCAATCGTCTGCTGAAGAGATTAACAGTTGTGGGGCCAGGAGGATCTTTGGGGAGATAAACTGAACTGGGTGGAGCAGGCTGGGAGGAGGATTGTAACCCCAGGGCTAGTTCAGGAGCACTGGGATAGACTGGCAGAACACCTGGCTCTCTTCTCAGGGCAGGATTTTCTCTGCCAGGATACAGCAGAGTCTCACAACCTCCCACCTTCCATTATCAGCTTGTGCTGAACAAGCACAGACCAAAAAGAAGCTGAGTTTGAGCAAGACAGTGACAGTAATTAACAGGGGCAACTTCTCCAGCAGCCAGACAGGCCCAAGGACTCAGGGAGGGCACAGAAACAGCAACCACGTGCCAGCTTTGCAGCCAGACACCCACAGCAAATCCTCCAAAAGAGGGGGAATGTACTTCATCCCTCCTCCTGGATGTCTTTGGGATCAGCCAGCAGCTCCAGCAGCCAGACAGTGCCCAGCTCCTGGAACAGGGCTGGGAATCCCTGAGCTCTGTCTCCACCAGCTGCCAGGGGTTGTTGCTAAGCAAAGGTCTGTTGTTTGAGTGCTTTTCCCTGCCAGGTGAGGGGCCAGGGAAGGTGGATGGTTCCTGAGCCACAGTCACCCAGACAAAAACTTTTAAGAGAGATAAAAGTAATTCTAACTGAGCAACAAAGACAACCTTCTTCTTCTCCTTTCTTGCTCTGTGCAAAAAATACAGCAAGCAGAGGCATTTGTGGCAACACTGTCCTGCTGGAGAGAAGAGCATCACAACCACTGGCATTTCCTCCAGAGCAGCTACCAAAGGAAACTGTCTGTGGAAATTTCATCTGGGAATCAGGCAGCACCACCAGAGCTGGAGTCTGGAGCTGCAGCCACAGGGAGCTTCAGGCTTCCAGAACACAGAATTTCCAAAATGTTCTCTCTCCCCCCAATAAGAGATCCCTTGATTTAACAGATGGCTTTGCCCAAAGCCACGCTGTGCCTTCTCTGCCACAGCCTTCAAGAACTGGCCTCTTCCTCATCCTCCCTTCCAGCACTTGCTGCCTCCTCTCACATGAAGATAAAACAAGCACCAGAGCTGCACTTGCACAGTGTCCTCTCCTCTGGTCCTGCAGCATTTGCTCTGCTGTGAGCCAAGAACTCCTGCTGTATTTCACATGGATGCAGGCAAGGAGGCTCATGTATACAGCAAGATGAGAGAAGGACATCTAATTCTTCTTAACACTCTGAAAAGGGTATTTTAGAACTTCCTAAAGCCAATACTGGGGCAGTCTGAAGTGAGTGCTAAATTACTCGGTTTAAATCCAAATGACTCAGAGGTTCATCCTCCCCATCAGAGCTGCTGGAGTGATTTAACAGCTGTAACAGCAGAGGTTACTCAGATTTAGAAAAAACTCATTATAAAGATAATGAAGACTCATGCTTCAGAAGCCCCAAATTGCCACTCCAGAATCCCTCCATGGAAGCAGCATTCCTGTCACTCCTGCCCTGCCCCCTGGAGCAGCACAGCAAGGACCACCACACACACAGGTCTGTTGGACACCTTTCTGCAGGGACATGGGAACATCTGCTCCACTTCTCCTCTGCTGGAGCACAAAAAAAGCAACCAGACCACCTTGCATCCTGCCTTCCACTTGGCCAAAACCTTGTCCACACCCTCATCCATCAAACCCCTGCGTAAGCAACTCCAATTAACCAGCACAGCCTCGGGATTTCATTTTCAGAATGAAAAAAAGGCTGAGCTGCAGCCCATCAGCTCCTGGGAAAAATCAAACAGAGCTGAGGACATTTAATATTAAGCAATTTGAATTGCTACACTTGCTCAGTGTGAGTGGTAAGGACGGGGCAGGTTCCATGCTGAAGCTGTTTGGGATGTGACCCTGCCCAGGGGAAGGCAAATGCTCCCCAGACAGTGAAATCAGAGCCTGAGGGAGCAGGGCTGTCCCACTGGCAGGAAGATGCTGCTCTCAGACAGCCACATCTCTCGGCTGACAGTCAGTTTTGCACAGGAGGGCTGAGCAAACCACGAGAAGGAACATCCCTGTCCCTGGGCAGCATCCCAGCCCCAGGCACGGGCTGGCAGGGGGTGGCAGCACCTCCATGTCCCTGCCTGTGTCAGCAGATGGTCAATCCTGCCTGTTCCATCCCCAAACACTTCTTAGGTACTTCAAAGATACTTAAAGCAAGTAAACAAACAAAACCAAACAGGCTGGAAAACATAAAAGCAGGTTTCTTCTATTCCTGTCTGATTGATCCAAGGGTTCAAAGATTCCTATGAAGAGGCAAACTCAAAACTGCAGTGAGGGTGCAAAGCCCCACAATCAAAGCCCCCCAGAGCTGAGCATTGCTCAGGAAGGAGTGAGATTTGATGCCCACCTGGGCTCAGCTGCCACTGCAGAACACAACCTGAAGCAGGGCTGCCTCACACAGGGATGAGAGTACCCAGAGCCTCCTGAACACCAAACAAGTGGAGCAG
Source organism: Hafferia zeledoni (assembly GCA_035583235.1). Classification (NCBI taxonomy): domain Eukaryota; kingdom Metazoa; phylum Chordata; class Aves; order Passeriformes; family Thamnophilidae; genus Hafferia; species Hafferia zeledoni. The sequence goes on along the minus strand of JAWWEV010000039.1, from coordinate 2,587,415 downwards.
AAGATGAGCAGAGAGTGGGGGAAGTCAGGCTGAGTCCTTCCCTGCCCTCAGAGCTGCTGGGCATGGCAGGGCAGCCGTGTCTGTGTACTGCAAACAGCACAGAAACCGTGCCAGGAGCCAGCTCTGAAAGCACCCACATGCCAACGCCTCCTGGAACACCTGCATCCCTCCCCACCTACACCCAGCTGCCAGGAGAGGTGGTGCTTGCTGTCTCCTGACACTGCTGTTCCAGCAGAGATGATGGCTGAGGCTGACGTGCTGCTGGAAGCAAAAGAAAAGCAGTCCCAGAGTCGGTTTTCACTTTGGAGAGGCAGCAGGGCTGGCCTGGGCTGCTCTCTGCCTCCTGCCCTGCACCTCCAGCCCTTGGGGGGTGGGTGAGCCCCACCCTGCACCCCCTCCCAGCTGGCAGGATGTCCTGGGAAGAGCTGGCCCTGAGCACCTGAAGAGGGGGATGCTGCATGGCAACCTGCACCAGAGATTTCCCCCTCCAGGGACAGCCCAGCAGGCACTGCCTCCAGGCTGGGACTAGGAAGGCTCAGCTCAGTGTTCCTCACCCACCCACAGAGGGGCAGGCACTGGTCTCTCCTCTGGGGAGACCAGTGACAGGACCTGAAGCCTGAAGTTGTGTCAGGGGAGGTTTATGTTGGGTATCAGGAAAAGGTTCTGCCTCCACAGGGCAGTGGGCACAGCCCCAAGGCTGCCAGAGCTCCAGGAGGGTTGGGATGATTCTCTGGGGCACAGGGTGTGACTCTCGGGGATGGTCCTGTGCAGGGCTAAGGGTTGGACCCCATGATGGGTCCCTTCCAACTCAGCACATTCTGTTATTCTCTCCAAAGGCAGAGTCTACCAGTCCTCAATTCTTAACCTGCAGTGTGTGAAAGAGGACAAGACCACTTTTTCAGGGCCACATTCTTGCTTGTCTGGAGAAACAAACCCAACCTCTGTTTATTTACTTCATGGTTTAGCTACTCTCCAGCTTCCTCCCGTTTGTTGCTTTAAGCTCTCTGTGTTTGTGTTTCTCAACAAGGTCGTTGCTTTCACAAGACTTCTGCAGCACTGCCCCACTCCCCTGGCCTCCAGCTTTGCCTTCTGACGTTCAAATACTCTCAGACTATTAATTAAAACACAAAGAGGAGCCGAAACAGCAGAGGAAAACATCAGACACTCCTTCCACCCTCAGGCCCCCATTGAAGGGCAATGCCCAAGACCCAGAGGCAAAAGTAACCTGTGAAGGACATCACAGTGAAGGTCTGGCTCAGAGTTTCTCAGTCTTTATTCTACCTGCTTGATGAAATTAATGAGTTTTATAACAGGCCTGCCTTATCAGATGATTTCAGCATCCTTAGGAATATGCAGCTCTTTTATAACCTTCAGCAGGGAAAAGAATCTGAAGGGAAAAAAAAAAGGAAAGCTCTCCCTGACCACGAGATTTGTCGACATCAAAAGGCATGGCTGGTTCAGAAGTCAACTTGAATCTCCACTCTCTCACCTGCTTCCTATTACAGAACCAGATGTTCTTCTTGCTGTAAATTGCTGCTATTAATAATATAAATAATTATGCTTTTCTAATCATTTAATAGGTGCACAGGAGGGTACCCCAAAATTTCTGGCACTCATTAAATACATCTCCATTCTCTCAAGGGCCCAGAGACACATTGGTGGCCTCTCACCCTCCACTGATTTCAGAGTCAGAGAGCTGCAGCCAGGATAAAAGCTAAGGGGAAATCAGGAGAGCCAGGAGGCTCCTCTGCACACCCATCCTCTCTCTAAACCTCATGTGACAGGGACAGCACTTTTCCCAGCTGAGATGCCTGTGTGGCAGCACACAGTGCTTGGCCAGGTGCCATTCCCACACTCCCTGCCTGTGACAGGACGGTGCAGCACAGCCCCAGCCCCCCAAACACAGGGGCAGCTGCTTTTCACTCCCCAGCAGGTTCCCAGGACCCAGTGAGGGGAGCACTGCTCTGCAAGATCCCTCCCTCTCTCCCCTGCAATTCCCAGTCATTTTCTGTCTTCCTCCTGAGAACACTTTGTCCTTCTGCTGGCAAACAGCTTCAGCCTTGGGAATGTGAGCAAGAGCACCACAGATTAACGAGGTCACTGCAACCTCCAGAACTCCAACTGCAGCTGCTCAGCCCCCTTCCCATCCTCCAGCGAGCTCACACACAGACCTGCACGGCTCAGGCTGGTGAGAAAACATCACCATTGCCTCTGCTTCCTCCAGCTCAGAAAAGGCTGTGCACTCATGGAGCCCCTCTCCCAGATGAACCTGGCTTGACCCTTTCCACCACAGCTCTTCCACACACCACGCTCACACCCCCACCCAAACACGTCTCAGCACCCTGTGCTCTCCTGCCCACCTGGGCCTTGGCACTGCCCTCCTCCTGCCCCCCTCCACTCCCAACCAAAGGGACCTGGCACCCCACCAGCTCATTTCCACCACACTTCCCTCTGACCAACACCAAGGTTCATTTCCCGTTCCCCTTTCACACCAAGATAACTTGCCAAAAGGAAGCCCCTAAGGAGATGTCAGGAATGAATGGAAGGCTCCAGCTAATGCATTTTCCAGGAGTTACAAGGATGAGCTGACGTGCAAAAGGAGGCTGAGACAGCTGTTGTGGCCCCCATGGCCTTTGAGGCAACAGCTCAGCTCTGATGTGGCACAGCAGGACACTCTGGCTCCCTCACTGTGTCTGATTTCCCAGAAAAAGCTTCAGCACTGACGTGGCAGGTTACACCTTAGAGATCAATACCAAGAGCAAACACAGAGCCAGACCTTCCCTCCAAGCCTCAGCCCAAGCATCACCCTCACCACGTCAGCTCTACCAGCAGGAAGGAGAACATGCCACCTGGGAAAAGGTGTCTGTGCTAACAAGGTCATACTTAATCAGTTGGTACCTCCTGGGATGTGGACTGGGCTGAGTGAATTAATAAGTCTGTCCACAGCACGGAGCAGCCAGATGGAAGTGCCCATGCCAGGCACCCACCAGTGTCTGCACTTCCAGGACAGGCAGACATTCCCTGAGCTGGGGACATGCTGCAGGCTGGCAGCAGGGGCAGAACGACCCAGGGCTCAGTGGGTGAATAAAGCCATTCTATCTGTTGTGACCAAGTCTTGCCACATCTTGTCTCCGAGTTCAGCATCACTGCAGGTGTTCCGAGGGTGAGATGTCACCCAGCATGTTGATCTCCCAACCTGCCTTCAGCCCATACCCGAGGCTTGTTCCTGGGTGCTGATCAGAACAAGAGCAGCCAAAAAACCCTGCCAGTCATGTCCCAAATCCTGTGGTATCAGGCAAATCAGTTAAAAGGGCCCTGCAGAGCTTTAAAAGGTACAAAAGCCGATTTGCTGCATGGCACAGGGAGTTTTATTCCCAATGCAGATTAATTCCATTAACTCATTCTGTGCCCCTTTTTGGGGGATCCTTCCATGCCCTTGCAGCTTATGGAAAGTACAGAACAAACACATCACAACCTCCTTTCTGGTGAAGGCACCTGTATTTCCTGCCCACTTGCAAACGCTTCCCCCTTCCCACAGCACATCCTTCCAGAGACCTGACAATGCCACCAAAAGCCCAGGAACTCACCTTGTGCTTCGTAGCCAGAATAGTGCTGAGCTGTCCCCACGTCCTCGTCCCCAGGGCCCAGGCCCAGGGCTGCCCTGAGCTGGGCCATGTTCAGCTGAGCCGCCAGCTCCCCGCTCCGGTCCCCGATCTGCAGCAGGAAAACCATCAGGGCACCTGGTTAAGGGCATGTGCTCCAAGCCAAGAGCCCCCAGCAAAGGGTTTGCCAGTCCCATCCCAAAGCAGACACAGAGCCAGCCAAAAGAGAGCTTGGAGACACCCTGAGAGAGCACACAGAGCAGCTTTCAGCACCAAAGGAGCTCTCTGAAAATGTTCCTCGGGGGTGATTTGGGAGGGGGCTGTGTGTGCTGTGCTACACCCCAAAACAGGGCTCTGTGGAGGTCACTGCAGGGACCCCAGAGGGCTCAGCTCTCCCACTGCCACCGAACTGGGACAGAGCTAAACATGCATGTCTGGCCCATCCTGGAGCTACACATGGCTTGGCACAGAGCCCTGGAACTCTCAGCCCCCTTCCTCAAGTATTTCCATGGTTACTGAGCACCAGACACGGCACTGCCACCAGCCATGTGGGCAGTGTCACACCAGGGCTTGAATGCTCCGAAAGCCCCTCTCTCCTGGCTCAGATCCATACAACTTTGAGTTGTTCCTAGTAATCTACCCACACAAGACTCCAAAAAATCTTTCAGAGTCCACATTTTTCCAAACTTCCACGTCTTGCTGGCCTGAGGCCAAGCAAGCTGATGTTACACGTTCAGGGAGAGCTCTGTCCAACAGCTCCTGCTACTTATAACAAGGACACGATGCTGGGTCCTCCTCAAAGTTGAACTGAAAGACAAAATGCTGGTGCTGCACATCACGAGAGAGGTCACCCAGAAACAGCCTCTAATCTTCAGAGGAGGAGCAGCCTCTGTGACAGAGGAAGACCTTGGCTGTTCCCCTGGAGAGGCCCAATTCCCTATTAAATGCCTGGCAACAGCTCTTTTGTGGCCCTTTACAACAGACAGCGGCGTGAGCCGTCCTAGAACAAAGTCATAAATCCCCACATTATTTATGACAAAGCCCCAAGCACCAGTAAAGGGAGGCAGATCAAAGGGCTTATCACTGGCCATAAATCCCCCTGCCAATTACAGGAGATTTGCTGTTGACATCATCTCCAGAGAAATTACTATGTCCTGCTTAGGTCTTACAGTCCTTGATGCTCTATTAAATGCTTCTCTGACTTCCACTCATTCCAGATCATCCCCAAAGCCCTATTAACAACTGAGGAACAGACTGGCTAGACAATGATCCTGGCAGGACCTATGACACACACACACACACACATGCCACAGCAGAGCCCTGTTTCTGCCCTCAGCTTCCCAGGAGCCTCCTGGCACACTTGGAGATGGCAAAGGGACTCCATAGTGCCCGAGAGCTGGGGCAGCTCCCAAGGTTTTTAGGTACACATCCTTTTGTCCAGCTATTTCAGAGGAATTTTGTCAGTGACCTCTAATCATCCTGCAGCAGCTTCCAGTGTGGTTACCCTCAGCAGGTATCATTTGGATTTTTGTTGGGGCAGAAAGGAAAAGATGATGGGAAGTGAGTTACAAACATCACTAAGAAAAGGTTTAATTTCCCAAGGTTTCTCCTGGACAAAATGTTGGTGCTTGACACCACAGCACAAGCAGCTCACTCATTCCCAGGGCTAAACTAAAACATCAGCTCTAACAGAATCACTGCCAGAAGCCAGTGCAGGTTCTCCTCAAAGGGTCAGTCTCTGCTCCACAATTAATGATGGAGGGGTTTTTATCAGGTACCTGCCATAGAAACCTCCTCCTGGTGTGGTCTGTGATCACACCCAGCACCTTGGAATGGGAACCCATGTTGGGTTTTCCTTCCACTCCCCAAAGGTCCCAGGACCAGCACTGCTCGTCCTCCCACTGCTCCTGATCTGTGTTCCACTCTGAGAGCAGAGCCTGGCTCTGAGGACTCAGCCCACACTGCCACATCTGAGCAGAACAGAGCTGGAAAAGTTAATTTGTCCTAAAATGTACAGGGCCAAAGAACAGCATTTCTTCTGTGTGCCTGATAAGTATAATTAAATCTGTAATTAGGCTGCTGTGTCAGCCCTAACTCTGAGATTTAGCCAATCTAATAGGCAGGCAGGAGAACACCCAGCACACTCACATATGGGGATTTCAATTAGTGCTTCAAGAGGGAAATTTCTTCATCTGGGGAAGACTAAAGAGGCCACAGCCGATTTCCTCAGCACTGGAAGGAGCAAACAATGGAATTCTTGCACTTCTGAGCCACCCAAACACACTGTATGTTCTTGCAGCAGGAGCTGCAGCAAGCAGGGTGAGCAGGTCTGTGAAAGCCAGAGAAGCTGCACATGACACCCAAACTGGTGTGGCAGTGGCACAGGGCTGGCCCCAAGCTGGCTGTGTCCAGGGACAGCATCTCCTGCACTAGGGCACTGCTGGAGTCCCCACCTGGCAGCTGGGACCCCCTGCCAGCTCCACTGAGAGGAAACAGCTCCCCAAACGTGCACTCTACTGCAGTGCAGAACACAAGAGCTTTCAGGAGCTGCCCTTGTGTTCTCTACATGTTTAACTGGCCAGCAATTGCAGCCAGAACACAGGTGGTGAAATCACCAGGGCCATCTCAGTCGGGATCTACTCTGCTCATAAAAGAGAGATCTTCTTAACAGGTGGGACATCAGGAGCTATCAGAGTTCCTTCACCTGGGTGCACAACACCTTGGCCAACAGCACAGACAACTAACTAGTGCCCAGGTCCTTTCTCACCCAGGAATATTGGTTAGGAGCAAGGCACAGCTAATGCATTTGCTGTAACTAAAGCAAAGACTGGGAGCCTCCCATCAAAAGAATGTTTTCTAGCCAAGCTCTGCAGCTCCAAAGGACACCACTGAAATAGCACACAGAGAAGGCTTTCCAGAGCAGTCACAGCAAGGGAAGAACTACATTAAGAGAACTTATTGGCATGAAATAGTCTTCCTCTCACCGCAGGGGACTGGTTCTCTCTGAGCTGAACCAGCATCTCTTACCTCTCGGGAGATTTCAAGATGTTTCCTGGCGAAGCGCAAAGCTTGTTCATGGCTCCCCAGGGAGACGTAGGCATTTCCCAGGCTCCAGCAGGCCCTTCCTTCTCCCACCCTGCAGAACAGGAGACTGTCACTCACAGAACACTGGGCAGAGCCCAGCAGCCCTCCCAGGGCCTTCCTGAGAGCCCTGCCAGCCGGGCTCCTCGCTGTGCTTTCACCTACACAACGGTTCTATGAGAGGAGAATGAAGTGTTTTGGACATCTTAAACTCTTACTGACACCCCAACGAGAGCTGGGGATGAACAAGAGCCTCAGAAGCAGGTCTGTACACCTGAAACTCTTACTTACAGCCCAGCAAGAGCTGGGGATGAACAACAGGCTCAGAAGAAGGTCTGTCCCCACAGTGACCAAAAGCTAAGCAGTGTAGCAAGGGCCCAAGGATGGTTTGGCTTTATCAGTGAGCACCAGCCCAAGGGGAGCAGCCAGAGCTCCTGTCCAGCTGCCACCTCACACAACAAGGGCTCCTCTCTAGAGACTCACGACACACCAAGAGGGAACACAACATCCAGCCCTTTGGCTCAACAGCCCAGAGCTAACCTAGTGAGAAGATGGCAAGGAGAGAACATCAGGCAGGCAACAGTCTCAGCTGAGCCCCAGCACTGCATCGCCCAGGGTGGACAACCTGACACTGCACAACAGCCAAGGGACTGCTTTCCACAAGGTCTCCAGGACTCTGCTCCTTGTTCCCACAAGTCTGGGAAAGCAAGTGAATGTGGGACCTGCCCTGAGAAGCCCTGCCCCCCAGCCTGGCTCTGGGTGTCCCTGGAGCTCCAGCAGCTGTTTGCAGGAGCAGGCAGAGCCCCCTGAGCTCTGCAAACGAGCAGATGTGGGGGGAGAAAGGCTAAAAAAAGCACCTGGGGGCGCGGGGGGAGGTTCAGCATGACTGCAACTCCCTTTTCAGAGGTTTGGGCGGGTTGATCAGCATTTCAACATTTTTCTTGTCACCCTGTTCAATACCTTCTGCTGATAGGGTGTGTTCCCAGAAACGCAGGAGCCCACAGGCCTGCACCCCCACAGCATGATTCACCCTGGGGTGGGATTGTACCTCCTCTGAGCAGATACTGCCCGGGTGGTGGCACAGCTCTCCCATTCTGATGTCCCTGCTCCATCTAGTGGAGGACACGCAGCTTCCAAGAGAATTCAGCATAAAGCTGAAAGTCACCTCAGCTGCAAGAAGGCTCAGGATCACAGAGCATCCAGGAAAAAGGAACCAACTCCTCTTAAAAAATATATTTAAAATTAAAAAAAAAAATAAGGCTAAGCCTCCAAATAAGGAGGAACAAGGCCAAGAAACAACATTTCCATGTTCTCATTTATTTCTACACAGAAATTTCCAGAGTTAACCCAGAGCAACAGGTCAAAGTGGCTCATATTTATGCCCTAATCACACAGTTTCTAAGGAAGATACACTATTTGTCAACTTGAGGGAGCTTTAGAGGAGCCATCTGGGGTAACACAGCAGTAGCCAGAAGGCAAAGAGCTGAATGTGATGCATTTTCTTGAAGTGCCTCTCATTAGAGATCTCAGCCCACACAGACACAGGATTAGGCACAATCTCCAGGTTTGAATGACGTGATAAGGGTGTCAATCATGCCACATTTCTGACACATGACTGGACCAATGCTTGGGTTCTGAGAGACTTCTAATGGCTTTCAAGGATAGGCATCACTGTTTAACCCCAGCAACAGAGAACAGCAAGCCAGGGAAGGGTCAGTGCTCTGCACCCAGCAGAGACCCCCTCCCTGAGGCACTCCTTTACCTGTCTCCCAGCTCCTGTGCTATCACCAGGTGCTTTAGGTGGTACTCGATTGCTCTTTCATAGTCTTGAAGCAGCGTGCATGTGTTTCCAAGACTGTAGCAAGCCTGGGCTTCTACTGCTTGGTCTTTGAGTTGTCTGGAGAGCTGGAGTGTTTTCCTGCAGGGAACGTAAAGATCTGGCCACTGCAAGGCAACAGGGAAGCCACCCCTTTGGCAGGGAGGCCACCCCTTTGGCACACACTGCCACCAAGGTGGATGTGTCACCCACCACTGCTGGGCATCACACATGCCACTGGCCTCCAAATCCCACGTCACAGCCTCCTGGGCTCAGAGATTCCCTGCAACAGGTCAGGATTTCCAGGGAAAGAGGAACTGGTGAAGATTTGCCCGGCACTTACTTGTAGTAGTCGGCGGAGATGTCGAACCTGCCGAGGAAGATGTGAGCGTTGCCCAGGTTGCTGTAGGCCCTGCGCTCGGCTGCCTTGTCCCCAAACTCCTTGGCAATGGCCAGGCGCTGCAGCAGACACAGCCCAGTGGGCACAGGGGGCACTGAGGACTCCCTGTCCCACAGCAGCTTCTCTGGGACACCAGCACCTCGCCCTGCAGAGCTGCCACCCAGCCAGGTGGGGCTGGAGGCAGCAGGAAACCTCCCCCTTTCTGCAATTCAGCATCAGGAAAATCCTTTGGGAAAGTGGGAGTGATGTTGGATCCTGATGCTGTCCCTCAGTCTTAACACCCAGAGCTGTGGCAGGGCTGAATTTCCAGGGGGCTGAGCACCTTCCACTGTGAGGAAACCCACACACCCTGAAACAGAAGCTAAACTGCATTCGATTTGGGACTGTGTCACCTCACCCCCCTGTAAAGCTTTGCAGAAAGTTGTTATGTTCTACAAGCAGCATTTATTCTTGATCAACAGCTCTTTCAGCAGCTTAATTAAATTCATGGCTTGCATTTATTAAAATCTAGACTGAGACATATTAAGAGCAGAAAAAAACCTTGCTAGACCCAGCTGCAATTTGCCCTTGGATACCACCTCCTGTTTCCAAGCCAACAGAGCACCCTTCCCTCAAGCTGATCATTGGGTGCTGGTGGGGACTGGAGGAAGATTTGCTCAGTGTGAGTTACTACAATGGGGTTCACACAGGAGAGAGAAGAACAGCTGGGGGAAACATCTCCCTGTGCTTGCTGGGCTGTGGTGAGAAGGAAAGCTGCTCCCCACAGCCAGGCTCAGCCCCTCAGCCCAGGAAGGCAGGCCAAGGTCTCCTACCTCTTTGTGGAAGGCTATGGCTTCACTGAAGTTGCCAAGCAGGTACTGGGTGTTGCCAAGGTTGCCGTAGGCACGGCCCTGAGCAGCTCTGTCCCCCAACTCCTTCACCAGGGACAGGTTCCTCCTGGAAGACACCAGAGCAGAATGTCCAGTGAGACAGAGCCAGTGCTCTGCAGGGCACATGGGGAGGAAACCTGCACACAAAGGAAGGAGAGCCAACATGGAGAGGGTATTTCCCTCCCACCGACCCAGGGTGCAGGACAGTCTGGTAACTTGTGCTGGGGCAGCTCTGGGAGCTCCTGCTGACCCAGGGGTGCAAGTCCCTGCTGCTCTCTGTCCTCAGGCAATGGGTGGCTGGTGCAGGGACTGCCCCAGTGCCCTCACTGAGGGTCTGACAGATCCCACATGGAATAAGAAGTGGCCACTTCACTGGTAGAACCAGGGGCACAGGAGGAAGGAGATTACCTGGAGCAGGACAGGGACATACCCAGGGAATGGGGCAAAATCCACAGTGTCAGGCCAGAGCTGTTATCTGGGAGCTTCCCAGCAATTCCTCACCTTGGTTTTTCCCCTTTTACCCACAGAGCACACAGAGAATGGCAGAGCACTCTCAGCTGGCACAAATTTACCCACTGGCTATGCTACATGCACCCTTGGGAAAAAGGATGGTGAGCTATTTATAGGCACTGTCACACCCTCAGATATGAGGAGACAGATATATGCTCTTGTCTCTCTCTTCATGTAAAAAGCCTACCTAAAAAACTTGCATAATAAAAGCAAAACTCTGAAGTACAAGGAGAAAAACATTGGCCCAAAAGTCTGGTGACAAACTTCCTGTGTGGGACATCACAGGGATCTTTGAAACTATTTAGGAAAAGGAAGGATGTTACAAGCAAGATAAAGGACAGATCCTTGAGAAGGACAAGCAGGACTTCAAGGTGACTTTTCCCTTGGGTGACAGAGAGTGGCCCCAGAGATGGAGACACACAGGGATTCATCCTCATGGAGGCCAGCAGAGAGCAGCAGGGCCTACAGGAGCCAAGAGTTCAGCTTCCAACACAAACTACTGAACTTCAGTGCATGATCATAATTCAAACCACAGCGAGTTTTACCAAGGATGAATTTTAGCTCAGATTTTACAGACAGCTTGTAGTCCTTTTCTCACTTTCCTTGAGATTAATTTGCCATCATAACTCAGCATCTCAGGGGAATATTCCTAATTCATTTCAACATGCAGATTCTCATTCAGGGGCCCCGTTCCCTGCAGGAGAAAGGGCTGGCCAAGCTTGGATACTTACTCATAATATTCTGAAGCTTTCTGCAGTGTCTCCTTGACTTCCTGAGGGAGGGAGCCTGGGTCCTGGGCCATGTTCCACGATAAGTGCTTTCCCTTTGCATGGTAAACATTTCCAATGTTATAGAGTGCTCTGGCTTCACCTACCTACAGGGAGGAAGAACAGATATTATACTTCACATCCCAGCATGGACCTTTCCATTGCTGGGCAGGGATTGTCAAAGTCAGGAGCCCACAGTTTTCCTCCCCATCTTCACCCTCCTGGCAGCTGTTTGATCTGAGCAGTAATCTCATCCAGAAGGCAGAGCTTTACCCTCCACCTCCTTCCAAAACCCACCTCCACCAGATCACATTTACTGACCCGCAGACAGATTATTTTTAAAGCCAGGAAACATTTCCTGTTGGATGCCATGAACCAATTACCTTGTCTCCCTGCTCCTGAGAAATGTCCAAGTGCCTCTGGCAACAAACAACAGCTTCATCAAACTGCCCCAGGATTTTCAGTGTATTCCCAAGGTTGCCACTTGCCTTGGCTTCTCCAATGCGGTCCCCAATTGTCCTAGAGGATGATGAAGGTGTTAAAGAGCTCATAGAGTTTTATTCCCCAACTGCTGGAAGCAGAATTGAAGTACATGCACCACATCCAGCAGCTCCCAGCACACACACCCAGCTGGAGAGCTCCATACAGGTCCCATAGTTCCTGACAGATCTTTGTTCCCTGTTTTGCTGCCTCTGGTGAGCTGCTCTAATGATTTCAGGTGTGCTTACAATGAGTACCTGGGGACAGGAGAAGTGGACACTGTCCTGCTCTTGCTCCAAGCACCCTCCCCACACCCCTATCCCTTCCACCTCCCTGTTCTGAAGGTACCTGACCCATTTTCTTTGCCTCCCAAGCCCCCCACAGGACAGTAAACCCAAACTTCAGGGCTAGTTTTGGATGCTTATCCCCTCAGGCTGCTGGGCTCAGACCCCACAGGACTTGCCCTGGCTCCAGGTTGTGTCTGAGGAGGATGAAGCAGTGCTGACTCACCTGGCCAGGGTAAGGTCATGTTTGTGGTACTCCAGGGCCTTGGAATACTCCTTTAGGTAGAAATATGCATTGCCCAGCTGGCTGTAGATGGCACTGAGAGTCTTCAGGTCCTCTGTCCCCACCTGCACTGCTGCTTCGAAGAAGGCTGCCCCAGCTTTGAAGTCCCCAGCCTTGCAGAGCCGCTCCCCCTCCAGGGCCAGCTCCAGGCAGGAGGCCTCCATCCTGCCAAAACCAAGGACACCAGTTCTAGAGGAGTTCCACTGCAGTGCCCCCAAACAAGGACACCAGTTCTAGAGGAGTTCCACTGCA
>JAWWEV010000039.1:2562526-2574971 GCA_035583235.1 Hafferia zeledoni | reverse complement strand
GACACCAGTTCTAGAGGAGTTCCACTGCAGTGCCCCCAAACAAGGACACCAGTTCTAGAGGAGTTCCACTGCAGTGCTCCCACACTGCCCTGAAATGATTTCAAAGTTTGCTTCATTGGACATCTTCAATTTTCTCCTGGACACAGGAGCATCCATAGTGCAAGGTGTCCCTGCCCATGGCAGGGGATTTGAAACTAGAGGATCTGCTCCAACCCAAACCATTCTGTGGTTCTATGATTTACAGACCAAGCAGCCAAAGGCAGCCCCAGGTTCCCAGTAGGAATCTGGACCAGCAAGTCAGTGCTCTGGGCTCCAGGACACAGAATCACCACCAGAGTGACACAACATCTGTTCTCCTTCCAGGTGCTGCAGAGCACAGAAACCACTCACTCAGGTATTCACCACCTTCCCTAGGGTAACAAAGTTGTACCACATTTTCAGTGGATCCCAGAGAAAACCCTGGGCTGTGCAGAATTTCTTGGCTGAGCAGCTCCCAGTGCTTGGTGTCTGCTTTTCATTACCTCTCCTGCTGTCACTTTTTCCACACATCAGCCTCCAGGCCAGCTTTCCTCCCATGGATTTCTGACACTCTGGCAATGGCACACCCCACACTGAGTACTTTGTGAGCAGTGATATTGCTTCAAGAGAAAGAAAACAGGCTCCTTTGAGAGCTCCACCAAGCCCCCTCTGAGTTACAGCTGTCCTTGTCAGACCAAGTATATCCAAAGGTCTCCAAAGGGACTCCCAAGCTTACACTGCCTGCTGCAAAGTCAGCCCCTTCCTGAGAGGGACGGACACAGCACGTTTCTGTTCCCCTATTCAGACTCTTCTCTTTGCTCTTTTGGGCTCTTTCATTTCTGCTCAATGCATTTTTAAAAGTCAAACCCCTCAGGTCAAAGGTGGACATCTGCTGACAAAACCCACAGCTCCCTTGTCCAGGGGCAGAACAGCAACAGGCTGACAAAAGATAATAAATGCCCCAGGGTGGTTTCAATTCTGTTGTGAGGCAAAGAGCACTTGGAGGAAGTTGGTGGTACCCAGACCAAGAGACCAACCTGCCCAGCTGGCACCTCCTGGAGCAGTTTCCTGCTGAGCCCTGGAAGAGGCTTCCCCAAAGCCACCCATCAGCCAAAGCCCAGCCCTGCCACCTGGGAGAGGTGTGGAGGAGCCCAAGCACAGCCTGTCACCACACACACTGACTCCAGGGCAGAATTCCTCCTGCTCCAGGGGCACACTCCCATATCTGCTGCCCAAGTGCCCACCCAGCACTTGCCCTCCCCTTCCCGCGAAGGGACACAGAGAGATGCACGTAGAAAATACCAATCCCAAAGCATTTTTCCTACCAACAGGCAGAATGGTGCTTTCTCAGCTGCCTGGAAACAAAGCCAGTTCCTCTCTGAGCATAAACTGTCTGAAATCCAAGCCCATTTGCCTGGCAATCCCTCCCTGCTGAGTCGGCTCCACGTGGTTCCCAACGCCCAGCGCTTGGCAGACCCACAGCATCCTCCAAAGCAGGACAACCACAAGGACTGTCCAAACAAAAAAAATAGCTAAAGAACTGCTTTCAACCTCTTCCTCCAAACACATCTGTGACCTCTTCTGCCTCACTGTTCATTTGTCCCCAAAACCACCGAGTAACAAGAGGGAGAAGGGGATTGTGAAGCAGCTCCTGAGCTCCCACCTCAAACTCACCCACAAATATTTGATTCCAAGCTCACTGCAAAGCCCACATTTGAGTGGTTATTTTATTTACACAAGAAAGCTGCTTGTGGTGCCTGTGCAGCATCAGTCCCTGCCTCAGCTTCTGCTTGATAGAAGAAACAATATTAAGACTGTTAATACTAAAAATGTTTAATTTCTCTCCACTGATCCTCTTGCTAGACCACATGAAAATGTGTAAGAATGGCTTCTGCCTGGGGATTACACCAAACTTCCATCAGTGCCAAGGCACATCCATGGTTTGTAGATCACCAGAGTCATCATCAGGCATTGACAAGTCTCTGCTGACACATCCCCAACAGCTACAAGGCGGCTTGGGACTGAAGAGAGAAAAACACCTTGTACTCAGATCAGCAGGATTAACTTCAGGCTGCTTAGTGGAGATGAATGTTGAGAGGATCTAAAATGCAGGAATGAACCACCATCACAGGAATTCCTGCTGGATTCCAGACAGAAGAGAGCAGAGACACGAAAATTTCAAACTAAATTCAGGGCAAATTCCAAACTAATTTCAGGGCAAATTTCAACACAAACAAAACACTTTCCAATATCCAGGTTCTCTTTGAGAAACTGAGTTCACCAACTGTAAACAGCCTAAAAACTTGAGCTGGAGACCAAATTCCCTCAATCATGGCATTGCTGTATAGCTCAGATCAAACTTCTTGGCTGATTTTAACAGCTTGAAGTGAGGGTTCCCATTCCCACAGCAACACAACCCAATGACACACTCCCAGAGTGGCATCTCCTTGGGCCGTGTTTGCCACATCCCAGAGAGAGTTTTGTGCCCTGGAGCCCACACTGATACACTGACACACACCCTGACATGCTCTGACACTCTCAAACACTCTGACACACTCATGCACACTCTGACACGCTCACACACACTCCGACATTCTCTGACACACTCACATACACCCTGACATGCTCTGAGATGCTCTCACACACTCTGACACACTTTGGGTGCTTTCCTGGTGTTCCCATAGTAACTGCTCAGGCACAAGGCAGTGCCACGACCTTCCAGTGCACACAGGCCTTAATTAAAATCTGTTTGTCCTTGAACAGGCTGCTCTGCAGAGTATCTGACTTATCTAATTAACATCACTGCTGGGATTGGGACCTGAGCAAGCAAGGGGAAGGGACAGGAAGGTTTTCCCTGCATCCCACTCTGCCAAGCCTTTGCTGCCCTTTAAAGGAACAACAGGCAGGGATGGCAACTATTAATAGAAACACAACCTACTTGTAAAACCCACCTGCCCTTCCAACCCAGCCAGAGCTGCTCTGGGAAAGCACCTCTACATGCAGCTCAATCACTTCAGCCTTAAAAGCACTCAGAGACACAACCCCAGGGCAGAGGCATCAACTAAAGGTCAATGAACAAACTCAAGCACATAAACTCCACTTAAAAAAGCTTCCAAAGGCCAGAGCTCAACTGTCCATAAAAATCAGTAAAAGGGTGAACTTGAACCACCCTGACAGAGCAGCAAAGGGAAAACAGTCAGTGAGGGCAGACTGAAGAGGGTCCAAGCCCTCTCTTACCTCTTCTTCTGCAGGCTGTGCATTTTCTGAGCAGAAACCCAGAGCTCCAAACCCACTGGCAGAAGGAAGCAGTGGGGCTGAGGTCTCTTTGGGACACTTTTGCAGGCAGGCAGGATCCTGGCTTTGCAAGATGCTGATGGCATCTTCACCTCTAAACAACATTCACTGCTCTCCAGTTCTCAACTGGTGTCCAGTTTTCACTTCTCTGCACAGGCAACATTAAGTTAAGGAGCATTCCTTTTGTTTCCAGAGGCCTACAAAAAGCAATGTCTTCTTTCCTCTTAGAAACACACCCTCCTTCATCCACTGTTGTAGCAGACAGGGGAGTTCACAGCTGAATTCCAGGAACAACAGTACCTTGGGTCATTCACATGTTTTCAGCACTGCCCAAGAAAAAGGGCCCTTGAAGAGGCTTCAGGATGATGGAAGGCAAGCAGTTCCCTCCCCTCTGGAGTGGTGTCTTCCCAAAGCAGTTTTCCTTTGTGGTCCATCAGCTATTCCTGCTGGTGCCTCTTTGCTCCAGGCTCTGGCTGCCACAAACCTCCCCCTGCCAGGTGAGGAGCTCAGGGCTCCTCCTAAAGAAGGTCACCTTTGGGCACAGCACTCATTAATCTGCCAGTCCCCACGGAGGCCTCATCCATCTGCCACCCTGGAAGCTTTGCAGGTTCCAGAGATGAGCTGAGCAGTTCTCAGACTGGGGAAAAGCAGGAGAAGGCAGATCCCACAGAGCCACTTAAGTAAGCTCCAACCCATCCCTGTCTGAGAAGGCACAACCTGCTGCCTCCCAGCCCTTGGGGATGAAGTTCCTCCTCTGCTGACACACAGGCCTGGGCCTGTCTCACCTCAGCAAGCACCTGCTGCTCAGGTCTTAACACCAGCAAAGAAGATTCCAGCTGTCCTGAGCCAGCAGATCCCTCTGCCAGGCTGGAGCTGCTGGGCTTGGCCATCTGGGGCAGTTCAGAGGAGACACTGCAGAACACGAGCTGCTTCTCCACAGCTGAGACACTGAACTCAACACTGGGCACCTGAACACGATTCTCCCACCACACTCCACATCCTCACCACCATGCCCTGATCATGGGAGGGGGGGAAGGTCACTTGAAGTGGTCCCAGTTCATAAGCCTTGCCTAAATCAGTGCAAACCACTCAGATTTGTGTGTTCCTCCAGACAGGTGGGATTTCCAAGTAGTCACAGAATCACAGAAAGGTTTGGCTTGGAAGGGACCTTAAAAATCATCTAATTAGATCATCCCAGTCTCCAGGCCCACCACAAGCAGCCAGGAAGGTCCAACAACATTCCCAGCTCCACTCCCAGACCAAAACAAGACTATAACACTTAAAATGTTTTCTGCTGAGTGCAGGGAGATGACAGACTATGTCAGGTCTGCCCAGATAAGAACAAAGTCTTGGAGGCACCAGTTGTAATCTCGAAATCAGAACAGGGCTGGTGTGCACAGCAAGTCCCAGCCTCACTTCCCAGCTGGAACATTCAGTCCTGCAGCTCCTCCACACCTTGGGTTCCACCTCCCCCATAAAACAGCAATGAAGGAGGTTCCTGGAGAGCATTTTGAGCTCCTTTTGCTAAAGGTCCCTCAAAAAGGGCAATGTGTGTGTTTAAGAAACAGCAAAAAAAAAAAAAAAAATTAAAAGAAGGCAATAAAATGCTAAATAGAAATCCAAAGCACTCAGAATTCTGCCATGGGATGAATGAGTGGCACAGCACTGCCAGATGACTTGGTGCCCATCAGTTCAACATCTGGGACTCTCCAATCTGGGCATGGATGTTGCTCCTGACGCTCATGAGGCAGAAAAGGGTGACCTTCCACCATGAGGTGACAGAGATGATGAAATCCCTTCCCAATCCAACATACAGGGCAGGGCCTCCCTCCCTCCCTCCTCCTCAACTTCCTTTCTAAAGGACAACTGTTTGAAGGCAGCAAACGCCGAGCAGAATGGGAAGAGCAGCCCCTGCCTGGAAGGAGATGATTTCCCAGGGCTGTCCCTCACTGTCAGACAGCAGCTAATGATGAGCTGGGGCAAGCTCTGAGAGCATCAAAGAGCAAAAATGTGCTTTGACAAAAGGTGCACAGGCAAAATGCAAAGGCTCTTACACATCAAACTGTTTCAAGCCCAACGAAACTGTTTACAGGCAATTTGGAGAAGGCAGGGAGGGTCCCCCAGTGCTGGGGGTGCCAGGGAGGGACAAAGGGAACAGCACAAGGTGTTCCCAGTGCCATCAACAACCAGCACCAGGACTGCTGTCAAAATTCTATAATTAGGATTTGGTGATGATACAAGTCCCCAGAGGGAGAATGTCACTGAAAAGGTGAGTTTAAAATCGTGGAGCCAC
The DNA here is from genome assembly GCA_035583235.1 of Hafferia zeledoni. Lineage (NCBI taxonomy): Eukaryota > Metazoa > Chordata > Aves > Passeriformes > Thamnophilidae > Hafferia > Hafferia zeledoni. The sequence continues at coordinate 2,569,366 of JAWWEV010000039.1, read as the reverse complement.
AGACTCGGCTCTCTCCCAAAGCTTTGGGTCTCCCTTGCCAGAGATCCCAAGGAAATAACACTGCATGGACAACATCACATCCAGTCAGGCTGGAAAACAACTGTGGAGACTGAATTTAGCCAAGAGCAGCTCTGCAGGATCATGGGATGTGCACTGACCCCAAGCTCCACCTCAGCTCTGCTCCAGGCAGGTGGAAAAAGAGGAGAACACCCAATGCTCAGCAATTAAACTCGTCTCAGCCCAGCCCTCCCTTTCCCACACCCAGAGCTGCCTTGTTGGGGCTGTCACTGCTGACAACAAATCCATCAAGTCACCCAGGAAATGACCATGTCACAAGGCAGAGACAGTTGTCTGCTGCCTTAAATATTGCAAATATCACAGGGCAAGAGAACCTCTTCCTGCCTGCAAGGTGAAACTGCCTTTAAAAAAAAGAGAAAAGGGAAAAGGAAAGATATTTATAGGTATTTGATTCATATTAGTGGAGGTGACTGCAAAACTCATTTCCAATCAGAGCTGCTGTAATTCTAAAGTCAGGAATAAAGCCCAAGCTTTCAGACAGAAGGTAAGGCAGGAAAAAAACCATGAAAACCACCAACAGTAGTAAAAAATCTCTCTAAGTGTATCTATTAATATGAATCAGTGAAGCAACAGATTTTAGCACCTTATTTGCAATTTTAGTACTTTGCTTGCTGATAAATCTGATTTAGGCACAAGGGAGTGGTTGCCCTCCAGTCAGAGGGCAGAGCCCCTGGGACACTCACCTGCAGGTCACCCTGTTAGTGAGGGGAAGGAAACAAACCCTCTGGTTTGGTTTGAAGAGGCCAAAGATGAAACCATGAGTGCTGCAGCCAGTCCTCCCCAGCTTCTGAACTGGTTCCAAGGGCCTGGGCCAGTTTCCTTCACATCTGTGCAGCTCTGGGTCCCCAGAACATCTGGAGGGGAGGTGGTTTCCACTGCACACACCTTCCCTGGGAGGAGCAGTGCTGTGAGTCCTTTCAGTGACCCCTGAGCTGAAAGTATTATCCACACACACACAGTGCTGCTGGGGAGGTGTTTGCTCAGGCTGCAGCTCCGGGGATTACCAAGCCCAAGCAATTTGCACTGCAGTCTTTTGCTAAGGGCATGAAAGAGAATCCAGAGGGGAGAACTCCAGGGAGTTCTGGGAGCTGCTGGGTGTGTGCTGGCTCCAGATTTCCCCTCACTGAGGCAGCATCAGTGCTCACAGTAGTCATTTCAGCTAATTGCTATCTACCATTAGCTGCAGAGCACTTACAAGGGATTCAATTCCACTGCATATTTGCTAATAAATACCAAATGACAGTGAGGAAGACAGCTGTATTTAGCTGCATTTACCCTCTTATTAGCAGCACTGAATAAGCCCCCATTTCAATGCATAAAAGCTCCAACAAGCTGCGTCATTGTCAGGAATTCAAATTCCAACTCCCCACTGCCTGCTTGAAAGCAAAAGTCATCCAGCATTCCTGTGCTTGCACAACCTCTGTGGCTTTGATCCACGGGGATGTGGAGAATGGAAGGCAGATGGGAGTTATTTGCTGGTTCAGGAGCATTTTGGGAAGCAACTCACGATGCTGAGTTGGTAGATGCAGGAACTTTTCAACCTAAGGACCCCAAAATGTTTTTGCAGAGTGTGAGGGCAGGAGTTACCCCATTTTGAACAAAGGCAGATAAGGAACTGTGGGCAAATTCCATCTTGCTGTGAGCTGTAGGGAATGGAATGTAATGGAATGGAAGGAACCCAGGAGCCCTGGCCCCCAGCATCTCCTCCAGGTCCTTCCTCACAAGTGCCAAGTGCAGCTGATCCATCAGGAAGGAGGTGCAGCATCTCCCACCCAGGCCAGGACGCTCACTCAGCTCGTGCCACCAGCTCAGCCTGATGCCAAACAATCCCTGAAGGCCCAAAGAGATGCCCCCAACTCCAGGAGCTGAAGATACTCTCAATCTCCAGAAACCTGTTCTACACATGGAAGGATTGGGCTCTCAATGAACTATACACAGGCAACAACTATCCTGAATCCATGAACCAAATCCTTCCCACAAACACAGATGGACCCACAGAAAGAACAGAGAGCACAACAAAATTTTTCTGTGCCATTTGAGGAGCGAAATCACTAAAAAGCAACGAGCACAAATTTAAGTTTTGTGCTCCAAAATTACTCAAATATCAAAGGACCATGATGGATGTAATTAACTTCCAGCACTTGAAAATGCTCAGACAAGATTAAGGTGCAAATGTGGGTTTCATCTCATCCTGGTTAACAGTTTCATTTGATAGCCAGTTTCAAAGCACTTCAATTATAAAATGCAAATATTTTCCAGGGTCTAAAGAAATGATGATTAAGGAGATACCGATTTGAAAATTAATTCATTAAAACATGTTCAGACTCACAAATGAAAAAAAAAATTATTATAAATCCACCAAGCATATGAACTGATCAAGATGCCTCTGAAGGGGAAGCAAATGAGGAGAACTCACTTTCAAGAAGAGCAAGAAGGAAACTTTCTGAAGAGCCTGGAACACAATTCCTTTGCATGGCTCATGACGAGGGTATAAACCCAACCACCACCTGCCAGCTGAGAAAAAGAGAAACAAACACAGAGGCCAACAGCACCAGCCTGCCAAAGGCTGCTGGAGTCACAATGCTCAGGCCTGAGGATGCTCCTCCCTCCCCAGGAGGCACCAAGGAGGATGCCCACACTGTGTGCCAGCAGTTTGGTTGTACCTGCAGAGCACAGGACCAGCCCTGACACCTGCAATGTGCCATGCAGAGTGCCAGGCCAGGCAGCACCTGCAGCAGGATGGGATTTGGGGCATTCTTCCTTCACCACAGAGGAGATCTGGAATGAGCTCAGCACACCAAGGGAAGCTGCTGAAGTTTTCCAAGAGCATTTTGCTTTCTTGTACAACCCCAGCACCTTTAATGAGATTAATCCATCAGACTGCCACGAACAGCGCTCTGGGGACGAGTTCAGCAGCAGTGAAGTGCTATTGCCTTCAGTTACTTCCAGAAAGCAGAGAGCAAAAGAGGACATGCAGCCTGAATGGCTTTTCATTATAAAGTTACTTTGTCAATTAGGTCAACACATCCTCTCACTGAAGTATATGCTGTGATTTAAACCAGCATATTGTTCCTACAGCAGGTCACAATTGCCATATATGTTAGAAAAACAAGTAGTTGGCTTATCAAAAGCTACACAATGAAAACAGCCAATTTATTTGTCACCCATTTTATTTATGCCATCCCATTTATTTATGCCATTTATTTATGCCCACCAATATACAGGGGCTCATTCAGGCCAAACTTATTTATGCCCACCAATATACAGGGGCTCATTCAGGCCAAACTTACTGCTGAAAACGAGTAGGTTGCGGTTGGAGGGATTATCTTTCCAAATTCTGAACTGTAAATGAGGTGAGATGTACAGACATCTCTTCTCTGAAACTGTCCCCCCAGCCTGGATGCTCTCCTGGGGCGGGAGAAGGGGCTGCCTGTCCCCTCCTGTCCCCTCCATCAGAGCCAGGGATGTGTCCTCATGGATTCCAGTGGAGCTACAATGCACAGGTGGCCAGCTCAGGTCAGACCCAGCAAAGCACAGCTCAGGACTGGAGCTGTGAGCCAGCCTGGACTGCAAAGCATCACAGCCTGCCCCAGGGTCCTGCCATCCCCCAGCAGGGTCAAGCTCAGCTCCACAAGTGCCACCCAGCACAAACATTCCAGTTGTTCTGGGCAGCTGCACAGGCTGAGGGGCTGTAGGAGGTTCCCTCTCCTGCACACCCAGACTCCTTCTCCAAAGCCAAGTGAAAGCAAATCTTGTTTTCCCAGAAACGCTGAGGCCACAGGCCCAAGTCTATTCAAGTCTATTCGCAGTTCAAGCTGCCTGGAAACCCCTCCAGCTGCAGCCCCCACCTCTCCCTCCTCCCTCAACATGCCAGTTGCTCCTGCCTCGGAGCATGGACTTGCAGCAGGAAAACCACTGCCCATTGAAAAGGCACTGCCAAGTCCCACAGGGACCATGTCAGGGTGAAGCCCAGCTGGACAAAGGAAGCCACCCCTGCCTGTGCCAGCCCCCAGCCCATGCCCAGCCTCACCCCAAACCTCCTGCAGCAGGAGGAGGCTGCACACACTGCCCACATGTGCCCCCTCCCTGCTCACAGCCCCTGCAAACCACACATGGAGCTCAGGGCACACACAGGGATTGCCACCGTGAGGCAGCAGAAAAGGAAATGATGACAAAGTTCACACCGTGGGTTTTTCCACTGACTCCACAACAACCTGCAGCCAGTTTGGGTCTGTTCCCTTCCTGTCTCAGCTGCTTCCGTCAGCCCCAAGCCAAGTGCTCCAGTCCAAGAGAGAAGGACCTTTGGGATCCATCAGAAAACTCACACCCTGATCCCAGCCCATCCAGCCTTTGAGCCAGGGAGATGCTGAGGGATTCCAGCTCACCCAGAGGCTGCTGAGGATGCTCTGCAGCACCAGCCCCCACACCTGAAAGGGGTTTGGATGTGACCTTAGTGACAGAACCAGCCTGGCCCTCATCTTTCTACAGAACTCACTGAAAAGCAAACAGCAGGAACCAAACAAGGCCAGTGAATCCAAGCAAGCAGCAGCTTCTTTTTCAAATGACCATTTGGTAAAGCCAGTGTGGAGGGTGCCACCAAGCCAGGGCACACCAGCAAGAGCCCATGGCAGCTCCTGTGTCAGTGATTACAGCCCTCTGTGCCCAAACCACAGGAACTCACCAAGGTGGGTCTCCTGGGTTGCACAGGACACGTGGGCAGAGCTCATGGCCAGGCTGAAGCGTTGCCAGCCACGGGGACAGAGTGTTGCTGGCAAAGCTGCAGCACAGCAGATTGCACCAATTTTGCATTGTTTTTCTGCAGCTGTCTCCTGCTCTGAGGGCTGTTAAAAGCATTGTTGTGCTCTTCCTGAAAATTCCAGGGGTGCCAGAAATCAGGCATCAGCCCAGAGACACTCATGCATTTAAAAGGCTGCTGTGGCCAACAGTGTGAGAGCTCACACAGGACACTGCCCTTCTCCCTCACAGCCACAGGGCATCCCTCGGATTTTGTGAAGATAATATTCCATATCTGTCTGAAAAACCAGGAAAGAGGCTCCCCAGGAGCTCAGAGATCAGCCAGGTGTCCACTGCAGCCCTTGCCAGCATCTCTGTCAACTGTTTCTGCAGCTCTTCTGCACAAAACCAGACTCAGCAGAGCAGCACCAGAAGTGCTTTTGGGTTCTCCATGGCATTATGGAAAAATCTTTGCCTCCCATCACTCTGCCAGCATGGCAGGATTCCCAGAAAGCCAAGCAGTTCACATGCCAGGTGGGAATCACACTTGGCTTGGCCCATCCAAGGAGAACAGAGCCATCGTCTCACACCAGCTGTGGTGGGTGTTTGCTGCCCCTGCTGCGAACCCTGCAGCTCCAGCATCCTGCAGGCTGGTCCCACTGCTCCCAGAGCCTTGTGTGGCTGAGTCCTCCACCACAGCTTCACAAATTTTTAGCACTTCTGTCCTAGTACAGCTCCATTGGTAACATCTCCCCTGGGAATGCTTGGCACGTCACGAGTGCAGGAGGCAAGTCCTGCTCCTCCCCACACCCCGTGGCAGGGTTTGCTCCATCACTGTGGCATCAGGGCAGCTCAGTCAGGTGTGTGCACAGCAGGCAGGCACATGCTGTGATAGGAGTTTGCCATGTAGATCAAAGCATGGTATGTCCCTGCATCTGTGAAACAGGCTCTGGTGCTGCTCTTGCATAGGAGGAATTCATTTGTATAAACATCGTGTTTCTTGCTAAGTCTTCCCAAACACAGCAAGAAGACTCCTCTTCACACACCTAGGGCAGGTCCTTCTTGCAACCTCACAGGTACTGCAGTGGCTTCATGAAGATCACAGGCTGAATTCACTGCTCCCCTCCTGCCTCACACTGGTGGGAGAAGGGAGGGTACAGCACCAGGGAGACAGATCTGCCCAAACGCAGGGAGTTTATTTATCCTGACAACTGAATAATGCATGTCTTCAGAAGAAAGCTCGGCTCCTGCAGGGACATCCCCATCACCCAGTGGTGAAGGAAAGACATGGCACAGCACCAGGCTGCACCAGAAACATGCTTTGGGAGCAGCAACAGGGAGGAGAGACAGGTAACAAGACAGCTCCTACCTTAATCCAGGAGGTGATGGGCTGGGAAAGCTGCTGCTCTGCGGGAACAACGGAGCTTCCACACGGATTCCATGTGCTGGAGGAGCCTGCCTGTTCTAATCCTGGGCATTATAGAGTGAGTGGTTGCATTTGTGCTGCACAAACATCCTCCTCGAACCTTTCAGGAGCAGTTTCACCCTCCAACACACATGGTTTTAACTGGGAATTCTTTCTTTCCCCACTTTGATTCCAGTCACATGTTGTGAGCTGTTACTTTTCTCTCCTCTGTGTGTATAGATAGCTGAGTTCTCACGTCTGCTGTCTGTGTGCCATGCTTGCCTCAGGCAACCAGCTCCCAGAGCCGGCAGCCTTGACAAATGACTCAGTTCTGGCTGCAGCCAGGCCTGCAAAGCATCTCCTGCCTTCCCTTCCCTTCTTTCCCCCAGGCTGGTGCTCCCACAGCTGCCCCAGGCTGGGCAGGGGAGCTCTGCCCTCTGCACCTGAGCTTGGAGCTTTACCCACCCCAGCTGGAGCCAGAACCCACCCCAGCAGACCTGGAGGGACTCCAAGCCACACTGGTGAGAACCTCACCCAGGTCCTTCAGAAAGACACTTCATAGAATCGACTGGGTTGGAAAAGACCTCCGAGATCATCAAGTCCAACCCTTGATCCAACCCCAC
>JAWWEV010000039.1:2503988-2562426 GCA_035583235.1 Hafferia zeledoni | reverse complement strand
CAAGTCCAACCCTTGGTCCAACTCCAGTCCCTTTACCAGATCATGGCACTCAGTGCCACGGCCAAGCTCAGTTTAAGAAGAATCATCTTGTTCAGTGGGGGAAGCCAAGGGCAGGACACACAGCAGTTCTCTGCTCACTCCCCATCCCTGTGAAAGATCTGCCACTTCACAGGTCTCTGCAAAATGGGCACACCAGTGGCACAACCCGTGACAACTTTCTGCCAAAAACTCTGGTGCCAAAGGATGGCTTTAGTGAAGAAAACACATCCTGCAGAGTGAGTGTTCATTTTCTTCCAGAGCAGCAGAGGAAAAGGGGGATATTTCCACCATTTCATTATTAACTCCTTAGGCACTGACCAGGCTGATGAAGCTCCCTGTGGACCCCGATCTCCTCAGAGCTGTGTCCCTGCTGGCACACTCAGTGGGCACTCCCAGCAGGGCACACCAAAGGGATGAACACAGATACAACAACAGCCTTCCCTTCTCCCAGGGCTTCACCCAGCATCAACCAAGCAGTTGGTGCTTGTAGTTTCCTGGATTACTGCCCTGATGGAAGCAATTCATCCAAGAGCTGGCCAAGGGCTGTGGCCTCAAAATTCTGGGCACATCACACTGAACTCCTGTGTTTTATTATTTAGACCCAGGCAGGAGCTCAGACACTGCTGAACTCAGAGTTCAGGAAATGCCTTGAGGTTCACGTGGAGTATCACAATTTCAGGACATTCATCTGCTTTTAGGGATGTCAGACCCCGCTCCTTCTCCAGGAGATGCTGGCACAGGAGCTCCCCAGGCTGAATCAGAAGGTCTTATTTGTCAGGAGGGGAAGAGAAACACACCCAGCTTAAAATATTTGGTATTTTAACTCATTAATCGCTGGGGTTTTACTCCTGCCTTTGTCTGCAGGAGCTTGGCTGAAGAACAAGCTGCATCTGGTGGCCTCTGTTCTGCAGCAGGATGAAATCCCCAGTGCATTTTCTCCATACAAATCTCTGCAGACAGTTGCTAAAAAAGGGGCTGTTCCCGAGGCAGCAGCAGCAGCTGTGAAATGGTAACTACAAGAGCATCATCCAGTGGTGACAAGACCCTCCTCAAAGCACTGGCAGCTCCTGCCCATCCCAAATGCTTCCTGCCCAACACAGATGTGTGGGGTTTTCCCCCTCCATCTTTCACCCCAAAGGCAGAGCACCCAGGCACTCCACTCACTTATGTGGTTTAACCTGAAGGTTCTTCGAACAGGGAACATTTCTGTGTGTCCCTCTCTGCCTTTTTAAATTAACTGCTGTCTTCTCAAAGCCTGAGACACACACAAATTGTAGAGTCATAGGTGTCTGGGCACTTTAAAAACTCAAGGCTGTTCTCCTGCTTTCTTCAAGCCCATCCCTGGAGTCGGGCTCTCCACAGTGACCAGACTCCAGGGCCACCCAGGCAGCTCCTCCTCCTGTGGTTTGCAGAGTTCCCACCACACTTGCAAGGCACACCTTGTAAAATGGCCAGAGCCTGGTATTTAATTCACCAGCTGGCAACTTCCTTCCAAAACAACCTTCTGCTCCCTCCCATGTTAAGAACAGCAGAGCCATTGTGCCTTCATGTGACACCAGCACTGCCCAGCACAGCTCAGCAAAGGATGAAGCCAAGGCCTCCAAATCACAATGACCCTCCCAGTGACGTGGGGAAGGAAGTGCTGAAGGGAAGGAGTGGGAGCAGGACATTCAGCTCCCAGCTTTGCCACCTCTATCCTCTTTCACCCCCAAGACTATAAAGTTTCTCATGCTTGAAAACAGGAACAGAAATTCCCAGCAAGGCTGCAATCAAATACTGATGTTTACCAAGCACTCTGAAGCCCTGGAACGGATGTAATCCTGCCAGGATCCACTCAGCACCATAACACAAACCGGGAAGAACAGGAATTAACAAACAGCCCCAGAGAGAGGATTAATCAACACTTTCCAGGTCTCCCCAGGCATGAATGGATATCCCACAGATGGAGTGCACAAAGAGCCACCTCAGCTCTGCATCCTGGATCACAGGAGAGACTTGCCCCGAAGTTAATTTGGGCTGAAGCTGTTCCAGAGCACGGCAAGTCACAGCAATTTGCACCAAAATGCCCAGAGAGGTACCCCCAGCTGAGTCCCTTCCTGCTGTGCAGGTGAATGCTCAGAATTGGCACCTGCTGTGAGCAAAAAAGTCCTGGAAACATGGAAATGGGAAGCCATTTGGTTCAGCAAAGCCCTCCATTCCACCTGTACATACACCTGGCTGTGCAGCCTTGTCAGTCAGCACCACACCCCCCTGGAGCACTTGCTTGTCCCAGCTCCCTTGGGAGCTCAGCACAACTATGAATTATTTGTGTTGCCTGTGGCAAAGCCCCTCTCCCTGTGCAGGCTGTGCTGCAATCCCACAGCAGAAATCATTCCTGCCAGGCTTCACAGGGCAGGAAAACACCAGAGATGCAGCAAATCAAGGAGCTGCCCCATGTCCCATCAAGGACCAGCAGCTGGACAGGTGTCCCCAGCCAGCTCTGCCCAGCCCCCAGCAAGGGGACACTGTCACCTGGGCCACAGCTGCTCCCTGGCAGCCAGAGCATGGCAGGGGGATGGGGCTGGATGCCCAGGGAGCAGAGGAGCCTGGCACAGGGGCAGTGCCCACAGCTGCCTCCAGGAGCACAGCACAGCCTCACCCTCCAAACTGCAGACACCTGACAGCTCCCAGCTCCATCCAGGCATTCTTAAAAGCAGCTTCCAAGACAAAACATCTGCTCCCAGGCCCAGCCAGGGCTCCACATGAAATAGTTTCTACACTGAGTGATGTTATGAGTGTAACTCGGGTGTTTTCCCCATTTAAAGCCATTTTCTAAATCTTTCCCCTGCATCAGCCCCAGCTCCCAGGGAAGAGCCTTCCTGGCTGCTCCAGAGGATGTAAATGCAAAGGGTAACAGAAAAGCATGAGGGGAGCCAAGCCAAGCCAAAATTCCTCTTTCAAACAAATCCCTCCAGGTGCAGCAGCTGCACAGAGATAGGATTTACACAGGAGGGGAAGGTTCTTTAGATATATCCTGTCTAATCTCAGAGCTGGAAAGGCAAGTCCTGTGGTTCCAGTGCTGGCATCCTTGGGCAAAATCCTGTTGCTGAAAGAAAACTGGGAATAGTAGATGATTCTAAGCTCTTTACTCCTCCCATGAAGGCAGTGATCAGACAGCAGCACTGCCTTCCAGTCAGTCACTCGGGTTTGTGTTGCTGCCCCAGGGCCTTGCAGAGGGTCTTTTTATTCCTTCCAGTGAACTAAGGAAGGGCAGATATCAATGGGATCCCTCAGCACACACTTGCCCCCCTTTCCCAGGCTTCAGGGGGACAGGGAGGGGTCAGGCACTGACAGGATCAGGCTTTGGCTGCTCATTTTGAAGGCCCTCAGTCCAATGCCTCAGATTCAGTTCCAAAAAGAGCCTGTGTTTGCTCCACTCCTGGTGGGAACAGAGGTCGTGGCTATTGCCCTTCCCAGCCCTGTTCATTTTATCCTGGGAGAAGCCAGTTAAGTCACTTAAGTACAGGGTTGTGCAGCAAACTGCTCATTTAATATTGCCCTTGAAACTGCACTGTAATGATAATTTTTCACTTCCTTCCCTAGACAGTTGCATAACAATGCTGGGCATTGTTTAGAGAGCTCCAAAGTAGAGTAGCCTTGGTCCTTTCCCCTCCTCCTCCCAAGAACTTGTGACTTTCTGCTTGTGGGGCTTATTTTGGCTTTTTCTTTTTTTTAAGACACTCTGTCAGCTCATTACATCAAACACCAGCCAGACGTGTCTCTGAATGTTAAGTAGCCTTCCAACAAAATTATTACCATTTTCTTCAGCTTCCAGCAGAAAAACAATAATCCCATTTATCCCAGTTAAATCTACGCCAGATAGAAAGTCAGATCTGTCAAATAACATTTAATTACAAGTATCTTTAGGGAGGGAGCAGCTCAGTCAATGGAAAGCTGACAATAAATAACCCAAGCCCAGAATTCCCCAGCCCCATTTTGTGCTCAGGATGCACAGCCTGAGTGCCCAGAGCAGGAGGAATTTGGGGTTTAGCAGGACTGGAATGGGAGGGATGGGACATGGCACCAGGACACCTGAGCAGCAACCTGGAGAGAAAACTGCCCTTGAAGCACAACAGGACCAGGAGATAACTAAGATGCATCCTGCCCCTTCCAGAGACCTGCTGCTGGGGGAATCTTGCAGCATAAGACCTGACAGAGTTCAAACCTGTTCTCCAAGCAAGGCAAGTTGGGACATCACCTAAAGTGCAAAAATATGAGACAGCAAAAAAGCAACCACACCAGAACAAAAAAATCCAGTTTATGTGCTCTGGTGGCAGAAAGCCTGAGCTGCTGGAGGGGAGGCAGGAGAGCACAGAGCAGAAAGAAGGGCTGGAACAGGAGAGCTTGAGACACAGCAGTGTTTGCTGCAGGGAGAGCAGCGACAAAGTTGTGCCCCGGGGACACGTTAAAACAGAAGGGATACAGGAAGCCACAGGACAAGCCAGGAAGTCACCAAGGGACCCAGGACACAAAGCAGAGTCACCCCAGAGCCACCTCGGGGCAGGATGAGGGCTGGGGGTGGCAGCAGGGTGGTCCTGCAGGGGACCTCTGTCCCACCCAGCACTGCCACCTCCCCACTGACTCCCCTCAAGCTCCAGGCACAGCTGCAGCTGAAACAAAACCCCTCCCAAACACAGAGGCCACCTTGGGAACCAGAGGTGGGAATGTCACCCCTCAGGGCAGTCCTGGAGAACTCTTGCTGTAATGGGAACATGCACACACTCTGCTGGTTTGAACCCAGGCAGGATCTTCCATCCTGATGATCTTCATTTAACAGAGTCATTCTATTAGCCCCAGTCCATGAAAAAATCCCTTCCCATCTGCACAACCAACTGCAGAGTTTCCCTCCAAGCCTGAGGCCTGGATCAGTGAGGAAAGAAGCTGATTCCCCAGACTTTTACCAGCATATCCAATTTTAAGCTTTTCTGCTCCTGGCTATGACTTTGCTCATCCTCAAGGCACCACCAAGGCAAGGCTTTCCCCTGTGGGTTATGTGATATATCAGGAATAAATCCAATGTGTGGGACACTCATCACTGAACTGGAGGAGAGGAACACCAGCAGAGCTGTACAGCCTGTTCCTGTCTCCTTCACCCAGGGCCTCCTACTCTCCCATCACCTCCAGGTCTCTGCTGTCATCAGTGGTCATGGTCCAGCTGCATTTGGTTCAAGAGAGGAACAGCCAAAGAGGATTTTAAAAATCACTCTTCTATAACAAATCAGTTTCCCAACGTTCATAACACATTTTCATCCTTTACTGTAAAAAGCACTGCACTCCTAACTTTGAAAGTGAGGGGCAGCACATCCCTAATTGGCTTCATCCTCCAGCAGAAGAGAAATTAATTACACACAACATTTTCATGTGGCAGTAGCAAGTCATGCTGCAGACACCAACCAAGGCTCTGCCACCCCCTGGAGCCTGAAGGGGCCCCAGCACCCATGGGGGCAACTGAACTGCAACATGTGGTCACCACGAGCCAAATGCAAATCCCCTGGTTACAGAAACCCTTCCCAGAGTGTCCCTCCTTGGCCATGAGCTCCCTCAGACACCTTCCCAGGAGGGAACATCCAATGGCTTAACAGAACAGGCAGCAAAAGGAAGCTCAGCAGCCCCAGGTAGCACAGCCCATTCCTGCCTCACAGCCAACATTCCAGGTGGGAAGGGTCGAGGGCTGCCTCACTTCCAGAGCCAGCTCTGCTGTGATCAATAGAGGAGTAATATTTATCTCACAGGGAATTGGCTTCAAGTGGTGCCCTCAGGCCACACACAAGTCACAAACTTATTTGACTTCAGTTGACTGAGTGGCAAACTCTGCATAACCCACAAACACGTGGCCAACACACAAAGTTCTCTTTCTTCTCTGCTTGGCACAATCACCTCGTGCAAGGCACAGCATTTTGGGATAAAGCATCCAGAGGGACAGCTCCCACCCCAGGGGAGGCTCAGCCAGCAGGAGCTCTGGCAAAGCTTGAGCCAGGGAAGTGCAAGTCAGCCCAGGGAAAGGGCAGGGAATCACCTCAGCTCCACTCCCACGTGTACGTGCAAGTCCAATTAACACCCTGAAAACACAACTGTTTGTATTGCAGCAGCACCTACAGGGCAGAGGGAAGAGCAGGATCACACTGTGCCAGGCACAAGGCACATCCCTGCCCATTTACCACCAGGAGGGACAGAGCTGCTCCCCCTCACCCTGCAAGGTGAATCCCAGAAGAACCAAAAAGGATGGCCGAGGTCCTGGGGAAAGCTGCAAAGCAGCCAGACAGACATTGCCTCCAAATCCAGGGTCTGACAAGCAAGGGCCCCTCTCCCTGCTGTGCTGGAGGCTGAATGTCCTGCTTGGCTCCACACTGGGATGCCCACACAACTCACAAATGCTGAAAGTGAGTTGTTCAGAATGTCCCAGAGCAGATGTCAGCACAACCAGCACTGCCAACGCTGCCTAAGCTATCATATAATTTTTGCTCAGGCCACCTATTATGCAGCACAGCTATTTTAGAAATGTTTGTCCTGTTTTTCCTGTCCTTCTGCAGTCAGTCTCCATCAGGCAGAGGCCTACAGGGGGAAAATGGGAATCCTTCAGAAACCTCTGAACCAGCAATTTCAAGTTCCATCTATGGAGTATGGAGAGGCAAAATGGTCCCTGCCAGCTTTCCCAATCCTGAGCCCTTTCCCCATCCCACAGAAGCAGCTAATTGCACTTCTCCAAAACCAGCACTGCTGCAGGTGCTAATTGTCACCTCTGAGGCAGATACAATTAATGATTTAGCATTATATAAAGATCAGACTTAAAAGTTGTGGAAGTTTTGTTTACAAGAACTAGCAGCAGGGAAATACTGGAATATTTCATGATGTGATCCCTTGGATACATGAAAAATGAACAGGAATCACTCCACTGGGAGGGTCACCCCAATGGGGGATTTTCTCTCTAATTTGCTCTGCAAACACCAGTTTATTCTGCCTTAACCCCCACACTGAGTTGTTCCCTCTCTCTGCCTTCCATGTCAGAAGGGCAGCAATTCTTCCAAGCCAGTTTTCCCATCAGAACAGGAGGAAGATGCCTCCTCTCAGAGCTCCGTGGTGCTCAGAGCACTCTCTAATTGCCTGATGCACATTCAGGTCAGGTCCTCGCTGTGGTGACACTAATGAGCGAGATGGAGACTGTTTACAACACAATCAACAAAAGTTTTCAAACATTACAAAAGCCAACAGCGATACTGAAAATACACAGACTGCAAGAAATCAAGGAGCAAGAGAAGGGAAAGGAAGGAACAAGGTGTGCTTTTATCCCAGTTCTCATGCCAGATTAATACATTTTTGGACCGATTGCAGCATTATCTAATGTTCTTTCTGTGTGGGATCAATAATGTCTCCATGATGTCAATGCAGTACAGTGATGGTTTCCCCAGGACGTGCCCATGCCTTTCTCCCAGACCCAGAAATCTCCACAGTGGCCTTATAAAGCAAAGGCCAAATCCAGCAGAGCTCTCTGGACACCGGTGGACTTGGCCTCAGCATGAGCTTGTCACTCTCAGGAAGGATGGTCCAGGGTTTGGTGCTTCCTCCACATTCAGAATCAGCCAGGCAGCACAAAAAGGCAAGTCAGAGCACCTGCAGCAGTGGAGAAGAGCAGGACACCTCCTGCAAACAGGTATCTCAAAGCTCCCACAGCCCAATTCTACCTGGCAAGAACCCTCAGAGGTTACACGAAGCTGAACTGATGCACTTAAATCAGTAGCAGCTCAAAACCCCAGGGAAGGTAAGGCAGTAACTTGAGCTCATGTGGTACCTGCCCAATTCAAGTTTGTGAAGCACAATCACAGAGCTGGACATTTCCAACAAGCCCCAACCAGAGATCCCACACCCAACACCACGAGTTGACCACCACAGACCACCCTGGACCTTCAACAAGTCCTCCTCCAGACTAAGAGTTCTGCAGCAAAAGGCACCAGCAAGGGCAGACACCCAGAGCTGCACAGCGGCCCTTCTGCAAAAACACATGTGGTGTGTGGCTGCTGTGGCAGAGAGAGACTCCAGCTTTGGTCTGTAAACACAAGGTTTGGCCCAGTCAGCACCCACACTGTGTGCTGCCAGCACAGAGCAGATGCCTCTGCTTAGGACGGGCTGAATTTAGGGATGCAGCAAAGTGAATAAACAAACACTGGCATTTCTTTGGGGCACACTTTCTCACAGCCCATCATCCCTGTTCCTAGAAGGGATGTGCCTCCTCCAGCCCCCCAGACAAGGGGTCTGGAACTCCCTGCCTGCTCTGGTTCTTACACCTGAGTTAATGTTCTCAGGCAAAAAAACCCACACCAAGCAAGACTTTGACACCAGTCACTGTGGTTTTACCACCTAAACAGTCACCTGAGGTTCCACCTCTCCCCCAGACATGCCTACCAGATGGAGGCACTTCAACCTAGAAGCTTCTACACTGCAAATAAAGTGAAGTTAAGGGAGAAACTCTTAAGTTACCACTCAGCTCACAGCACAGTAAGGACTGAGAGGCCCCACCAACACCTACTTTCAGGGCCTGAAAAGCACAGCAGGGACTTCTAATGCCACACACTCTGCCAGAGCCACCCAGATAAACCACAGAAAAGGTGCTTCCCATTTCTCTTTTTCTTCACTAACAGCTGGTAGCAGCATTTAGTCTGCTGGACACTGTGGTATTCAGCAGCCCACCCGGGTTTCCTTCACAAAAAATGACCAAAGCCTATTCCCACAAAGTTTCCAAGAACAACAAAAAGAAAAAGCCTCCATCTGATTAAAATCCAGCGTGTTTCTCCACAGCTCGAGCTCCACCAGAGCAGGCAGAGCACTGGTTTTAACTCTGCACTCTCCTTTCATTTTCCCAGGAGCTGCCACATAACACAACAAACCCAAGAAACACCTGCTGCCCTAATGAACCAACACTCATTAAGCAAGACAACCCACTAGCTGCCGTGCTAATTACTGCAGAGCATGCAAAGAGAACTGATGAAAAGCTACTATATTTCATACACTTCAGGCACTCTTGGTTTTGTCAGCCCTCCAGTCCAGCTACTGCATCACCTCCACTTCTGACTGCTGGAGGAGAAATAAAGCACGAGGACGAACAGCACCAACAACAACACTGCAAGGCCTCAAAATGACTCGTTTAGCCTTCTTTGGTTTTATTCTTCTTCATTTTTGATCTAAAGGAAAAGAACGGGCATCCCCAGAGCTATTTTTTCCCAGCCTTGCGTGCATTTCTGTAGCGCCCAGTTTTAAAGCTGAGACTTGGGAGTCTCTGCACTGCGATCTGAGCCTCCCATGCGAACACCCAGCACTGCCCAGCTTTCAGCATCACCCTCCTTTGGCAGCGGAGCCGCTCGCTCCAAGGACACCCGCCGGGCACCCGCGGCTCCCACCACCCCAGCCACGAGCGGGGCTGCCCCGTGGAGGGACCGGCGCGTTCCCCCCGTGCCCTCTCGCTCCGCTCCGGCTGCATCCCCACCGTGCAACAGCTCTGGGTCCCTCCGCGGGGCTCCGCGCGGTGCCGCGGGCGTGGGCGCTCGGCGGGGCCGGGACGGCGCTCCCGGGGCCGGGGCTGCCCCCGGGGCCGGGGGGACCCCGCGGCTCCGGCTCACCTGGAGTAGAAGCGACGGGCGGCGGAGCCCGGGCTGTCCCCGCCGGGCGGGCACGCCATGGGCGCCGGCCCCGCCGCGGGGAGCGGGCAGCGGAGTATGGCAGCGCCGGGAAGTGATGCACCGAGCAAAGAAACTCGCGGGCAGGCCCCTCCTCCGGCTGATGTCAGCCCGGCCCTGCCTCCTGCCTCCCTCCCGGCACGGCGTGGGACGGGGGAGCCGGGCAGGGGCACCGGGCACCGCGCCCCAGGCATCGCCGTGCGGGGCAAGCCCGCCGCCCGCCCGCTCCCCTCGTCCTGCTGCTCACATGCCCTCGTGCCGCCCCTCACATCCCCTCGTGCCGCCCCTCACATGCCCTCGTGCCCCGCACTCACATGCCCAGCGGTGCCTCCTCCTTGGCCGGGGCACAGCGAGAGGTGCGGGCACCGCACGTGTTGTCGCTAAAGGGAAGTGGCTCCGCATCGCTGGTTTGTGACCCGCGCCAGGTGTAGCCACTTAAAGCCGTGAGAAGAAGCAGCAGTTTTGGCTGAGCCAAAGTCTTTTTGGCCTCAAAATGCACCTGGATGCAGGTGGAGCAGCTGGGAGCAGGACCTGGCAGGGCTGGGGCAGGAGGGCTGTGCCATGAGTAGGTTTGGCCACAAAGCCAAGTCTGGCTGCTGTCTTTGGTAGGGAGGAAGCCACCAGGAGAAGGGATGTTTCCCTCCAGCCCAAAACAGCTTCTTTCAGTTAACTGTGTCCTGTTCAACCTTGTGGCCTTTAATACTTATTAAGTCATTATTTAGAGATTGTGCAGCTTATCCTCAAACACTGCATAGAATCATAGAATCAATTGGGTTGAAAAAGACCTCCCAGATCATCAAGTCCAACCCTTGGTCCAACTCCAGCCCCTTTACCAGATCATGGCACTCAGTGCCACGGCCAATCTCATTTTAAAAACCTCCAGGGATGGGGAATCCACCCCCTCCCTTTGTTTTCCAAGGCCTGAGATGCCCCTGGAGAAGCTGGTGATGTGGTCACTCAGCCTGTCTGAAAATTAGTACCACTTCTCCAGCAACAGCAAATTAAAGGTTGTTGTCATCACAGACCCCCCCAAAGCAGCACAACCTGGGGCTTTCCCTTGGTTCCAGCAGCTTGTTCTGCACACAGAGCCCCGTGGGCTGAGCAATCCAGGCCATGCCTGCTCACTGCACTGTTTCACCCTGGGGACCTGCTCAAAACCCCTCTCAGGAGTAAACCCGGATCCTGCTCAGGCATAAACATCCTCAATAACACCCCACTAGCAAACCACAAAAGCCTCTTTGCCAAGAGCTAATTGATTGGGCATTTAAATTCAAAACAAAACCCCATAAACAAACCTGTATCTGTGCCTCAGCTTAGGAATAGTTTCAGTTCTGTAGATAAACCACAGCAGAGAAGGCTGAAACCATCCACCCCAGAGCTGCCTCCTCACCCAGGGAGGTGCAAGGGTGCCCTCCCAAAAATAAGGAATCCCTCTGAAGCCACAGGAGCTCCAGTGGAAGGACCGTGGCCAATCCATGGGGCCAGGCTGGGACTCTGTCGTTCAGAGCAGCCAGTTGTGACCCAGGCTGTGGTTTCACTGACAACCAAACTGGTCCAAGCAGCTTTTCACAAGCACATGTAAACATGGAACTGTTCAGCCCTAAGAGATTTTGGCACTTCCAGGAGGGGTGTTTGAACATGACTCCCCCCTCCCCAGCCCCTCTTCAAGACAAGAATACTACTGCATAAGTGCAAACCAGCTGCCCCTCCATAGGAACAAAGATTCTGGGCTGGCATTCCTGAGCGTGGGCAGAGGGAGGAATTGCCCTTCAGAGAAACAATGCTGGAAAGGGGAGCAAGGGAAAGGAGGGTGGAGGCCACCTTCCAGCTTGGGCTCCAGCCAGGTGCATGGTGTGCCACAGAGCTCTGGGCAAACGGGGCACCCACACATTAATGGCACAGGAATGGCTGGGGCAGATTCCAGGGCCTGGGTTAGGCAGGAGGGCAGAGGGAGAGGAGCATAATGGTCCCCTCTGGCCTTCAAATGCATGAATTTGCAGTGGGTAATTTATCATCTGACAAACTCAGCTGCTTCTTCTTCTTCTTGTAGAAGTGGCAAATAGGTCACAATAGATTTGGATTCATTAGATGAGGCAATTCAATTGCTTTGCTGTGGGTTGGGTTGGGTTAACCCTCCATGTTCATGCCAAGAAGGGCCCTGCAAGGACTTGGCCCTGAGCCACAACTCAGATCCACTGCTCAGCTGCAGGGAAACAGGGAAATCCTGAGAGTACAGAGAGAAAGAAGCCCCAGTACTCCAGAAATCCCACTAATTCATCTGGTGAGCTGTGTGCACGTCGTGCCACGTGTTGGGAAGGACATGGAGCAATTAGAGGGACTGCAGATGAATGTGACAAGTGTGACTTCTGAGGAAAAGGTACGAGAAATTGATTTGTTCAGCGTAGATAAGATCAAGAAGTGGAGCTGTAATCTTTAGACATGAAAAGGGCTGCTGCAGAATGGAAAAAAAGGAGGACTGGATCTTGGAGAAGAGGGTGGGATTCAAAGCAGCCAGGCTAGAATCCATCAAAGGCCATGCAGGGTTCATTTCTGTTAGACATTATTTACCTCTGCACCTCTAACACCTTCTGTTCCTGCAATCTTAAGGCTCATCATCGTGTTCCTCCCAGTTCCTGAGTGTCTCTACACCTTCACTTACAAACATGGGCAGAATCACAGTGTTAACAAGAGGATTGCAGGATCCTTAACACTTCCTGAGCAGTTTTAGTAGTTCTTTTATAAATTGATACCCAAAGCTATCACAACACAAAGTGGAAAAGCTCTGACTATCATATTTCCCTCCACTTGGAAGAGACAAGAAGGCACAGAATGCTGAAGGGAGGACAGCAAGAGAGAAGTCCACAGTAATTTAAGGATTGCCAGGACATAGGAACAGCTCTCCAGTGCCTCCATGTCTTCATCATCCAGACACACTAGAGCCAGGCACTCCCTCCAAAACACAAAGATTTATCTTAATTAGCATGACATCTTTCCTGCAGCTCATGGAATAGATTGCTGGGGGCCTCTGCTGGGGTTTATGTGCAAGAAGAGCTCTGCAATTCAGCTCCTGAAGCTGAGAGCCCCCAGCTGAAATCACTTCAGCCCTGGCACTGCAATCCTCAGCTCTCTCTGCCAACAGCTGGAATTAATCACCATATTCTGCACTGTCTCTTTTCTCAGGCTGGCAGGTTCCAAAAGCACCTTGCTATTGTCCAGCATTCCATTTTCCAAGTCCCCCTAAAGGCAGCCTGCAAGGAAGTTCTGGTTTAAACCAGCCTAAAAAGAATCACACAGCAAAACTGGAGAAACTTTGTCTTGGCTTAGATGGTTTCCCAGCCATAAATGTAGGTGGGGATAAACATGTCTTTGAGGAAGTTTGCACCTTTTTAATATCAGAATAGCACAGGGGGTGTAACTTCCTTTTGTGTGCAGGAAATGATGGCTCACAGGGGGTATTTTTTGTCTAGATCCAGTTCTTTGCCAGTTTGTTGGGACAGATTCAAGCACAAGACAAGGGACACAGGGCTGGAGGGGAGGGATGATGGGCAGCCTTGGCCAGGGCTGCACTCCTGGAAAACATCCCTGTTGGCACTGCCATGTGCTGGTTTGGAAAGTGAAGATAACAAAATAACTTCCACCTGTCCCTCCTGGGGAAAGAATAATGAGGATCTTTAGGGTGTCACTGAGCTGTGAGCACAGTGGGTTGAATAAGCCTGACACCAGTGTGGGGATGGGGAGTCAGCCTTGTGAAAGGAAAAGGGAATTACAGAGATGCCCCTGGACACATGGCCTGTCTGAACCAGGAACATTTGCTTTGGCTTTGGGATTTTCATAAAACGTAATTACCAGAGTTGCAGCAACAGAGTGCTCAGAACAGCCCGGAGCAATGCAGGAGTCTGGGATGGGTTTCAGCAGGAGGGCTCAGCTATTCCTTTACTTAAAACAACATATTAAGAACAAGGCTCAGTGTCTGTGTTTGGGGAACAGAACCCTCCACGCTTCTGAAAGATTGAACAGGTCTAAATAAAACTGCTGTGCCACACAGCTTTATTTTGCAGGACCTGGGAAAGAATTACAATTTCCAAGGGCTTTTACAATCCTTCTTTCCACTGAATCTGGTCCTAAGGCAACAAAGCTCCTTTGATCAGAGAGAAGGACTCAGTGAGGAACCATTATTTCATCTCCAAAGTAGAAACACAAAAGGTTATTACAGTCTCCAGATAACCTGTAATAGAGACTCACAGCCAGGAATATTATTCATACTTGAAATAAGGAGGATCATCTGAGAGTGAAGAGTTGATTTGCTGACTATGATTGTCTCTTTTAAAACCTCCTGGAGCACAGACACCCAGGAAAAGCCCTGAGTAATGAGGTTCTCTGAATAATTTAGCTGTGTGCAGACACTGCTGAAACAGCTGCTGAGCACAGAGACCCTCGAAGGGGTCACATTCACAGCCAGAGCTCCTCTGCCCAGGTTGGGGGTGGGGAAGGTGCCTGCTGGGCCCTAAGGTTGGGTGTCACCCCCTCCCAGAACCTGGGCAGGAGCACAGCAAGTGGGCTCTCAGCTTTCTTCCCCCACCCAGGGCAAGGCCTTATTCCCACCCTTCTCTTCTCCTGCTACAACATGAAAACACACACCAAGACCTTGCTAGTTCTCCCAAGTTCCATTCCCTGATGTTTGGCAGCTGAGGATCTGGCCTTTGCTTTGTGCATATTTGTACATCCTGTGTCTCTGATCTCCCTGAATTTCCTTTTCATTAATGTTTCCTTCAGCCTCAGAAGAGGCAAACAGAGAGACAGAGTTCATTCACTTCCTTCAGCTTTCAGGCTTGACTGAAAATGCTTCATTAAATAAATACCAAGAGACCCTTAAAATGCCCTTGCCCTCAACCTCACAGTTTGATGAAATGAGCCCCCACGGCCTGGCACTGCCTGCTGGGTAGTTGGGGATGTTTTAGGCAGGGCCAGAGGGGACTGTCCTGGTGTCTTTGTGCTAATGGCACGTCTGCCTTGTAACCAAAAAGCAGCTCCTCTTTGCTGCAGTCCTGCTCTTTGCTCAGAGCAGAAGGGCTGTTTGTACAGAGCGCCTGGGAAGGCTTTGGAGCTCAGCAAGTTTCAAGCACAGGCAGCTGATGGGTGTTGTGAGTGAGTTCTGCCTCGTGCCAATCCTCTCTGCCCTGGCACCTCCCCTCTGGATGCAGCTTCCCAAGGGACAGGGTGCTCAGGGACTCTGCAGACACGCTCCTCTTCCTCCATTCCTGGAGCCAGGAGTTCTCACTGCAATGTCTGTGTTCCAGCTTGACTTTCCATGGCTGTGAATTCCCTGAGATTCCACCTGACTGATGGGCCTGGAGGGAAAGCTGGAGCTGCCTGCAGATCCGAGATGGATGGTGTTTGATGGCCAGCTGGGGGCATGTGAGCAGCCTTGGCATTATTAACTGCCTCCCCCAGTGCCCCCAGGCTCCCCAGTGGTGTCTGCAGCAGGCTGGGCATGCTTGAGGAACACAAGGATTTCTGCTTCCTTCCCATCCCTCGGGAAATTCCCATCACTCCTCACTGCCTGGGGCCACAACCTCTCACTGTTCCTGCAGGAGAATTTAACAGCCTGATGGTCCAGGAGATCTGCTTAGGATTCCAACCAAAACCCCAACAAGGTGCTGGGAGCCTCCCTTGGGGTTCACCAGAAATATGCTGGACCTTTATGACCTTGGAAATCTTGATGGCAGCAACAGGGAGCTTTTCCTGGAGGCACCTCAATACCCCAGAGCTCATGAGCAGCTTGTATTTACTGTGAGGGCAATGGGTTTGTTTAACCTACTTCAATTTCCAGTAGTCAACAGACAAAACCCCAATTTATCCTACTGGAAGTCTGGGAAAAACTCCTGCTGGCACTGACTGAAATAAGGAGTAATCTTTTGTTAGAGTTGAAAGCCTAGGGGGGAAATACACATTTTCACCTTTGAAGGGAGCTTTATTTCCTTTCTGAATTGTAACTGTTGGTAATTACATTAATTTGGGTTCGTTTGGGTTTGTTTTTAAAGCAGATTGCCAATATTTACAGTGTAGTTGCATTGTTTAGTCGAGCTTTCCAACACTCACTGTGGAACTCACAGGAATTGTTTCTGTTTCACTCCCAAAAACTCAGAGACCCAGAGAAGGAGCTGGAGAAGTGACTTTGCCACCAACCACAAGGTCACAGAGCCCCTCCAGTCCCCACACCAGCACTTTGTGACAGGAAACACGTCCTGGTTATCACCAAAGCTTCAGTCAAACCACACAGACTCAGGTCTGAACCCACCGAGCTCCTAATCAGCAATAAAGCCAGTGCAAAACCCCCACCATCTACAGCTCAGCTCTGCCAAGGGTTTATGGCAGGATATAAACATCTGTCTACATTTCTTCCACTTGAAGACAAGACTGTTCTTAGCACTCTAGTAGAATATTAGGACAATATCTCAGCAAAATTAAGCAGCATTTTCTAAATGGAATAATTCTCCCTTTAGGACTAACTGGCACACAGCACACTCTCTGCAATTTTTGATTTTTGAGCAAATAACACAAGAAAAGTTCCAAAGGTCCACAGAAATTCTTCCCTGAGGGTGGGCAGGTCCTGACACAGGTTGGGCAGAGAAGCTGAGGCTGCTCCATCCCTGGGAGTGTCCAAGGCCAGGCTGGATGGGGCTGGGAGCACCCTGGGCTGGTGGGAGGTGTCCCTGCCCATGGCAGGGAGTGGAATGACCTGGGCTTTAAGGTCCTTTCCCACCCAAACCATTGTGGGATTCTAGGAGATATCTTAGAAAAGTAAGTAGGATGACCCAAGCAACTTTGGCCTCATTAGTCTAAATATGATGCCAAGATAATATGGGGCACTGTCAAAAGGGCTGTGGAATTCAATCCCTTGCTCCAGAAAACTTCTCATCAAACAAGCAATCTTTCCTCTAAGTTCAGTTAATAAAGATAATTCTGCTGACATAATAGACTTGGACTTCTGCAAAGCAGTTGACTTAATCTTGCATGACATTCTGTTAAAAATAGTACTCCAAAAAAAAAAAAAAATCAATGTAGCTTATTTTAAATGGATGGAAAAATTAGTAACATGCATCTAAAAGTAATTATCTGATGGAGGAATTTCTAGTGTGTCCAAAAGGATTTGCTCTTGATACAGTGTTATCCAGCACTCTTATCAATCTAACATTTTATCAGTTATCTGGAGAAGGAGTATAAAGATATTAATGGTAAAGTTTGTGTTAAAAAATGGAATTTAGAACAGTAACAGTTAATAGGAGAGGTGGAATTGGTTTGTTTGGGAGGGTGGGACACCTTGAGCAGGTCTTCCAGCACAGCCAAACCTCACTGCATTTACTGTTCTGGTGACAAGGACAAGATGAAATGGCCCATGTTGAAAGGAAGGGGCTATGAAAGGCCAGTGGGGTCCTGGGAGCTGCAAGAAGGGGCTGTGAAACACCTTTGGGGTCCTGGGAGCTGAAAGAAGGGGCTTTGAAACACCTTTGGGGTCCTGGGAGCTGAAAGAAGGGGCTTTGAAACACCTTTGGGGTATTGGGAGCTGCAAGAAGGGGCTGTGAAACACCTTTGGGGTCCTGAGAGCTGAAAGAAGGGGCTTTGAAACACCTTTGGGGTTTGGGGAGCTGCAAGAAGGGGCTTTGAAACACCTTTGGGGTTTGGGGAGCTGCAAGAAGGGGCTGTGAAACACCTTTGGGGTATTGGGAGCTGCAAGAAGGGGCTGTGAAACACCTTTGGGGTATTGGGAGCTGCCAAACCCAGTGTAAGACCACAAAGCAACAACTTGCAGCAAGGACTGCAAATATCAACTATAGGAGTGATGCAAAACTGGCAGGTGAATTGATTTCACTTGCTGAAGTGATTGTTAAGGTGTGACTCAGTCTTAGGTCACAGTTCACTTCATGGACAAGAAGATTTCTGGGAATGGGAAGTGTTTGGTTCCAGTGGAAAGTGGCACATCCAGAACTTGCAGCGAGGCAAAGTCAGACTGGAAATAAGATGTGATGTTTAAATGCAGGTAATTAACCAGTAGAAGAATTAAGTTCTCAGGAGAGTCCCCTGCATTAGGTGGTGCCTGCAGGAAGGGTGTTTAAATGTGCTGCAGTTCCAGCACAAGTTCGGGGTCCGGTGTAGCTTTCAGCAAGTGTCTGTTCTCCGTTGTGTCAGATCTCTAATTAAAGAGCCTGCTGTGCTGTCTGTAAACCCACTCTTCTCGTGCTCCCTATTGATCAGATTTATCTGTTGCTATCTGATATTTTGCCTCTTGGGCAGTTCTCTGCTCTGTTTGATGTGCCCGCGGTGTTTGCAGCGTCCCTGGGTGTGGGATCGATCCCGGGGGGATTCACAGCCCGCCCTGCCCGCGGCACTCAGTGAGTGGCAGCGTTTGCCCAAATTGGCCACTGGGATCAAACAGTTGTGCCCTTTGCTGATTGCAGCCTGAGGGTTTCCCTGGCCTCTTGGCAAAGAGCAGAGTGTGGCTCTGATGGAGGGTTTGGGAGTGACAATGCCTGGAATCCCCATCCCTCTCTTCCTTGGAAAACCAAGGGGGTGAAGGCACTGCCCTTGCTCCTCGGAGCAGAGTTCCTGCCTCCTCCCTGCTGCTTTTGGCTTTCTCTCCAGAGCTGCTAAATGATGTTGTCATAGAAACAAAAAAGGGGCATTGGGAACCCTTCCAATCCAGGCTGTGCCCGGGACAGCTCATTGCACTCACCTGCATCTTGGTCTCTACAAACACCTTTCTACCAGACAGCAAAATCACCCACATTTTCCTACCAAATCCTTGCACAGTGCTGGCACTCCTTGCTCCCAGTGGCTCAGCCCCTAAACAACCATCATTTCCAGGTGTCCAGGGGCTGCTCCTTCTCCACCATGCCCACCCTTTGCTGCAAGCAAAGAGAAATTCCTCCTGGGCAGCTTCCCTGCTTACATAAACTGGGAGAGCTCTGTTTGCTGGCACAGGGCTGCACCACTTTAAATCAGCAGAGGATTGAGCCTCCCAGCTTATGCTGTGTTTATTTTCCATTGGACATGTGTATGCAGAGAGTATCTATTTTCCCTTGCACTTAGCTCCATATAGATTAATTTTGTCAATAATAAGGCAGTATTTTTGCTGGTTTACATTATTATCTGAAGAGACGGGGGAGGGAAGCCCAGACAAACAAATTGCAGTCAGTCATAAATGATCTTGGGTTAAATGACTGTGCTGCCTGGAATCCCAGGGGGGAGCAGCGGTGAAACTCCAGCAGATCTGAGGGCAACCTGACTTGACGGAGCGTAACAAGGCAGGAAACGGCCTGTTGTGTTGCCTTAAGCTGCTGCTTCTCACTGACAGCGTTTTGGAGTGGCATTTAGTGGTGAAACAAATCTAATCAAGGGGAATCAGGTGAATTTATGAGCAGAAGGTCAGAGACCCCGGGGACTGCTCCTAGTCAGTGGGATTTATAAAGCTCCTCTGCTCCCATAACCTCTCAGAGTCGTCCAAATTTGTGTCTCAGCTGGGACTGAGATCAGCTCTGAATCAAGGTCTGAGAGTAAGGGCTGCAAATGGCTGAGTAGATTTAAAGAGCTCAAAGGTGGCAGGAGGGATTTGGAAAGCTGAAGGTCCAAGGAGAGCACTACAGAGAGGAATTTATGCACAAGGAAAGTGGAATTCTGCAGGGCAGCATCTGCTGTGGGGGCAGGACTTGAAATGGGCAGTAGCAGAGGTAGGACAGGAGGACCCAGTTCCCAGATTTTGGTTGGACTACTTGGATTTTGAACATATAATTCTTGTTGAAGGAAGAGGCTAAATCTTGCTGTTCTTGGTAGGTGCTTGATGCTCTGTTAAAAGGTTGAAGCAGAACGAAGTAACATTTGAGTACAAAGCTGTGGAGCACAATAAAACAACCTTACAGAGTGTACAGAGCTTTAACTTTGCTGCCAAGGACTCCACTCTCCAGCTCAAAAGGAATTTTCCTTCTTATATTTAATGTTACAAATATACTCAGGTTTGTAGTAAACCCCATATTTAAATCCAGTCACACTAAGCCATGGTTAAGTCAGGAGATTTTGAGGTTTGTTACTAGTTATGACAACAAGGCCAGTTAGTTAAACTTAGTGGAGCCAAAGACCATTCTGGCCCCATGGTGGTTCAGGTAAGTCAGGTTTAACCACTGCCCTCATCTGGGAGTGGGATCAGAAGGTGTGTGGTGGCTGATCCAGGACATTATGTGGCATCAGCCCCCAGCAATGTATGGAGATAAGGCAACAAAAATCATGTTGTTGCTGTCTCATACCACTCCACAGGTCACTGCGCTTGAATGTCAATAAATGGAGCATCTAGAAACAGTCCATCACTCCCCACTCCCCTGATCCCTTGGTCCAGAGCATTATCACAGCACACTTGGGCTCACTCAGAGCAGTAACAGGCTGGTTTGGGGGCTTGGACCAGGCGGACTCTTTCCCAGCTCCAAATCAATAGCACAAACTGGGGGCATTCCTGAGCTGTGGGGGTTTCCTCTGCAGGTTGTCAAGCAGGGAACACACTCTGTTTCTCCTTCCTCTGAGTGTGCTGGGCATGGGTATGGGGCACCCTTGTGCCTGCTGCTCTGGCTGGGGCACAGGGAACACAAACCTGCTCCAGCCCCCACCAACAGCCACGAGAATCTTGGCATCAGCTGCTGTGAGTTTTAGGTCAGGCTTTAAGGCACCTCATAACTCTGTGCTGCAATTCCCACCACCCACCCACCCTTCATCACTTTACAGTGCAAGGAGACAATGTGGAAGGAAAATGTGCCATTTTACCTGTGGATTGGTGATTTAAATTGCCCACTCCCAGCCTGGCACTATAAATCCTCTGCTGCAGCTGAAGAGCCCCATTTACTCCAGCGTGTTTCCATGGCAATGCTGTGCTCTCCCACATTCCAGTGCACAGAGCAGGCAGCCCCCCTGGTCCCTTCAAATTCCATTCACAGAGTCTCCTACTGATAGGAATAAACCCCAAATGGGCCATGGACAGCTATTTCCTACCTTAACACCCTCTCCCCCAATAACTGGATGATAGATCTGTGTTTTAGCACATCAAGAGAACACTTGCCCTTTTCCACACATCACTTGGCAGGCAGAAAAACATCCACATATTCTGAAGGTCTGGTTCTTCCCTGACACACATTACTCCTGTTATTTTAGGACATCAGTAGGAAAATACAATCTTAATATTCCCTCGTGTTTCTGGCTGCAATCCAAGCAAAGGAAGCCTATCTCTATGGCATCAAATCCTTCCCCGGGCTCAGGGCAGCCTCGTGGCAACCTCCCACCTGCATCTGAGCTCTTCTCTGAGCAGCACTCAGTGCAACCCAGTAACTCAGTGTGTGGCACAGACCATGGGAAAAGGATCTGCTGGTTCCTGACAATGTGGGAAGGAATTGGGAATTTAATCTGCTAGGACTGAAGAAAAAAAAAGAGGAAATACTACCAGTGGTACCAGCCAAAATTCTGCAGCCAGGGTCAGGTTCCTCCCCTGCATCTCAGGGTGTTTTACATGAATACTGATATCTTACAACTAATCTGTGGAGGAAGAAATTTGTGTCTTATCTCAGACACTCTGACAAGGCATCACTAATGGGGCAGCTCGTTCATCTCAGTCCTGTGCTGCTGATTTGAGAGATGATAAACACTGTTAAGAATGACTTCAAAGTGTTGTGGTCAACCTAAATGTCTTTGCAGGTTCAAATCAAATCCCAATTTTTTAGTTGTCCCTTTTAACTTTAGCTGGTGTTTTGCCACGGATTTCAGTGGCTGCAGGATTGGGCCCTTGGCTGTCAGACTTCAGAGGAGAACACTTGCTTTTTTTTATCTGCTGCCTCTTCCCACCATATGCTCACAACGAAATTCATGTCACATCCAGCTTGCAATCGAAGTCTGGGTTTGGGCTTCGATTGTTTGCTGACTGAGAATTGCTGTGAAAATGGTTTACAATGCAAATTGCTTAGTCAGGCACCATAAAGCAAAATCAACAAAAGAGGTACCATTTCCTTTCCTTTCAGCTGGACATATTTCCCCCAAGTGAGGGAACTCACAACATCCCCACAAAGCACAGCGAGATAATAAAGGAGTGTGTCTGCTACAGGTGGGGATTATTGTTAGTGAGATCCTTAGAGCAGCTCTGGTGGGTGCAAAAATTTCAAAACACAGAGACTTAGGAGGAATTTCTGGGTTTGGGTCACACTCATCTCCACTTCCTGAATTTTGCTAAGCCTTGTGGGTTATTGGGTGAAATATTTCCCAAGCAGTGACAGGGCACAGCAGCAGAACCTGAAGCCTCTGGGAGATGAATCTGCAGCCTGAACCAGTTCAGAGAAACCTCCAGACTCCAAACAGCCTCATGCAGGGTTGAGTCATTACCAAACCCACTTGCCTTTGCCTTGCAGAAACCCCAGAAATCCACATTGGAGCTCCAAGTGCCACCATGGGGCAGTTCTGGCCCCACTCACCATCGGGTGTGTAAGTGGAACAGCAGTGGAATGTTCTGCCTGGGAAAGAGCAGAGATTCCTGCCTGGACAATGTGCTGCCATGGGATAACCCCCAGTGGTGGGCTGGTTGCATCTCTCTTGGGAGATTCTTAGATGAAAAACTTCACAATATCCTTTACAGAAAAAAAAGCCTAAAATGGCTTTTGTAAAACCTCCCCTGGGTGTGTGATAGCCTGTTGTGTAACCTGCTAAAATGAGTGGGTGATAGTTTGAGTATCTCTCAGGGAAAATTCACAGTTTGGGGGCTGATGCCTCATAAATGCCACAGGGTTGGAAACACAGGGCCTAATCCTGCCTTAGTTCCCTGTGCCAGGAGCTGTGGAGTCAGCAGGTCAGAACTGGACATTGCTGGCTCCTGAGACACAAATTGTTATGCCTTTGCTCCTGTCTGCCTTGGCTCACACTTGGCTCCCTGACTTGGGAGTTTCACACGCTGCAGAAGGGGGATTTGGTCCAGGGAGAGGTTTCACTCCATCTCTCAGCAGATTTGTGGTCTAACACTCCAAGATGTGCAGTACAACACACTGGCAATCTGTCACTCTGCTGGCTCCTGGGAGCTCCAACAGCTTGCTGAGGAAATACGGTGCCAAAATAGACTCTAGTGTGACCTGAGGGACTGGAGAAGCTCTGCCTGTCACAGCGTGGGCATTCCTGCTCCACTTGGCTCCTCCACCAGCCCAGCAGGCTGAGACCAGCCCTGGGCTTTCCTGGTTGCTGTCACAGCTTCCCATGTTCCCAGATCTCCATCCAATGCTGCTCTGCCACTGCTGAGGCTGCACATCGTGTGCTCTGGTGGAGCAATTCCCTTGGCACAGCGGCTGCCCCTGAGCCCCCAGACTGCAATCAGGGCTCTCCTCACACAGAACAGCTGTGGCTCCCCTCTTGGACAAGAGCTGCATTCCCAGCTCTGAACCCTCTAATCAGGCCCAACATTGGCTTGGAACAGCTTGAAGTGGGAACTTTGAGACTCCAGCCTGGAGCTCAGGAATTCCGTGTTTGGTCAGACTTGAAACAGGAATTTTGTGACTCCAGGCTGGAGCTCAGGAATTCCGTGTTTGGTCAGACTTGGAGAGCTGAAGTGCTGGGGGTGTCTGAGCACAGGCTGCAGGGACATTCATTAGATCAGCGCTCTGAGGCTGTTTCTTCAGGACGACTTCTCCAGAGCCCACAGGGATCCATGGGCATGAAAGGATGTGGTGCCAGTGTCCTGCCTCACCCTCTGAGAGCTTTCCAGCAGTAACGAGCACTTACAACACTGACATTGCAGCTTAATCTGCACAATTATAAAAAATGAACAAATAATTGAGGGTATAAACCACATAAAAGAGCCAGAGTCCACATAAACCAAAATGCTGATGGGACAGTGCACAGATTGCTCTGCTCTGCAGTGGGGTGGGAGGAGAGGACACAGAGTGTCTCCTCAGGGCACTCACTGAGATTCAACCCCAGCAGAGTAAGTGATGGCCACTGCTGTGGGGTGAGAAGAAATGTGTTTTATCCCTATTTGTTAATTTTTCTTGTATTCCAATGCCTTCCATGAATATCTGAGCCAAAGGCAAGGATAGCCTTGGGACCTGCAGAGCTTCAGTATATGAGAGGAGAGGATGATGAGATGACATGAGATGAGAGGATGTTTGTGGGAAGCAAATTTAAAATTCACAAATGGAAAAATTCCACAGGAAACCAATGTCTGAGTGCCATCCAACCAAGGAAGAGAAGCAGCACTGCATGATCAGCCTGGTCTGATTGTTTGTTGATTGTAGTACTTTTGGTTGTAACCACATCTCCGGAAGGGCAGCAAACAGAGTCACCAGGCGAGATGTGCCCTCAGGGCTGCTCAGCCACACTTTGGGGAGGGTTTAGGAGATGCACTGGCAAGCTCAGTCTGGGATGTCACAGCCCATTGAAGTCCATCAGAAAGATGCTCTGGGAAAAGCACGAAAAGGAAAGTGAATCATTGCTACAGTGAGAGGTTTTCTGCTCCTCCCCGTTCCAGGCTGTCTCTGTCCAGGGTGGCACCTGCCGTTCCCTGGTTGTCCTGGCAGACACTGGCACCGGGAGCCTCCCAGCGCTGAGCGCTGCATCTCCAGTCTGTGAGCTGTGTTTGCCCTCTGCTGTTGGCTGATCAAACTGTTCCCTCTGGAAAACCCAAAACGGGAGGGGAGGAACGGCAGGACCTGAAGAACCAGAATGGTTATCCCCCGGTTTCAAACACACTTAAAACTCGTGACACTTAAAGGACTGACACCCACAGAAGGGGAAAAGCCTTATCTGAGACTTTAACGTACATATATTTTACTTTCTCAAGCTTTTGTTTATAATCGCAGAGATCAGAAATGCTTTTGAAATAATTTTTTTCCCAAATAAACACCCAAAATTAAGCCCCCTGCTCTGCTGAGCCCAGGGATTTGGGTGTACCAGAAAGTGCTGCAGAGAGCAGGACAAAGGGCTGGAGGAGCCCCCAGAGGGAGGTGTGAGCAGAGATGCCCTGGAATGGCAAGAGCTGACCTGCAATGAGGGAAGATGCCCTTGGATGGGGACTCAGGTGGGTCTGGTTTCTCTCCCTGCTCTGGCACCCCAGAACTGCAGAGCTGCTCCCACCTGGACTCCGGGCTGGCCACCCTGCCCTTTCCCTGCAGCCATCCAGCCCTGGCATCTCCTGGAAAGGACACAAGGGCCTGTCCAGAAATCCTCTGGCATCTTGCCACGTGTTTGCAGGCTGAGATCAGCGTTCAGGCGCCTCTTGTTGCTGTTTGTGTTCTCCTCTGCCCCCAGCAGCTCTCCTTGTGCTGTGGCCACTGTTGCCATGCACAGAGGGGTCCAAACAAAGGTGTGGCTGTGGCTGGGGACACTCCTCTGGTCTGGGGACACTTCTCTGGATGTCCTCCCACTCCTGCCAGGACTCATGGGCAGGGCAGGGACTGACCTGCAGTGTCTCCTCTGCATTCCCAGGGAAGGAGCAGCACATGGGATGTTCAGTGCTGAGACCTTTCTCACACCTTTGGAAGTGGCTTCTGGGATGAGCCACTGGAGAAGGACTGCAGATCATCTCTAAAGTGCTTTTCCACAGCTCCTAAGTGGAGATTTTGATCCATGCATGGCTGAGGCTTCCCAAGGTAAGTGTTGAACTGGCAGTAACAGAGGGATGTAGGAGGGAGCTGCTTCTCCTGCCTCTCTGACCACAGTCACTCCTCAGGGGGATGCCCTGAGCTCCCAGGGCAGCTCTGCAGGGTGGATTGACCCAGGGCAGGACATTTACCTGCTCTATCATATCCCTGTCTGTCCTGAGACTCCTTCAAAATGCTGAGAAAATGAATGATAACAGGTAACATTTGCAAACACCACAGAAATGTAAATTGTGAGTGTCTTTATGGGCAGTCAGCAATTACAGATGAGAAAATCTGTGCATGTATTTATATATGGAGACATCAGAATTTCCCAGGCTGCTCTCAAGGGGCAGCAATGACTCGTCCATGGCTGTTTCAGAGGTGGATACCAAGTAAGCAGAGCTACAGCACAGCTGAGAGATGGACAACAGCTTTGCACCTGGAGAACTGGATCCTCTAGCTGGTATGTGGGCAATGAACTTCCATATTCCTCTGTACAATCCTAGAGAGACTTGGGTGACTTTATTTTAAACCAAGGATTTCTCACTTTAGTGCTTGGTTTAATCTGAGTTGCTCAACTTCAGGCACAGTGGAGCAAATATTTTGGAGAGTGCTGGTGAATTTTGTAACTGCTCAGAGCTCTTCCAGCAACACCAAAGCTCTCAATTTCATGCTGCTTTTTAACAAAAATCTTCTCTGTGAATCTTCCTAAAATCATCACAGCTCAACTTCTGTGGAATGTGTTCAACAAGTTCACACCAGGAGCTTCTCTTTTTCTGCTGTGTCACTTTGGTGTTTCTCCCTACAAAGACACGAGCCATTCTTGCTCCCACAGATAATCCTGTGTGGGGTTTCTTTTCTAAGTAGCTACCACAAATAGGACTGAATTGGGAAATTCTTAAATATGTGCTAAAATCAGTGAGGATTTTGCTGAATAAGCCCTAAGATAGCCCAGAGAGCCTTAGCTCTGCCAGACCTAAACACACAGTGAAATACACCATTTTTCTGGAGCAGTTCTGTGTTTCAGCCACTGGGATCTGAATTGATGCTGAAACATCTTTCCTCTCTTGACTCCACAGATGTGGCCTTGGCTTGGAAGAGCATCCAGGAGGCCAAAGCAGTGGTAGGTGGTTCAGGGAACTCTTGCTGTCCCAAACCTTTGTCACTCTCTGTCACCTCCCTGTGCATCCCCTGCACAGTTTCCTTCCATGAAATATTGTCATTGAAGCATGTAACTATGCCATGTGGGTTATTCTGTTCCAATCAACAGCTCAGCCCTTGAATCATTTGCTAAATATGATTAATAATATGTTAATAACTAAAAAAAGAGGTTAAAGGGAAAGTAAGGAATCTTACCCAGTTTCACAACACTCTTCTAAATAAATGACAAGAGCAGACAAAGCTCAGCCTTGCTTGTGGTTGAAGCCCTGAGCAGAATAACAGCTGGGACATCCTGAATTCTCCCTGTCTTATCATCCTCTGAGTAGGGAACATGATGGTGTTGATATCAAGACTGATACTTCTTGAACAAATGCATAATATTATCCAAATTCATGGGGTGTTGCTTGCCCAGCAAAGCCTGGCACCAAAATCCCACTGCTGGAGTTGCTCTTGGCTTAAAAACATCAGTAAAAATCCATCACAAAAATACATGCAAAGTTAAATAAAGGTGAGATGTGATTTCATCTCTTATCTTCCCAGTCAACTGCATTCCTCCCAACTGTAGGAAATGCCACATGCAACATGCTCAGACATGCCAGTATTTACACAGTAACTGCAAAATTAATCAGAGCTGCAGTGTGTGCCAGCAAAAAGCTACCAGGGAAAAAAACATATGTCACCCTTCAAAAGACAAATCTGCCTTTTCACAGCTACAAAGGATTGAAAACAAATTTTATCATCAAACATGGAGTGGTGCCAAATCTCAGGCAGCCAGAAGAAAGCTTTGGCACGAGAAGAGCTTTGGTGAGTTCTGAGTTACTGGGAAACTGCTGAGATGGGACTGCTTTGGTGCTGGAGGGAAGGGAGGGTGACAGCAGACAGTGAAAAACCCTCTTTATGGAGGGAAGTGTCTGTTTCCATCAGTTTTCTGTGTGTTCCCAGCAAAATATCACGAGGCACACTGAGTCACACCTTGCTGGGGAGAGCTCAGGCAGAAACTTGTGCTTCTCCTCTGAGGTTTTTTTCCCCAGAGATAACTGAAGTGATGCAAATGCATCATTTTGTTTGCTAACTTTAGAAGGAAATCCAGAGTGTGTTTAAAATCACATCACTCCCCTGCAGGGAGCAGGTCATTCCTGGCTGTCCCAGGTGGCAGCTGGACCACCACTCCCATGCCCATGGCTCTCCTGCCTCCCATGTGCCACCTGTCACCAGCCAGCAAGGCCAGTGACCAGAAGCTGGAAGAGCTGTGGACAAAATCACCCCAAAATAAGTTGGAGCAACTCAAGAAGAGGATCCAGGAGCAGAAGAGAAAGCAACAAGCAGCACCTCGGGAGCAGAAACGCCTCATTTCTGCTCAAGAGCCACTGGCAAACAGAGCTCTGAAGAGAAAAGTGTGCAGGGTGGGCTCTGCTCCTCCTGCTCCAGCTTACAGAGGTCAGTGAGAGTCTGGGATCTCTGGAGAAAAGCTGGAGCTGTGTCTTACCCAGCAGTGCTTTGGCACAGCTGAGTAACTTCCCACACAGCTTCCACCCCACACCATGGTATTTGTTGGGCACCACTGATGTTCTTGGGATAAATCAATTCACTGCTGCAGCTACAGAACTCCCTGGGCTGTACATCCCACTCTGCTCCCTGAGGTCACTTCTCCACTGGATTTACTCCCCAACATGCATAAATTCATTCATTTCTTTCCACAAAATAGTAAAGAATTTGGTGCAAATCTATTTTCTCCCTTTCCTCCCACATCCTTTTGCCACATGTATAACAAGGGATGGGAAACAGCAGTACAGTAGGGCAGGTATTTACAGCAGGAATTGTGCAGTTCAGAGGCATTACAGGGGATTTAACAGTTCAGTGGGTGGAACTAGTGTGGATCTGAGAGCAAAGATTATTAGGCTGTCCTTATCCTGCTTTGCTGCTAAAGTTGGGGCTGAAGAACCATCCAAGTACAGCTGTCACCTCAGTCTAGTGTGGTTTGAGACCTCAGATTGCTGAGCAAGGCATGGAGTGTGGAGCCAGCCCTGCCTGGGGAGAGCCCTGAACCTGCTCAGCCAAGGAGATTACTGAGGGGATGTGGGGCTGGGGAAGAGGAGCTGGAAAGCTGCACACAATAAATCTTATTGCTGTAATAGCATTAGTGTTAATTCAGTGGGCACTGGGATCCCTGTCACACCCCACCAGCCTCCACAGGCATTTCCCTTGGATTTGCTGCCTGTCACCACTTACAGGGGTGTTTGGAGGAGAGTTTTGGTGCCTCCCTGGGCTCTGTGGCAGCCACACATCCCCACTGCCACCTCCCTGTGCAGCTGCCTCAGGCAGCACTTTGTGTCAGGTTACCCCTCCCAGTTTCATTAAAATGGCTCCTGTTTTGTGTTCCAAGGGGTTGGGACTGGGATTGGTTTGCTGGTTCAGCAATGCCTGAAGTTTGTTTTCAGGTGCACACTAATTCTTGCTTGTGTTTTATTTCCCTTCCTGATTAAAGACCAAAGAGAGAGAAGCTCAGCACAGAGGACCCAAACACAAAGCCAGAGGAAGCCTCCACCCAAGTCCTCTGTTCTGGAGAAAGCAGGGGCAGGCAAAGGTAAGGATGAAAACCATGAGAAATTACATGGTCTGATGGACAAAACTACTCCAAGTTGGTGGGATCTGGAAACTCATCTGCCAGAATCCACCCCAAACCCAGGATTCACAGCTGAGCACCAAACAGGTTGTACCAAGCAGGTGACAAAGAAAACCACTGAGGGAACAGACACAGATAATTTCTGCAAGGAGGCAGAAGATGAGCCCTGGCAGCACAAGGTGAATTTCTGGGTTAGCTGCTGGTGAATCGTGCTGAGCCCCCAGAATGAGGTGTCAGATTGGCCACCCAATCCCACTTTCTGTCCCTGGATTTTTGGGGAAGGTTTGGCAAGTCCCTTCACACAGAGAGCCCCCAGGCACTCCATGGCAGAGCATTTGCCACAGGCTTTGTCTGTGCCCACTGGCATCACCCCAACCCAGCCTTTGGTACCTGTGAGTCTGTCACACCATTGAATCCCAGACCTGCCAAGATTAAAAATCATCAGAAATGAAAAATAAGTCATATATTCTCAGTGGGAAGAGCTGTCTGTCACCTGCTCAGTCCTGTGTTCCCTGATGAATGGAGTGTCACCAAAAGCAGGGATTTCCTGCCAAACAGGGACCGAATCAAAGCAAGAGAAAAGTCAGATGAATTTTCCAGGGCTGAACTACAAAGTCAACAATGGGAACAAGAGCCTCAATTCCTAATTCTCAGTTTTATTTGATGGGCCTGAGGGCAGATTTGAATTCCTGGTGTAATTTTACCCACTTAATGCTGTGCCTTTGCATAGAGGTGGTTGCATTCAGATTTTGTGGGCAAATAGTGGAAGTGCTGTGGGTTGTACTTCACACCAGCCAAGTTACCAGGGAAGCAACTTGTGTGAAACCAGAGAAAAAAAATCCAACAGTCTGCATATGAAATGATGAGCAGAGTGGCATCCTGTGCTCTCCTGCCTAAGTATGATTTAAAATGCATGAAATATGTAATAATTTCCTTCTCCCTCCTTTTTTTTTTTTGTTTTAATGGATTGTTTGAAAAATGGCTTGATCTTCCTCTGAGAGTGGGTCATAATAAGAGCAAGCCACGTGAGGCATTTATCATTGTAACTGCCAGTGTCAGGGTGTCTTTATTGGCTATTAGTTTCTGTCAGGGAAAGAGCCAAGGCAGGGCTACAAAGAGATGAATGAGGGGCAGGGGTCAGAGCCTGAGTACTCAGGAATTTGATGAATTAGAAATTTGCTGTAGTTAACAAAAAATTAAGTCACAACAACTATAAAATATTCATCTGTTCATAGATAGGAGAAAAAAAACCACCCAGGAGAATATTTAAATCAAAAGGTTTTCGTCTCTCAACTGTTCTCATCAGAAATTCAGGCTGCTCTTGAACTTTAGCATCACAGTTTCTGTAGTTAATGAACACTGTGCAGATAAAAAAGAGATTTAATTGAAATCAAACATGGTGAAACATTGTTAGATCTACCTATTAATTGGCTGCATTCAGAGAAACTAAGACAGTGCACAAAGGAAATGCATCCTTCATCTTTAGTACTGCTAAACTGGGAAACAAAGTAATACAGAAAGTGATCCTTAAAGACAGGGCTGGATCCAGCCCTGCTGAGCCCAACAGACTCTGAAATAGCTTCAATATTTTAATTGGGGGAGAAGCTGGTGGGGGAGGATTTCCATGCAAAGTCCAACTAAATACCTGTTTGGTCACCACGTGCTGGAAAAGTGTTTGCAATAAATACATAATTGTACAGGTATTGGCATGCTGTGAATGCAACCTGAAATTATGAAGTAAAACAGTGATAAATGTTGTCTATTATGTGACACCACCTATTAAGCAGGAGGAATTTGTTTGTGCCTCGTTCTGCATCATTTAGATCTGCATCCCACATTGTCCCTCGTTCCTGTGCCAGCCATTGATCCTTCCACACCACATCCTGCTGAGTCTCACCAGTTAAAAGTTAATTAGTTTACTCTGGTGAGTTTGAAGCAATCACAAGAGAAAGAATGATTTTGTTCTCCCCTTCCCTCTCTTCTCCAAGGTGTTGGTGCCCAGCAAGCCCCAGCTGTCTCAGGATGCTCTCAGGTTTCCGCAGGTTGATGTCCCAACCTCTTCTTAGTGTTTTTGAGGACTCTGAGAGTTGATGGTTTCTGAGTAAAACTTGTAAGACCTGTGTGAACACACTAGAAGTGGTAAATTTTATAAATACTAATGGTAAAGCCTTAGGAAAGCACCAAACCTTCCTGTGTTGCCCTCACTGATTCATGAAAAAGTTGGTGAATAGATCCTGGCAGGGTGAGAACCTCCAAGGCTGGAGTGCTTTAAAAACATTCTGTTAGCAAAATAGCACCAACTTTTTGTTTTTTAAACCTGCTCTGACTGAAACTTTTTAGATCTCCCAACACCTTGAGTGTAATTTCTGGAATTCACCATTAAAAAATACTTTTACTAGAGCTACAATTTTCTTTCTCAGAACATTTGAGGGGTTAATAATTCAAAACAAATGCTCTGTTTCAGGTGCAAAGCTGCCTGGTGCTTCTGCATGGAGAGAAGGACAGAAGTTGGCTAGAAAGTTGCTTGGCCCACCCCCTGAATTTCCAAACCTGAGGAGCAGAGCTGAAGAGCAGAGCACAACAAACACCTTTGGTACAGCTGCCTCTCTGGGTGTTTTGGCACACAAACAAAAAAAGTGGTTTATTAAACCTAATTGAAACAAAAAGTTTCCAGGCCCTTCCAAGCACCTCTTCTTTTAATGACTCTTGCAATAACCATTGGCCACTGCAACTTCCCATTTCACCTTTGCAGAGTTGTCTTCTCACTTGGACATCCCAGTTTTCACAGCAGATGTCCAAGTCTGGGCTGTGCATGCCAATAGTCCTCAGACCCTGGGCAGGTTTTGAGAGGCACATGATAGAGACAGGAATAGGTACTCTCTGGAGTAATAACACTGCTGTTTTTGCCAAATGTTTCCCACAGAACCTGGCAGAGGATTTGAGGCAATACCAGTGGTGGAAAACAGCTGGAGAGACAAGGGAAGGGACCCTGTGGGGAAGAGCCTTGAATTCCAGAGCTGGAGGGATGTGGGAAGGGGCAGCAATGCCACAACTGAGGATACAAACCAAACACTCAGCACCCTCCAATTCCAGTCCCATGATGGGAACAGTCCTACCAGGCTCCCAAAAGATACTGCAAAAGGAAAGGGATCCCCAGGGATTATTCTACAGCAATTCCTAGGGATCCATTCTCCCCCACCTGGACTTTGGGGCATAACTCCCTCTGCCTTCAGTGGGGAAAGGGAACATCCCTCAGTAATGCCAGAGGGAGCCAAGCCCAGCACCCCAGGAAGCTGCAGCAGAGGGAAAAGGGCATCTCCTCAGAGGCTGAAAGGCTTGAGCAGCCCTGCACAGAGAGCATCTGAGAAAGAAAACCTGAAGCACCCTTCAAAGAGGAGGGTAAACCTGAGAAAACCTCACCCCTACAACCCTGAAATCGTTCGGGAATTTATGAGTCGGAAAAAGGAAGAAAGGAAGAAAAAACTCCTCAAAGAGAAAAAGTCTTTGGTGGAGGCTGCAGAGATGAGGAAGAAGAGGCTGCAAGAGGTGTACAGGAAACAGAAAGAAGCCATTGGGAAGAAATCCTGTCCTGACCAGATGCACAAGCTCATTGGGAAAGCAGCTCCTGCAAAAGGAAATCCTCAGTGTGACCTTGAGCACGTAAGTCATCCAGGAGTGGCAGCTTGAAACCCCTCCAATCTTGATCAGCACAGCACTGTGTAGGACATGAAACACTTCATTCAAATGCTTTGAATTGTCAGGGAGGAAAAGTTTCATGTAGAAAAACAGAGCAATTAATTTCTAATCATGGCAAGAATTGCTGAGCTCATTAGCAGGGCTGCAACCCTCAACTTCGGGGCCAAAAACCTGGAAATCTCCATTGCCTGAGCTGAAAGAACAGGTTTGTTGTGTAGTATGAGCAGTTTTCCAGTTACATGAGTCAATTATTAAGTGGAACAAAAGCCAAATATTACCCTCCTGTTGGCAGCTGTTTTGTGCTTACACTGATGGCTCTTCTCTTCCAGGAGCAAAGGGGAATCCTGCGGAGAAGTTCCATGGCCTGGCTGGATGGAACACCCTGCCCTCTATTCCACAGACATCACACAGGCAGGTACTCAGACTTAAAAAGCAGTAATAAAGCCACTTTCTCAGAACACACTACAGACATATTTATCTCTTTTGGTTTTTAACAGGAATCAACTTTCAGAAACAGCTCAGTCCCCTAAAAAAGGAGAGGCATTGGCTCCTCCAGCACCACTGGGACGTGAATGCTGCTTTCTCAGTGGAGATTTGAGGGACTGCTTTCCCCCAGCTCTGTCTTCACCCCCTCTGAGCTTTTCCCCTCCTCAGAACGATGCAAAACCTTCCTCCAAGGACTTGATTTCCGGACTTTCTCCTTACAGAAGCAAACAGGATCGAGTGAAAGCCATTCATAGTCTATCCAAGGAACTTGAAGGAAAGATTGACATGGCAACTAAGAGGCTGAGTGCTGAAAGCTGGATTAAAGACTCTGCTGACAAAACATCAACACAGACAACTTTGAATCTTCACAATGGCTCCTCTTTTATCCCAGAACCTGAGACTTCCAGGGATAAGCTAGACAGGAAAATGACTGCACAAATGCTTCTGGATGTTGCTGATCCTGATGTGCTACGTGTGTCATCCAACAGGGAATTTCCTGGACTGCACAGGGTTAGACTTGTGAGTAGCACTGAGGAAGCAACAGCCCTGGATAGGCAGCAGGAAATGCCCACTCCTTTGCCTGGTGGAAGTTCTGAGAGGAAAGAATTTCCCTGGATCACTCACAGCACAGCACAGAGGCACCTCAGCACTGGGGGAGACCTGAGCAACACAGTGCAAGGTAAATCCTATTGACACGATCCAACAGGGACTGTCAGGTGCCATTGCCCAAGTCTTTCAGAGCTGCAAAGTGGTGGTTAAGCTTCACCTCCCCTTGACTGTTGGAAGTGTTGAGTCCTGGAAAATCCCTGAGCACTGGGTCTTCTAGGCTTTACTTTCTTCTCCTGTGAAACTACATCTCTTAATTCCCAAAAGTAAGGAAGGAATTACATGCCTGACCCCACGCACTTGGAAATCTGTGGATAAGCAGAGCTGTATGGAAGTTATTGCTCACACATAAGGAGGCAATAGATGCCAAAGCTGGGCCATTTCATTTCTACAAAGAGCATATTTGTTAAATGCCTTCATTTATCTCTTTAAAAGGTTTCCCTGTGAGTAAAGGCTGCGAGGTGGACATAAACCTATTGCATGGAAAGCCAATAGCCAGCCCAGCCTCTCCAGCTCACAGATTCCTCTCTGGAAGGTAAACAAAGCTGGATG
This sequence comes from Hafferia zeledoni, assembly GCA_035583235.1. NCBI lineage: Eukaryota > Metazoa > Chordata > Aves > Passeriformes > Thamnophilidae > Hafferia > Hafferia zeledoni. The sequence goes on along the minus strand of JAWWEV010000039.1, from coordinate 2,527,921 downwards.
TATTATTCTCTGATAAATGCACTTCAAATAAATAGCACCAGTTCAGTATGGAGCAGACAGCCCTGTGCTCCTCACCCAGAGAATTGCCGAGCAGGCAGGTTTGGCCACAGGGAGCGGTGGATCAATGGGGAGGGTTCGGTTGGAGTTTTGGAGAGGTGGAGCTGGGCCTGCCGAGCAGGAGGGAGTGCTGGGAACTGAGATGTCTCTCTGGACAGCCCAGCCCTGCCCGCCTGTCCGCGGGAGCGCTGCTTTCCTCTTTCCCCCGGGAGCAAAGGCATCCCCGGGGCATCCCCGGGACCGATGGATCCCCTGGGGCTGTGCATCCCCCGGGCCCCATGGATCCCCTGGGCCAGTGGATTTCCCAGGACCGATGGATCACCTTGGGCTGTGGATCCCCCCAGGGCTGTGCATCCCTCGGGACCGATGGATTCCCAGGGCTTTGCATCCCCCGGGACCGATGGATCCCCGGGAACGATGAATCCCTCGAGACCGATCGATCCCCCGGGACCAATGGATCCCCAGGCCCGATGGATCCCCGGGACTGATGGATCCCCGGGACCGATGGATCCCGGGGCGGTGGGTGCCGTTCCCCTCTCCCGCCGCCGGGGGGCGCGGCAGCCGCGGGAAGCGCCAGCGGGTCGGGCCGAGGGTCCCTGCGGGCACCTGGGTACGGTCCCCTGATCGTCGTGCGGGGATTAACGAGATCCGATCAACAGCACAGGACAAATTCATTTCTAGTGTTTGTTTTCACTCACTTCGCTCCAAAAGCGGGTGAAAAATTCCGAGTATTGCAGCTCTGTGTGAGCAACACCTGCTCATGCACAGCATCTTTCCTTGGACAGCACTCGTGTCAGAGAGTGGGGATTATTGTGGGAAACGGGCTGGGAAGCAGGAATTGGAGGCAGAAGGATTACATTCACGGAGGTTGTTTTCAGCCTATATTAATTAAACATTTAATGTAGACAGCACCCTATGTCTTGGAGAGCAAAGACATATTCCTGTAACTGCCCCAGGGGGTCATCTCTGGTGACAAAGAGGACCATGAAGGGCCCTGTTAGCTCAGACACCATCACTGCCTGCAGGTTGGTGCTTGTCCTGCCCAGCCACGGAGAAGGACAAAGCCAGAGCCCCCCCAAGGAGCTGCAGAAACATCTTCCCTTAGAGAATAAATCCCCTAAGCCCTGGAAGATTAAATATGACCTGGACAGGCATTACCAAAGAAAGGACATTTGTGCAGCAAACTGGCCACCATGTCCTCTGAGTCCTGTTCAGAGTAAGGATGAGGTGTTGGTGCTGTGGGATCCTGCCATGTAGGGATGGGCTGACTCTGCTCCATGGGCACTGCTCTGGTGCCTGGGGCCAGGCTGGCTGTGCCAACCCACCTGCAGCTGAACTGCAGAGAGCCCTGGTGGGAAAAAGAGCATGTTGTGGTTCTTTAACTCAAGGTGAGATATTAGGCACAGCATTCTTTTTAAGAAGATTGTTTACAGCTTTACAGCGCAAAGTAAACATTTGGAAAAAGAAAATTGAAGAGACAAGCCCAGGCAGCTCAGCTTACCAAAGTTATGAACTGTAATTACTGGAATTACTGAGAGTTAAACCCTGTTCTTTGTGCACAGCTACCACATTCACAGGGGTTGGGCTGACTTCTGCTCCAAGAGATCAGTTGCAAAGATTATGGAGCTGTTCTGTCCCAGAAAAAGGCAAATTATAAAACATGAGTTCTGGCCACTCAGAGTGTGCAGCGGGGACAGTCAGAGCTGTGTCTGCACTGCACCTTGGGGAGCACAGACCACCAGTCGTGGGTCCATCACTCTGGTTGTGTTTCGGTGCCACCCTCACTCACAGGAATGGCAGGCAGGGGCAGAACCCCCATGGGCCCCAATGGGAACAGTCCCCAGCTGTGAGGGACGAGCATCAGGACAAGCAGAGATAAGACAGATTGCAGTGATCTCCCCAACAATGCAATTACTGGGAAAGCAAAGCTCCCATGTGTTCCAGCAGCCGAGTCCAAGGGAGTCCTCAGAGCAGCACTGAAAAAAACACCAATAAAACCTCTCAAACAATAAATCACGACCCTGTTGCAAGTGCTGCTTCAAAAGATGAGGAGAGCTACTTGTAGATAAAATATTGCTGTATTTAGAGATTAGAAGTGGAAAGTGTTGCTATATTGTGCTTGACTCCAGACTCATCTCCCCGTGGGCTGAGGGCTCCCTCTGATGCAGCGACAGGGACAGTGAGGGGACAATATAAAGGAAACACCACCCCATGTCTAACCCTGTCTTAGATACTGGTAAAGTAGGGAATACAAAGGCTCAGAGTCTGATTTTGCACCTTTCCTGAAGTCTTGCACACTCACCCACGGGAAGCAGAAGGGGAGGAGTCCTTTGGCACAAAGCAGGGGGTGGCAGCAGGGACATGGTGAGGCTCCTGTGAGCAAGTTATTCCTGAAGCTGATCCTTTTATCAACTGATTCACACCAAGGACACACAGATCAGAACAGAGAGAGCCACTGGTAAAGGAGCACCAGTCACCTCGGTCAGCAAAGGTGACTGAGGAACTTTCCAGGTTCATAATTTCTCTTGCTCTGGAACATTTGCACTGTGAGTGCATGAACTCCATGTGGAAGAAGGGAGTGAAGGGATCTTGTCTTTTGACTTGCACACCAAACTTCCCAGGGCTGTGCTCCAGTAGGGACAATGCTGTGTCTGTGCAGCTCATCACCAACATAGCTGGAGCTGGGTTAGAAAATGTGGTGGTAAAATCAGCTGAATTTGGTTTATGCTCTGAATTCCACTGTTGCTGCCAGAGATAATGAGTTACAAACCCACAGCTGGGTACAACAGACATTCTCTCCAAGAGTTCATGTGAACAAAGCCACCTGTTAAAGCTGTTCACCAGCCTCATTCACCAACACAAAACATCCAGTGCTTCAAAGCCAACACTCTTGAACATGACCCTCTCCACAGCCACTTCCAACAGCACAGCTTTCTGTTTGCATGTTTAATTATAGCTCTGAGAGCAGCGACTCCTGTTCAAGCCCCAATCCCACAGGTGCCTGTTTCCATAGGAAATGTTCCCATTTCATGCCTGGCTGCTCTGTAGTCACAGAGACGGCTGATGGGGGTTTGTTGCTGATGCAAATGACTCACTGATGGGAATTCTCCAAACTGCCACAAAACATGGATGCAATTCCATCCTCACTTTCAGTTACCTCTATGAGTGAGCCAAAACCAATCCTCGCACTTTTGTCATAAATTTAGATTTGAAAGTGCTCTGGGTGGCCTCAGGGGCTGGGGCAGAGGGTGATGGCCTGAAACAGTTGGATCACAGCTCTGCCTCCCACTGTGGACCAAATAGCACTTTCTCTTTAGCTGGTGCAAACCCAAAGAGCCTCGTTTGGGAATTGTGCCGGTTGATGCTCACTGCAGGGCTGGTTGTGTGTGGAGGGCAGGTGTTGCTGGGCACTCCTGTGTGAACCAAATATTTCCTACAGAATCTGCATTGGCTTCCACTGATGTCCTCCCCAGGACACAGGCAGGCTTGGATTTAGACCTTGGCAAGTCTCCCCAAAGAGAAGTAGGCATTTAATAGCCAAAGAAAACAGTGACTAAAAAACTGTCACAGCACAAATGCAGAGGCAAAACTCAGCACATTTACCCAATGAATATTAAGACTCCTTTTTCCCTGTTTCCTCTTCCCCTTCTCTCTCACCCACCTTTGCTCCCACTTCCTGAGGACCACATCCAAGACGCGTTAGTGGAAGCTGTTCTAATCGTTTTAGCAGTTTCTGGGTCATGAAAAACAAAGCAAAGCTTATTAACAAGAAAAATGAAATAAGATTTCCCTAAGCTGATTGCTGATTAAAAAAAAAAAAATCCATGTTCATTTTTCTGTATAAAACAGGAAACATCTGTCACCATTTCAGTGTCTCGGTGTCTCTGTGTGTGTTTCAGCCCAGGCTTGATCAATAAATGTCCATTTTCACACCTTCTTCCTAATCTTTTTAGTTAAGCTCAGAGAGTTAACTAAGACCAAAACCAAGTCAAACCAGTTAGCTGAGCTCTTCCTCTGCAGGACTTGGTGCTGGTAACATGCTGAAATGTTGAGGTGTATCTATCAGCAGCAGATCTGAGTTGGGCCCCAGCCACGCTCAGCACAAGTTCCAGAAATGCTGGAACAGAGCTCAGTACTTTGTGTTTCTAAACAGGTTTCTTTGCCAAGGTTCAGATTGTGCAACCAAGTCCCAACAATGGCATGGATTGTACAATGCAACCCTCATAAATTAAGCTTCCAAACTGCAAGGTTGTTGTTTCTATTTACCACCAGGTTGAAAATATCCAGCTCTTTCCGAGCAGTAATTAGAGCAGGTAAAAATGAGTGCTGTTACCTTTCTTGACAACATCAGGGTACAAAAAAGAAGATTTTGTACATTGGCAGGTATGACTTTTCAGGGAGACTTTTGTTTCCATTTAACAGAATGTAATAGTTTTGTTAAAGTGAAATAAGCATTTTTTTAGTTCAAAAGATTGCTCAGACACATGCATAATCTCAAACCTTAGTAATTATTGTTGTTCCCTTGACACAGCCTGCAGAGAGGACTCACAGCACAGGGGGATCACTATCCATGTAGGACGATTTTGAAAGTTCATAACCAAGAGGAAAAGACCAACCAGTCTCCTGGAGAGAGCCTGAGGATCCCAGACAGCCTGAGCTTCCAGCCCTCTGCTGCTCTGAGCACCCAAGCTGAGACTGATGGCTCTGAGCAGGACTTGGGTAAGGTGGCAACTCCCAGGGGGTCAGAGCATGGGGGTCACTCAGTGCCATCCCAAGGTACTTCTTATGATGTTGCAATAGAATGAATGGTCCTTCATTGTGAGAGAATTCTTGCCAGTGATTCTGGCTGGGGCTGAAAACTCTTCTGGGGTGAGGCAGAATTTCAAATAGATGGTTTGTATTCCACGTATTGAAGGTAAGAATGAATATGAAAATATGTGCCTTCAACGTTCCTTTACAATTGAACAGGTAATGTGAAAGTTTTATTAAGATTGCATAAAATGCAACAGAAACTCTTTGCCTTTCCTGTGCTGGGCTGTGCTGTCTCACAGGGTGAGTTCAGCAGTGTCACCTCACAGGGACAGGGACAGTCAGGCCCTGATGGAACAAACCCTGTTGAGCTCAGAGACATTTCCAACACCTCCCAGCTTGATCTGGAGGTCTCCAGGAGCCTTACAATTAATTACTCGTAATTATCACATCAGGGCAGTGTGGGATACTGTCCTGCTTGTACAGCAGGAGGCACCAAGGCAGGGGGACAGGAGTTCCAAAGGGTGCAGGGTGAGTGCAGAGATCTGTGCAGGGAGCTCAGGGCTGGCCAAGGACATGGTGCAGGGCATTGCCACTTCTGCCCAGAGCTCAGGTTTGCATGGAAACAAGGGAAAGTTTGTGGCTGAAAGGGTTAAATGACGAACAGTAGCGTGCAGACCAAGAGATCTCTGCCTGCTTCCACCAAACAGGAGCAGATGGTGCATTGTTTTAAGGGCTTTTCTGAGACAAAAGAACAAGATCAGATAACCTTTCCTCAAAGAGGGGACTTACAAAAAGCCTTTGCTCTTATTAAGGATTCTTCATTGTTTTCCCCACAACATTTTATACACAATATTGGATTTTGAGGTGGTGGAGAAGCCAGCATTGTTTACTATGCTTCTCCCTACCCCCCAGGGACTAGCAGGGCATCCTACAGGGCTGGACAGCAAGTCTGTTGTCTGAAGTATTTACCATGAGCAAAAACAATGTATTTATTTACTATTAATAAGTAAGGGCCCGATCTGGCAAAAAGACCCTGCTATCCACTATTCCCCACACCAACAATAGGAAATGCTGCCTTGTGTCTGTGCCAGGAGGAACCTTCACCTTCCCTGAGTGTTTGCAGGAGCTGCCAGAACTGGAGCCCAAGGCTGGGCTGTGAAGCTGCTGCAGATGAGGCACAGAACTGTCACACTGGAGACAATGTGGGTGTGAAATATGGGTCACAAGAGGGTCTGTTCAGCTCCCTGAGCAGGACCGGGGCATTCAGCCACGAGGCTGCATTGTCTGCTCTGAGGCATCACCCCAGCAGCAGGTTCTGTCCTTTCACAGAGCACAGAAATCACCCTGCACGTGCAGCACAATGAGGTGCAGTTGCACCACTGCTGCCAAACACAGGTATTTACCTTTAAAGGATACATTCATCACCTAATTTCTACTTGCTATGCAAAAGGCATGGAAAGTTTTCTGCAGTGAAAATACTTACAAAATAATAGATTTCATTTTCAAACATCAGAAAGCACAGGATAAGAAGCAGATGCCCCCAAAATATTTGCAACTGTTTACTATCTGGAGTAAGACTGAACTTGACCTGAACTGTCAAATTTTCTTTTTAAACAGAGCCAGTATAGAATCGAGAACTGCAAATCCTTTAAGCACATGCTGTGGTGAACAGTTGACTCCACAGGTATCACTGGGAAGTATTTCACATAGTTCTGATGTGCATTTGTACTCAGTTTAGGCACAACACTTGGTATAACCAAGTGAGCTGGTTCAGAAGTGGTTTGCAGATCACACCACTACCTAAAATATTTCCATCTTTCCTCCCAGACCACCAGGACTCTTCCACAGGGAGCTGAGGAGATGAGCTACACTTTCCTTGACACTTCTGAATAGAGCAGACAGTACCCAATTTTCTATATTGCTATTAAATAAGAGAAGTAGATGATTTAAAATAAACCCAACATTTTCCTATGCCCCCTCCTACAGCCTTGTGATTGGCCTAATGAGCCAGACTGGACTAAATGAGTCAGAAATCTCATTTCATCAGAGCTGACTTTTTCCTTTCCTTTTTTTTCATATTTGAGAGATAGCAAAGTTTAGGCAAAAATGAACTCTTAAAAAAGTGGGGTTTATATGTTGAAGCTTAAGCATGGCTATTGCTTAAAAGTAATTTGCAGTAGGAAAGCAAATGGCACGTTTCCCATTACTCTTAGAATGCAGAATTTTAACGTGAATTACAAGGAAAATGTATTTGATGTAACATCTTTGCCCTAAAGTGCTGGTTGACGTATTTTCTCGCATCACTAGAGGGAGCTGCCTTCTCGCTTCTGGCAGAGGGAGGACTGATGAAATCCGTGGAATCAGCACAGTAGTGGATCAGTGTGGTTTCAGCTAATTGTGCTAATTGATAGCGCTGAGCTAAGGCAGCTCTTCCTGTTCTCTTCCAAATCCTACCGTGTGTTTTGTATTTTCCAAAGCTTCAGTGAGCTCCATCCTCAGCCTGCAAACACCTCTGTGGTGCCTGCAGTGATGGGGCTGGGGGAATTTAATATAATTGATGAGGAACAGAAGGACCATTCCATGGAAATTCAGGATTGTGGGGAGGTCCAGGTTCAAGCCCAGCTTTCTCTTGATGTCCTGCAGCACAAGCTGTTCTGCTCTGTGTGAGGGGCAGCAGCAGGGTGAGGAATTGCCTTGTGCTGCAATATCTGGCTGGAAGCTGAACTCAGGCCAGCCCTGCACACCAGAGTATTTAGACAGAAACACAGAATATCATAGAATCATAGAATCATAGAATCACAGAATCAATTGGGTTGGAAAAGACCTCCGAGATCATCAAGTCCAACCCTTGGTCCAACACCAGTCCCTTTACCAGATCATGGCACTCAGTGCCACGGCCAAGCTCAGGTTAAAAACCTCCAGGGATGGGGAATCCACCCCCTCTCTGGGCAGCCCATTCCAATGCCTGAGCACTCTCTCTGCAAAGAATGGAGGGCAGGGGCAGCACAGGCCACAATAATCCCTAGTTTAGTAACCAGCTACTCCTCAATGCCAAGTGGGATACCAGTATTTATAGAGGAGAGAAGAACGTGATTCAGCAGCCCTGAAAATACGCACTCTCCAAGGCACTCCAGAGTGCAGATCAGCACATTGATTGTCCCGAGTAGACAAGCAGAGCCTTCAAGTGTGGAGCCTCTTGCTCAGGGATTGCTCTTGGCTCACAGGTCCTGCTGAAGGAGGGCCAAGCAGCCTGTGCTGGGTATCTCAGCTGGGATCAGGAGTTACCAGCCCTCTTTTCTGCACCTCCATTTCCCTGTCATCACTCCACTCTGTTCCTGCACAATAACAGAGTGCTGAAATGCCTGGGTGGTGTTTCACCCTTCTCCCTTACCTGAGAACCTCCCTAAAATAATAAAGCCATTGAGCTAACACACCAATTTTGGAGAGGGAAAGGACTGTCTAAATGGGGGAAAATGAGTCAATTCCTTCTGGATCTGTTGCTCCACTGCACAGCAGCATTTCAGGACTCTTTACGCCCCATATTCCTACACATCCAGGCAATAATGCAGACAAAGTTGTGCCTACAGCCAAAGCTGTATTTTTGTACTAACTGGGTTGGTTGGATTGCTGACATGGGCAGAAAGAGGAAAAGCTGTCCTTGAGGAAAGCAGCAGTAAATGCTTCTGCCTTGCTTCAAGTGATTAGAAAAATGAGACTTTTAGCCTGGCTTTTTTAATTATATGTCACGGAGATTCTGTGGGGCTTCACTGAGATTCTGCAGGTGCAGCGGAAAGTGATTTAATAAATAGCATTTTTTTTTCCCAGGGCTGAGTGTATGCACGTTGGAGCTATCTGGGTAGGCAGTAAAATGCCATTCATCATCATGGAAAAGGATGTGAAGTTTCGCCAGATGGCATTTTCTTTAATGCAGGATGTTACAACACAAGGAATGCAGCTGGAAATAGCCACAATTAGGAAAATTATGTTCAAAAGGAGTGAAAACAGATCAAACTTTTTAATCACTCTGAGATCAATACCAGGCTTTGAGCAGAACAACAACAGCATGGTTCACTTCGAGGCCCAAATTAGAAATATTTCACAGGTTTTAAACTATATCCTAATAGATAAACATCCTGCCAAATGGCACAGATAGTACTAAAAGCTACTCAGACAACTTAGCATCAATAAATTTAGCTTGAAATTTTATTTTATATAAAATGACCTTATTTGTTAGTATTGAAGGAGCTTTTGAAGGTGGTGAGTGTCTGTTTACCTGCTGAAGGACTGTTCCCTTGCCTCTTTTTCCTATTGCATTGCTTAAAAACTTCCCTGTAGAAACAACAGCTCTTTCACCCACTCAAATTTCCTAAATGTGCCATTTCACAAAATCATCTCTGGTAACCATCAGCATTAAAGAGTCTGAATCAGTCCTCAAAATTAGAAAGATTGGCTAAAACCAAAAATCCTTTTAAAAGGATGAACTCTTCCTTTGGCATGTGATTTCCAGGTAATGAAATCCATCTCAGTGTGATTCTCCCTTTTCAAACCACCCTCCAAACCCAGGAAAAGCCCATTATGAAAATAAAAGATGAGATTTCCATCCAGTCTCTTGTTCTGAAAAGGAGGGGGTTAAGAAATGCCTCCCATAGCACCACGGTAAGTGAAATGTGCAATGAAGCTGTTTATAAAAAGAGCAGCATTCTAATAGAAAATCTGCATCAGGCTCAAAGATTTAATATTTTATTTCACTCCCACCCACGTAAACACAAAGCCCATCCTGGCATGCACACAAACCCACATCTCTGCTCCTTCTGTGTTAAAGATCCCTCAGCACTGAAAGCAAAAACAAACCCTGCATGTCGTGGGCTTATCCTGCAGTGTGGGGCAATTTGGAGTCAGATCATCTGGACAGAAACACAGATTTTATCTCAGGTTTCCAAGTCAAACCTATTTCTATTTATGACCCACACTTAATTCATTTCTGACCCTGGTTGCTGTGACAGTGGCACAGCACAGAGTAAACACCAGACCTGTTTGCATAAGCTGAGCAATTCATCTGAGAAGCTCAGGATGGCCAAGAACACATCTCTGGTAAACATTACATCACCTGCAGTGCCAAAGACAGGCAGGGGAGTTCCAGGAAGGAAGTAGCAGTGAAATAGGGGCTCCTGGAAGAAAAAGGAAAGGATATTCCCTTAAAAATGAAAGCTTTTTTCCAGGGGTTTGTGTCCCCCTGTGACAAGAGAGGACTCAGCCTGCACCCCTGTGTGGATGGAGGGGACACAAGGGATGCTGCTCAAGTTCCCAAAGAAATGGCCAGTTGGGAAGCTTTTTTTTTTTTTACCCTGTTGATGCGGCAAAGGAGCAGAGGGACCAAGAGTGGCAATAACTCACACTCTGGAATTCAGGCTTAGAACAGGAATTGTTCCCCAGTCCCTCTCTTTCCTGGCATAGACCCTCAAGTCCTATCTCCTCCCAAAATTTGCAGGACTTTATGCTCACAGATTTCTTGAGAGGGTGTAGGTAGTGACATTTTCCTTATACAGTTATGGCAGAAGAAGTAAATGTATGCAGAGAAGTTATTTTGGGAATAAAGGCAGATGTCAGATTTGGGATGCTTCCAAAAATAGGCCTGGGGAGGATTCAAAAGGAAAATGAAGTTAGGAACAAAGTACACATTCCCCTGGAGATGATCCCTTGTTTATGTGTCAGGACTCAGACATATTTGGGGAGTACAGTCAGGCCTGCAGTGCAGCAGAGAAGGCTGAGCAGCAGATGCCCTGGAACCCTGTTGGAGATACCATGGTACTCTCAGATTATTCCCAAGGTGTACTGGCCTCAGGGCTGAGCCAGCAAGTCAGCCCTGCTGGGAAAACACTTCATAAATGCCTAAATCCCAAAGGAATTTGGCAGTGTAGCAACTTTCAGGGCAGCACCTGGAACCTGAAGGAATCTGCTTTCACTGTCTGCCTCTGGTTAACTCTGATATTTCTCCAGCTGGCACCCATTAAATGAAGCACAGGCTTTTGTTAATCAATAAATGGTGACAATACCATCTCTTTCCTGAATTTCTGCAGGTGGGGGAGACTGTAGCTGCACAGAGCTGGAAGAGAAGCACAGGAGCCACCTGGACACTCTGGGGCAAACCTCCCTACTGCTGGCTCACAAACTGCAGGTCAGTGAGCAACTCGTGCAAGGAGCAAAGAGAATTCCAGTTCTGCTGTTCCAGGTAAAAAGGTGCTCACTATCCCTGGCTTCAGGTGAGCTCAGGCTGTAATCAGTGGGTGTAAGCTGAGCTGCACCAGGTTTATAAACCCCAGGAAGCTCTGTTTGATGTTTGGAGACTCTTGTGTAGCTCTGGTGGCCAAGAACAGGTTGCTGTGCTGCAGCCAAAGCAGTGCTTGTCCTGCCAGCCCAGGGCAGCAGGAGGTGACAGGAACTGTGTAGCTCCTGTCCTGCCTTCTCCTGGTTGCCCTTTGCCCCCCAGCTCTGAGGTGTTGTGTCACCTGGTTAAAATCATCATTTATAGTGTGTCATTTCCAAACACAGGTCCATCAGCTCCAGCAGAAACAGCAGCTTAGAGTGCTGAGGGAGAAGGCAAAGCACGAGGTTCAGGAAAGCCAGAGGTTTTTGAGGGACCTGCTGCAGCACAGCCCAGAGGTAAGTCATCATTTCAGGGTTAACATCTCTGGGTTCAGCAAAATGTTCCTGCAATCCCCACTGGGTTTTATTCTCACTTAGTCCTTTAATAAAAAGAGGGGTTTTAACTGATTAAAACTGCAGATCAGGGTAACTCTTGGAAAGTGCCCAGGTCTCTCAGGTAATAAAGTCCCTTGAACTGTCACTTGGAGTGTTGATGTGAAATCACTGGGGTGCTGCAGCTTTTGGTGTCTGTGCCTGGTTTGCTGTAAAACCAAGAGAAGGTTTGAAGGGCCCAAGAGATCCTTACTGTGATACTTGCTCAGACATGAGACCCTGGTGAGATGCTAATATTGACCAAAAAGTAGACTGTGAGTTATCCTTTGCATCATCTGCAACTAAGGGCTTTCCTAAGAAGATGAGGGAAGGAGGCTTGGAAGTTCTGCCTTCCAATAGCCCATGGAGGTCTGTGGATAATTTCTGTGTGTGCAGGAGTGCAGGAGCTCCAGAGGCAGCAATGCATCTGTGCCAGGGTTGTGCCACACAGGGCAGACACGGAGAGGACACCAGCTGGGAGGTGACCAAGCTGCTGGCAGGTACAGGAGGCAGGACACAGCAGGGTACTCTGCTGATCTGGCCTGTGGTTTGATTATATGAATGACTTGGGGCACTAAAGCAATTGCAATACAGTCTTTTCACCCTGATTTATGCCCAAACCATAATACTAACACCTTCTTATCTGGGGAGAGATGCTGCATTTTTAAAAGGCCCTTTGAAACTTGTGGGAAAAAATAATTTTCCTCATTTTGCATTACCCTCATATACCCTGGTGTGAATGAGAATATTGTATGAGCACATTTTTATGTTCATTTAAAGTGGCATAAAGACTTGAGAATTGCTTCTAGGGTCTTAAGGATGCAATTACCAGAAAGGCACCTTTGCACAGGTAAAAATTCCAATATCACATAAAAATGAGCAGCATTTGGGTTTGGAAAAGATTCAGCCTTCACAGAGGGCTTGACTATAAAAGGTAGGAATTTAAATAGTATCTCTGACTGCAATAAGAAAATATTTCTGGTTTTTTCTTACCTTCAGTAATCAGGAGATTTTTTCACTGAGACAACCTGCATTGAAGATAGAAAGAGTTCACAGTCCAGTGGATCCTAAAACAGTGGGAGAAAGAAAACCTCTAGGAGGAAAAGATCCATACTGCTCAGTGCTTCAAGAAGGTGAATGCCAAGCTGAAGGATTTGGTGGTACTGGGAGAACAACATCTTTAGCATGGCATTAGAAACAGTGAAATATCCAGGGGCTGGGACATGTAGCACAGAATGGGTTGGGTTGGGAGGGACCTTAAAGGTCATCTTGTTCCAACTTTCCACTAGACCAGATTGCTCCAAACCCATCCAACCTCGCCTGGTACATAATTTGCTAAGTGACTTTGAAAAGTTTGACCTAAATACTTATATTCAGTATCTGTATCTGAACCACAATGATGTCCCTCTGTACTCTGAATCCTTCTACAGAAAATTGTCTTGGGAGATGATAGTTCTTTACATTATGGATGAGCCTCTTTTCTTTTTACCATTTTAACATGATTTTACCTGAAAGTGAGGTCGGTGCTTGCCCCTTGCTCCTGTAGATGGACATCCACGGAGTCACTCCTCTGGCTCCTGCTGAGGGCGATGCCCAGGCCCAACTGCTGAGTCTTTGCAAAGACACCTTGAGTTCAGGACTGGACCTTAACTTGTACTGTGGGAGTTGTTGTTTGGTCTCTCTTTTTCCTTCTGTTACAGATGTTTCATTTATAGTGGCATTACTTCTTTTCCTTAGCGTCCCTTCCAGCAGATCCTGGGGAGCCACTGCCCAGCCACCAATTCTTGGACCTGTTGTCACCTCTGGTGAACCTGCCCCGTGGGGACGACTCTGGCGAGAGCAGTGGCAGGGCCAGCTCGGACAGCCAGGTAGCCCCAGCTCTGGGCAAGCTCTGAGGGGTGATTTCCTCTGGGCTGGGGGGCTTTTTGGCTGTGAGTGCCCTGTCAGTGATGCTGGCTCTGCTCTGTGCCCAGGGCAGCGCAGCCATTCCCATCTCCGGAGGCTCCGGCGTGTCCTGCGGTCTCAGCCTGGCGCTGGCGGGGCAGTGTCTGAGGGCAGAGGAGCTGCGGGCTCGGCACCAGCAAACCCTCCTGAAGCTCCACAAAAGGGCACTGCGGGACAAGGCCAGGGCAGAGCTGGCCTGGCTGGGCCACCACAGACGGTGAGGGGCACAGGGCAGGACCTCAAACCTGCCACGGCGGGGACAGGGCACTCTGCACTGCTGGGAGAACTGCTTGGCCAGGACTTGTTCTCTTTCCCTGAAAGGAAGGAAAGAAATAAATATATAAAATCCTTCTCTTACAAAGCAAGTGTAGTAAAGCAGGAGGAGAGGAGCCTGCGTGGGTTTAGTCTTTCCAGGGCAGAGTTGAGCTTTTAACTGCAGCTTCGTTTGGGGTGTGGTGTGAGGTGCCCTCAGGGACAGTGAGGGGTGTCCCTCAGCACTGACTGGGATGGTGAGGGGTGTCCCTCAGCACTGACCAGGCTGAGAAGCCATCAGAGATGGCAGTGGGTGTCCCTCAGTGCTGACCAAGCTGAGATGCCCTCGGGGACAATGAGGAGACACCCTCAGCACTGACCAGGCTGAGGAGCCATCAGAGATGGCAGTGGGTGTCCCTCAGCACTGACCAGGCTGAGGCCCCATGAGGTGCAGTGTGAGCCCCGCCAGTGCCCCATGTCCCTCCAGGGCTGTGCACTGAGTGCTCAGGGCACTCCACCTGCCTCAGGAGAGGTCCAGGCACCCTAACTCCAAGGCTGGGAGGTGTCTTTGAGTCTTGCAGAACTTTCTGCTGAGCCCTCCATATCTACTGGTGCTTTGAGGAGCTTTGCTCCCATCCCTGGTGGTGTTTTCTGAAGAGCAATAAATTCAAGGCATTTAATTATCTGGTTGTGATTCTCATCCTCCTCTGATCTCCAGTGTTCTGGAAAACCTGCAGGACAGTAATGGAGCCTCTGCCATGGCAGCAAAGCAGAGCAAAATCCTCCTGGAGCTGGAACAGGAGCAGGTAATGCTGCAGTGAGAGGAATTGGGCTTCATCTCCTAACCAGTGGGAGGATGCAGCAAGGGAGGTGTCTGGAGCAAGTGGGGTTTGCTTTTTTTTTTTAAAAGAAGTCACTTTGCATGCATTATTCTGCTGGTTTCCTACATTCAGTGAGGTGGGTTTTGTGCCAAAGTCAGCAGTCTGTAAATCTTTAATAAAAGAAAACATCTTTTTTTTCATCTTGTTTTCTGCTACTTCACTGTTATTGTGGGTTTTTCTATTTATGCTGTAACAAACAGGTCATGTAATACACAGGTTTCCACTGATTCATGCAGATTTATGCTTCTGATGTTGAAACATATTAAATTAATCTGACAGCTAATTTTATAGTCTCAGTTATTCTGCTATGAGAGGTTCATAATTACACTTGGTAGTCAGAAAGTGTGTCCTGCTCTTTATGTAGTACAAGCCTGTCCTTTCCCTAAAGGGATTCCTAATTCAAACCACAAGCATCCTGTAGTTTTGAATTATCTGAAGTTAATTAATTTTTAAAGGTCTCACCTCTTGACACCCCACCAAAATATCCCCTTACCTGTTATTAGTTTTCACAGGTGACCCTCCCTGAAACCCTCAGTGAAAAATAAAACTGTAAATATTTTACAAAAAAAGGAACAAAATCTGTATACTGAATTTCCAGGATATTTTGTGAGTAGTATGTTAGAACATTATATGTATTTTTAAGTAGGTCTTGTTATCTTTGCTCTGATGTTCCTCTCCTTTCACGCTTTGCGTAGGCAGAGATCCAGCACCTGCAAAACATCTACAGGGCAGCCCATCAAGAAAGGAAGCTCTTACTAAAGCAGCAAAGAGAAATCCTAATGCTGCAGCTTTCAACAGCACAGCTCCAGAAGAAGCTGCACAACCTGCCTGGGAAGCAAGAGGTGGTGAAGTCACAGTCTCTGGATGTCCCGGTGGGTTTTTGGGTGGGTGAGAGCTGAAGTCAGAGCTGATCCCACAGCTGAAACCTCCTGTTACTTTTTCCTTTAAGCTTACAAGGAGCCCAGCAACTGAAGAAGCAATAAAGCTGAAGGAAATGAGGCTTGTTTCTGACACAAAGTCCTGCTCCTCTTCAGCAGAGTCTGCAGCCCCCCCAGAAAGGCCTGAGCTGGCAGGGAGTAAAGACAGTTGTGTCCAGCTAAAGCAAAAACAGGAGGAGAAGCATGAGGGGTAAGTAAAACCCTTTCTGGTGATGATAGCTGGAGATAAGAACCAGTCCAGTGGAGAAGATTGAGACAGTCATGTCCCAGATAATGTGCAAGCTTTAAGTACCCCAAAGAGGAGGTTTGTGATGAAAACTTTTGAAGACCTCTGTACTGGAGCATTTGATGCACAAAGATCACTGCTTATCATTCTGACCTGCCTGGTGCCCCAAATGGTGAGTTCCTCAGGGCACTTTTAATGATGCCACACAACTGCTAATGATAGTTCATGGTTTCATCGTGGCTTTTAACTCTCTCTGCAACTACATATTAATTAGACTTCAAAATACCCATGTAAAATGAGTAGAAAGGTATTGATTTAATTGGTGAAATTCTCTCCTTTGTGTCATCCTCTGGCTCTGAGCCTGTGCATCATTTAACCCCTCAGAGCAGGGTGGGATTTCACTGAGGGTTTAACCACAGAAGGAGTTTTGTCATACAAATACTTAAACTGAAGTGCAGAGTTGTTGTGTAAAATGCCCACAATGAGATGCAATTCAGGAGTTATTCAGAGAAATCACCACCTCTCTGTTCCCAGGAATTGTATCCCCAGCATCTCTCTGTGCTTCCCTGTGCCCTGCAGGAGTGAGGACCCAACAGCATCCACACAGCTCAGAACAAAAATCTAGTTTATTCAGGAAGAAAAAAGACAGTTAAAGACAAGTATATATCTATATGAATTAAAAACCCCTTTCATTCAGTGTAGCTTCAGCAGAATGGTGAGTCAGGTTTGTGCATTTACTTAAGTCCCCTCAGGGAAAGGCTTTCAAATAAATCCCCACATGGAACTGATCTATAATTCATGGGGTTATTGATTACAAGTCAGAGGAATCTTTAAAAGGTTTCTTGGCTGTGCTTTCACTTCTTGTTACTGACAAGCCTGCTCATAGGAAAGCAGTGAATATTTGTGTCAGTCCAGAGCAGCCAAAGGCTGGTGGAACTCAAATGCACCCAAATTCTGGCTGATTGTCCATAGATCTCTGTTCTGTGTAAGAGTGCACTGGCAATTATTCTATTCATCCACCAGTGTGGGTGTGTTTGTGTTTTATACTGATCAGGAACATAATTAATAAGTAGGGTTGTAAGGGAGTGGAAAGGATTGGGAAATACTTCTAAAACTGAAAAGAAACTGAAATAATAAATAAATGACCAACATGCAGAAAAAGCTGCTGGTTTAGAGTTTTGTTAATGGATGTTAAATATTAGAAACAAGGGATAGAGAAATTTGTAATTGATATAAATGGACAGACTTTTAACTAAGAATTGAGGATATATATTCTGAATTGGGATACTTATTTTGAAGTCCTTAAATGTTTGTGGTGTTGAATACTTTATAGATGTCCTTTCTGCACCTTAAAGAATAAATAGGAATTTAGTTTCTGGACATCCATATTGTCCATTATGTCCATCCATAAGGAGGATGTTTAGCAAGTTCAAAGTCACCACCACAATCAGTATCTGATGTCCCAAATATCCATAAAGTTGCAATGCTGTATTTAAAATAGAAAATGTAATGAGAACTGTTGAAATCTGATATGCTATAATTGATTGGAAATGGAGGAGGCAAACAGGCTCCGAGTTTGACCTGATTTTGCTTTTTCAGTCTTTTCCTATTCTTATCTATGGAGATTAGAAAACTGACTGTATAAAATACCATATCAAGTGAGAGGGAGGGAAATGGAGAAATAAATACACTATTCAGAGAGTTTCTGACTTTACTAATTTGCTGGTTTAGAAATGTGTGTGTGTGAACACTCTAGAAATACTATCAAGCACTACCAGCATTTAATTTGTACTTTTATTGATTTTATATGGATTTGTCATGACTAACTTGGAGACACAAAACCAACTCCCAATCATTAAGCCTTTGCCCAACTGTTCACAGCTTTTCTACTGAGAACAAGGAAACTCAAGCCCAGGAACAGGCAGAGGAGTCCCCGGGTTTGGGGCAGCCCCTTGGTGTGCAAAGTCCTGGCAGGTGTGGAATGGTGGCCAAGAGAGTGTGTGGTGCTGCTGGTGGAACCACAGGCTCAGTCTTTGTGGTTCAAGACTGCAAAAACACAGGTACCCAATAAAGAATTCTGCACAAACCATGTCTGTGGCCACTTGGTCACTTTAGGGCAGAAGCTGAAGTTTCAGCTGCTCTTTGGAGCAGTTCAAATGATGTTTCAGAGAAGGACTTTTTGCTGATTAGCCCATGAGAGAGAAGTTGTGATGTTATCTGTTCCTTGGTTGGCTCCAGTGTGAGTTTTGGTGCCAGGATCAGCTTGGAATTAGCAAAAGTATAAGTTGTTTGGTTGAGGCAGCAGCTGGGCATAGATGAGAAAAGAGGGAAAGTGTAGAAATTCCTGGAATTTGCTTTACAGTTGCTGCCATGAAACCGGATGATATTTAAGTTGATAATTGGATAAATAAAATAATTGGTCCTTTCAGCAAGGAATGTGTAGGGCAATGGTTATTCAAACTGTAAATAACTCAAAATAAGACTTTTTGACTGAGTGAACAAAAAGCCAAAGTAAAGCTTTTTGTTAAAAAAAAGGTAGCACTGGAAACATCATAATTTAATGTTGTACCTTTCAGGACTTACTGCTCAGGATAATGTTTTATTTCCTGTGGCACATGCAAATTCATCTGGAATGGATGAACCCATATCCACACCCACTCCAAGGGAAGGCAGAAAGTGTGAATTTCTGGTAAGGGTCACCTTAATGCCTAAAGAAATGGGCCTGGGTTATACTGGCATTGAGGCAGGACCAGCACAAGACTCATTTGGCAGTTTTGACATTAAGTAGAAATTACTCTTGTGTTGATCACATTCACTTCAGCTGAACACTTAATTTTGACCTGGCTGGTTCAGCAGAGTTTTCCCACCCCTTCCATGTTCTCTGTGCCCTTAACTGGTGCCAGAGTGTTTAACCCATCTCCTGTGAGTGAGCTCTGTGCTGCTCCAGGGGAAACTAAACCTGTTCCTAGAGCACTAAACTATTATTTCCCACAGCAGCTGCAGAGACCAGTCCCTTTTGTGTTTCCTGCATCCCTGATACAGCCCCAACATGTGCACAGGAGTCCATATGTGCTTATATCTCTTAGGGGGAATGTGTGCATTGAATCTGATCTCAGTTATTCTTTCTGCCAGCAAAGTTCTTTTCACTTAAGACATTGACTCTGTGTCTTAAATATTTACATTCTAGGAATCTGTGCTGGAGGAAAAGGCACTTCTTTCAAAAACAGTGGTAGATCCTAAAGACAATGAAGATAATAATCCATGTGGCAGCAAATTCACAGGGAAAGGCCTGTGGGTTCTCACTACCTGGTGTAACTTGTGCCTGGTTCAGGCAGAAAATACTCCTGAAGAAGCAGGTAAATCATATTTAATGCTATTATATCCAATCTGTTTCAAGGACTTCACTCAAACTTTAATCCAGCCAGAAAGAGAAACAATATTCTCATTTATTACCCAAGTGTCCTGCTCTCTATACCCAGTGTATAAATCACTGCTAGGCAGGATGGGGGATCTCTCAAAGGCTCATTAGGAGATATGATTATATTGCTTACTCAGAACAAAATCATAACTTATTCTGATTGTATCATTAACAATTTACTCTTTTGAGGCATCTTTTCAGTAATTTAAGAGTGTTCTTTTTAAAAGAACATAGATCAGTTGAAGATGGACTTTGACAAAACATGCTGAATTATTCTTGTTTCCAGATTTTATCCTGTTCATATTTCTTACTCTCAGTAGGACATATAAAACTGTCAGTTTATATATGAGTCAGTTATATCATTTACATAATTCTGGGGTTTCATAATCTCTGTATTATAAATATTCACATATTGTGGCAGTATTTTGTATTTATGTCATTTTTCTAATGAACCATCTTTCTGTATTTACTTCTAGATTCCACAGTGAGGGAAACTATAGATTGGTGTATTCTAAGTGATCTATCAGCAACCTCTCTTATAAGAGATTTTTTAATGAAATGCTGATTTAAAAAAAAATTCTTTTAAATGTTTCAGTTAAAGAAGTGGAAGTGCCTGTCCCTTCTGAGTTCCATCAGGTGGATCACAGTCAGGGTTTGAAGCATTTGGATTCTGTTTCTCATGAAGCTCCCAGTGAAGAACTAAATTTGAAAGCACTTTCTGAAGGATTAGCCACCACTGAATCATCATCCAAGTCAAACAACTTCTCTTTGAAATGTGGAAGTGCCAAATCAGACTCTTCACTCCCCGAATTTCAGAAAGTATCTGCAGTTCAGATTGACATCTTGGAAAGCTCCATTTCAGAGTCAGAGTCAGAACAGAAACATGGAGAGGACACAGATGTCAGTGTCCCAGAGGAGTTTGTCCATGACAGTGGTGATGTGTTTCCCAATCTTTCCAAAGAGGTGCCCATAGCAGTCAGTGGTGGAAAGGAAACATCACCTGCTGAGCAACATGAAGATGACAGAGCTGAGATTTCACCATGCTCTCAGAAATACCCTGGAGATGTGTTGGATTGTGGCTGCACTGAGAGTTTGCTTCCTTTCATTCCAGCAGACAAAGCCAGTGCCTCCAAACCCAAGCCAGCACATTCCTCCCAGTCTGACAGCCCTGCTGTGGGAATGGATGAGCCACATCTGAGTGCCTCAGGTAGCAGCAGCAGAAAGAAATCTTGTTCTCAGGAGGTCACAAAGCAGGGTCATGATGCATCTGCCAGCTCTTCTTGCAGTGATGATATTTACTCACCTAAGATCTCTGACCAGCAGAAACCTAATTCTGTAACTAGCAGAGTGAAAAAGGATGGGAAGGTTAACAGTGCATTTATGGATCAGAATAGAGACCTAAAGGGCTTTCCACCAAGTGTTTCTTTGAAACATGAAGATTTAGTTACTGACCAACTTAGGAACACTGTTTCTCTTCTGCCTGACAAAGATATTGCAAATAACAAGTTATTACCATGTCTGTCTCCAAGAGACTTACCCATTTCAGGAGAGGAAAACAGTCATGCACAGCTTTTGGACAAGAGACTTGCCTCCAGCAACCCCAGTAAGATTGCGTCCCTGCCTGTGTCCAAGCCAGGAGTTTCTGGGGAAGTCCATGGAGAAACCAATTTACTTGAGTCTTTGCCAAGGGTGGCAAAAAGAAATCAAAGTCACCCCACAACTGAAAGACAAGCTGTGAAGGAAGGGAGGAGAGAACTGATTTCTTCTGCTTCCTCAAAAAAGGAATTGTTTCAAGCTGAGAACTGCTCTTCCAAAGGGGAAGATGATGCAACTTCCATTAGGGATAAAGGTCTCCCTCCAACTGCTGAGGATGCCTTGTCAGAAATACTGTCTCTGGATGAAATATTGTCCTATGGAAGTGCTGACTTGCCATCCACTAACAAAAAGGGTTTGTCATTTCTAAGTGAAGATCTTCCTCCTCCTCCTTTAGGTGCAGGTGCAGTGAAAAGTGATGATCTTCCCTTCAGCAGGGATGATTTCCCAGCTCCACCAGAACAAATGACAGGATCAGAGACTGGGCAGGGTATGGATGGAGATATATCACTGAAAATGGATGCATTGCCCCCATTACCTGATAACATCATGCCTGAAGAATTTCCCCTGCTCAGTCAAGAGGCAATTGATGCTTTATCAACTCAGGGTGGTCGACTCTCAGAACAATCTTCATTTAAAGCCATTTCCAGCTCACAGGAGGACTTATCAGAACACCAGCAAGGAGAACATGAGACACCTTTGCAGCATTTGGAGCTCCTGCCTGTTTCTTCTGGCCAGGCTGGTAAAAGCCCTGAGTTCACAATGCA
This sequence comes from Hafferia zeledoni, assembly GCA_035583235.1. Lineage (NCBI taxonomy): Eukaryota > Metazoa > Chordata > Aves > Passeriformes > Thamnophilidae > Hafferia > Hafferia zeledoni. The sequence continues at coordinate 2,506,358 of JAWWEV010000039.1, read as the reverse complement.
ACAGTCCCAAATGCACTTAATGCTGCCCAGCACTGAGGGGAACAGTGATGACCCTTTGTTATCATTTGAAATTGGGGACAGAGTGTTAGTGAGGCAGACCCAGCCTGGCACCCTGATGTTCAAAGGACTCACTCACTTTGGTAGTGGCCACTGGGCTGGGGTTGCCCTGGATAAAGCTGAGGGTGACAATGCTGGAACTTACCAAGGGGTGAAGTACTTTGAGTGTGCTCAGCACTGCGGGGTCTTTGTCAGGCCTGAGGAGATCTCACACCTGTTGGGGGAGAACAAAAAGGGTTCCAGTTACAGGGGGGATGAAGACTCTGACTCCTGTGATGATGAATCCTTCAAAGGAGGCTGCAAATACTCTGAAGATGATGAGCAGAGAGTGGGGTTTACAGAGGAGAAAGCAGAAGACTCAAAAAGTGCAGGAGGTTCAGAAGTAAAAGAAAACCTGTCTGGGTCACACACTGCCTTGCTGTCTGAAAAGGAGCAAAAGTTTCCACATTCCAGCCAGTGTAAGTGTAATGAATCTCTCTGTCAAAAGAACTTAATGTGCTTGGGATCAGATAAGGAAAAACCAGAACTGGCACAAATAAAACAAAGGAAACTTGCAGCTGAGCTTCCAATGAAAAGCAAAACCAGTAACACAGATGAGGTAAACACAAGCAAAAGTCTTTGTTGCTTGGTAGAGGATCAGAAAAGAATTAAACTTGCTGATGATATTGCAAGTGAACTCAGTAAAAAACTTCTGTTTGACATTTTAATTGCATTTTCTGAAACAGCTCAACACGAATATAAAAGTGCCTTTGAAAAGGACACGATGAATTACAGCAAAGGCCTAAGGCAAGGCAACAATCAGAAACTGTTTCTCCTCAAAGAAAATGCAGTTCCTGTCTTATCTGAATCATCAGCAAAGGTTTCTGATGTTTTACTGGGTGATTTTGATGCACTTTGTATTCATGGTTGTCACACAGTAGCAGAAAGAATTGTAACTAAATTTATAGACGATGCAGTTAAAGAATACAAGAAGATTAAAAGAAAACATGGATCAAAAGCAGACAAGATACTTAATTTATCTTCAGAGACTTCTCCAAACACTCTGCCAGTAAGTACAGTGAGAGAGTTTTTTATTTAAATGTTGGACCAGGCAAGAATTTGTGTGGCCCAGTTTTTCATCATCCATAAAAATTACATAATTTCAATATCAGGAACCAGATTCCTCCCTTAATCTGACCCATTCCTCATTTAAGGAATTATCCTGCAGCCAGTGGATAGCACATGGATGGGGGGAAAAGGATGAACAGAACATGGGGATGAGGGCTACAGATAGTCCAGACAAAGCAAATGGAACTTCTTTGCTGGAATTTGTCAGCTGTCAAAACTGATAAATCTGCACAAACTTTAATTTTTATTAATTTTAGGGCAAACTTGAACACTTGTCAGTGTCACTTGTCATTCCTGGCTGTGAGAAAATTGCTTTGTGGGGAGAGTACTCCACGTTTAGAACATAAATGTTTCAAAATAACAAAAGTTTTCATGGAACTTCAGATTTGGAATTTTTCCTAATTCTGAATTCTATCCAATACAGTTAGAATAGGTATTTTTTATTGACACATCAGCAAGGCTTCCTTTGGGCCCATGAGTAAGCAGATGGTTTGAAGTGTAACTTTATTCAGTTGTTAATGATCTCAGTAACTCTAAAAATTGTGCAAAAAATATGGAGTATGTCACCTGGCTTGTTGTTGTTGTTGTTGTTCCTCTCCACTGAAGTTCCTTACAAAAATCCTTGATGCTGCTGTTTTTGGAAGCTCTGAAGACTTTGTTCAGTCTAATTCTGACCAACATGTGCTGGTGAGACAAAGACAAAAGCAATATTTGTACAAATTAGATCAGTGGCACTCAGCTCCTTGGAAGAAAACTGTGGAAGTTCCTCTTGTGATACCACATTACAGTTCTTATGTTAAAAACTTGTCTGCATGTGCTGTAGAAGAATTATGGACCCCAGAAAACATAAATTCAAATTTCAAGAGCATCGGTGTGCCAAAGTGCTTTGAGTGGAATGATCTCCCAGGGAATGATGTGGAAGCAGAAAGTAAGAGGATGTATAACCAGGTATTTTTAAAGCACTGACTGCTAATTAACTATTTTAGTGTTCTGTAGGTTGACTCATATTAGATAATATTTAATATTAATTTAACTGCTAACACAAAATATTGTTGAAGGAACACTGGAAGGTATTGCAAAGGAAAGCTGGTCATCTACTGCAAAATAATTCCAGTAGAACAGATGTCCTTAGAATGGATTGGGTTGGAAAAGACCTCTGAGATCATCAAGTCCAACCCTTGGGCCAACTCCAGTCCCTTTACCAGA